>OY744529.1:95762402-95764902 GCA_963556195.1 Sepiola atlantica | reverse complement strand
TCTGTTCTTGAAGAGAAATCAAGTCTGAAACTTCTAGGCCTTTCTTTCTCATTAAATCTGTCTTGGAGTACATACATTTGATTAATTGCTCACAGCCTTGACAATGAAATTGCCCAACCACCCTCAGACTCAGTGGAGCAACCCCCTCCCAAAGAGAGTTTGGTTGCCGCAGCGGAAAAGGCTACGAAGAAGCCCGAACTCGCGGTACCTATTGTTGAGGAGCCAGAAGAAGATCCGATCCGAGAGCAAAAACCTACTCCTCCACCGGTCGTCAGACAAGACAAGTCGAAAAAGTACCCTTTCAAGCCCGGCCAGAGGATATGTGAAGCGAACGCCTCGCAAGTCCATTCCGATCTCAACGGGAGACAAAAAAAGTACCTTCGACAATTGGAGGCTTTTACCCATGTAGGGGGTAAACGCGCCGACAATCCCCAAAACTTCAAGGAGCCCCCATGATCACCACATTTGTTCGCCAAGATAAGGGCAGTAGGGCAAGGGCCCTTTGGAGAATGTTGGAGGATGGCAAGGGGGCAATTCCCGGGATGAAGCTGATGGACGAGGAGCACCCGTCTTTAACTAAGTTAAATTTTAAATGTCCAGGGAGGGACCCCATTTATGTTCACCCCTCATTTTTTCGGGCACTAAAACTTACTTTCCCCTTGGACGTGGGAGGTCTGGCAAGAGACAGACGTTTTTCGTCCGAACTGCTGACAGGCAGTCTCGGTCAGGTCTTCGGCGTCCTCACTCCCGAGGACTTTGGCCCCGTACGTGACAGTAACTGATGGGGGCCACGAATTTGAACCTGGCTTGTTGGAATGTGAGGGGCATGAGATCCCGAGGCAAAGCTGCTCGCGTGCTAAGGGATCTCGTGGCCCGTGAGGTAGATGTAGCTGCGATTGAAGAGACCCACTTCGGTTCGTACGGGGATTGAGATGTGCTGACTGACGACTTTGACGTCTACTCAGCATATGGCAATGTTCGTAGTTGTGGCATCTCGGTAATGGTGAGATGCAGCCTGTCGGCGAACGTTAGCGTTGTTAATGCGGATGCAGCGGGACGGCTGGTCGTGGTCGATTTTGCCGTTGAAAACAGCAAGTTTCGGATCGTTGCGGTTTATGCGCCCAACATTGCTGGCGAGAGGGTTTCCTTTTTTCGACGATTGGAGGCGTTCCTCAAGTGTCCGGAGCGAGTAGTTTTAATGGGGGACTAGAATGTCATCCTAGACCCCAAGATAGATAAGGTCGGTGGGAATAGAGAGTCGGCGTGGTGTGAGAGCAGTCTGTCTGACCTGATGGCCTCATGCGATCTTGTCGACAGATTTCGCGTTGATCACTCAGGGAGGGAGATGTGGGCGTGGCATACTAGCTAGACCTTCTGTCCGAGTACTTACTTGGACAGAATGTTAGTTAGAAGAGGCGACGTAGATTTCATATCTTGTCCCACGTTCACTTGGTTAGGACATTCGGGACATAAATTGGTTATGTCCCGTTTGAGTTTAAGTGATAGGCCTAGGTAAGCTGGGTACTGGAAGTTGAATACCTCCTTACTGGAGATACCCGACTTCCGGGAACAGCTAACGTTACTACTCCAGCGGGGATTTGTGGGGGTGGTTATCGGGAGTAGGTACTGGGTTAAAACTAAGGCTCAGGTTAGAAATGTTTGTGTCCGCTACAGCCAGCGCCTCGCTCAATATAGGGCTAGGACACAAAAGCGTGTAGAGAATAAGATGACCCGGGCGGTGGCTGGGGGGAATCCCCTAGAGATAGCATTAATTATGGGGGACCTCAATCGCTTGGCTAGCGAGCGATATGAAGGTCAAGTAGTTAGAGCGAGGTTAAAGAAAGTCTCTAACGAAGCTGTGAACGTTGACGCTGTTGAGCGTAAGGCTGCTTTACGTCGTGGCTCGGATGGGTACATTCGAAAGGTGAAACACCTGGAAGGACATACTCTGGTATCGTCTCGTGAAATTTGTGAGGGGTTCCGTGAGCATTTGGAGGAACGCTTCACTCAACTGCCCAAACTCCGCGGGCAGGAGTTTGACAGCTATTTGGCTGACTCGCCCCGACTCGAGGCGGCTCGAGCAGCTGGCTGTGATGGCAGGATTACAGAGGGCGAGATCGTTACTGCGTTGAACCAGGTCAGCTTGAACAAATCATTAGGACTCGATGGTCTGCCGTACGAAATGTATTTGAGGCTGTCGCCCATGTTTGTCCCAATTCTGAAGGAAGTGTTTAACCACTGGTTTGTTCAGGAGTCAATCCCTGGACAGGTAACCAAAGGAGTGGTCACATTACTGAAGAAGGGGGACCAACCTGGTGGGGGTAATTTAGACGATTACAGGCCCATAACTCTGCTAACACACAGAGTTAAAGATTTTGGCCTGCGTTCTTGCGAACCGCCTGCAGGTTGTTATCGGTGATTTGATCAAGCCTAAGCAGAACTTTGCTGTGAAGAGAAGGTCGATTCAGAACAACTTGCATTTGATTCGCACGATCATAGA
>OY744529.1:95707402-95757402 GCA_963556195.1 Sepiola atlantica | reverse complement strand
ACTGCAGGATTTCACTCTTGACATTGGGCCACAGTTATCTTGGCCCATTCATCTTTCAGTTTCAGCCACAAGTCTTCGATGTTTTCCGGATTCTTTGCTAGATTCTGTCCTAGAGTCTTCCATGAGTTTTCTATAGGGTTCATGTCAGGACTCTGAGCAGACCAGTCTATTACCTCTACTTTTTGATCAGCCAGATAATTCATGACCAGCTTTGCCTTATGACAGGGAGCATTATCCTGCATAAAAACAGGCTTTTCGATACCAGAATTATGCAACACTGGCAAAACATACTGTTCTAAAACAGTCTTGTATACAGTGGCATTTACTCTAGTATTTAAGCGTAAAAATGGTTATGTACCCTGCCATGATATCATGCCGAAAACCATCACGCTACCTCCACCAAATTTAACAGTTTTTTGATGCAGCAAGGATCAAAACTTTCGCCTTTTCTTCTTCTTACAAAATGTTTTCCATCATTGCCAAATACATTAAATTTCGATTCGTCACTCAAATAAACTTTTTTTCAATTTTCTTCTGACCATATAACATGATTTTTTACGAACGCCAATCTAACTGCTTTGTTTTTTTACTTATAACGCCTTTTTTCGAGGAGATCTTGCAAAAATACCTATTTCGTGCAACCTTCTGGACACAGTTTGTCGTGAAACATTCGTGACATCTTCCATTTGTTTAAAAATGTTGCCAGCTGTAAGGAAACGGTCTTTTAACACTAGACGTTGTATAACTCTGTCCTCTTTTGCCGTTGTCTTTCTTGATCTACCAGGTTTCTTTGTGTTAATTAACCATCCATTTTTCTTTATAGAGTTTGAGAACTCGACTTACAACACTTTTTGAACGTTTCACACGTTTTCCGATTTTTTCTATTGTCAACTTTTCCTTTCTTAATTTGACGATTTTTGCTTTGTCGCTTAAATCAGTTTTATTTCTTTTTGACATGATTGATATTGCGTGACTTGCAGCAATGATGATAATTAAAGTTTAGAATATTTATTTCTATCCTTTTATACAAAAAAAAACTATAGTTTTAAACTTTAAACAATTATTTTTCCTTAATGTTCCTTAATTTTGGACACTTGAAATCTGTAAAATGGTGGACAACTTTAATAATATTATTTCAATTCATCTGAAAATCTTGGTAAATGTCCAACTAGATAATTTACATATGTAGTGAAATTTTCACAAATATTAAAATATAATTTATTTAAGATTAGGAAGATTTTTTTGTTCCTTAATTTTGGACGGTACTGTATATATAAATTTGACTCTAGAAAATGTCTGCAATTTTAGGCTTGAGCTTATAGGGTTTTAAAATTAAATTTAAATTTTGTAAATCTTGCTTATTTGGTATCTAATGATTAATTATCTCCTTCAATGCAAATCTGAAATTTTGACTGGAATCGAGAAAGCACAATTTAGTTGTAAGCTGTACATAATTAAAAATAAAATACGCAAAACCCAAATAAATGAACAAAGCAAAACTAGTTTTTCTTTTTTTCGACGAAGTAAAAAACAACCGTCTGGAGATGAGGCGGACATATGGTGTTTTGTTTTTAAATGAAGACAAGTTTTATCCAGATTAATATTTGCTTTTTAGATCAAAGCCATCGCAACCCGAACACGGATTTAATTTTGGAAATATTTACTTTTTAATTGAAGAAAACTTTTTTATTATTAAAAAAAGTTTTTAAAATTAAAAAAAAAAAAATAATCAGACTTAACACCAAGCAACCAACCAACCATCACCATGTCTACCAGATCCTCTAGCGACCAGCTATACCAAGTCTGCTCAGCGACTAATAAACAAACACAAGACCAACTATGCAACCAGTGAAATCTCTTTTGTCACTTATCATGTGTTAACCTCAAAAAGAAAATTACAGAAGAAATTTCAACCAGACACTGTCCTTCCTGCTCCAAACTTCATATACGTCCCTCTCACTCGATCAAAATTCCCGAGATCTTTCATGGTTCTCTCGACGCTGAAAGTATCCTCAAGCACCTCACATCAAAACGTAGACAACAAAACGTTCTGATCAAAATTCCTACAGCCGCCCGCACGTCCGCAGCTAACACCCTTAATTCTTTCATCAATCGGGCTCTCGACAACAACGACGACATCTCTTGGTCTCAGCTCTTTGTGTTTGTTGCGAAAGCTTTCGCCACAGATCGCGAACCACAGAACAGATCTTTCACCAGCAGAATCAAACATCGAATTGCTGACTTTGTCAGAAACGTTTTCCCTTCAATCTGTGCCCACTACAACTCAAAACTCTACACATCGAGAATACGTCAAGCGGTCAACACCAAACTTGTACAGGGCCATACCTCGACTGCCGTACGAATCGTAACCTCCGACGACTCGGTCGTTAGTCCATCGGAAGAAGTACTTCTCGCTCTCCGACTGAAACACGACTGAAACACCAACCGGCCCTAACGAGCACGAACACTCTTACTAGATGTGACTGACTCCCAGGACGGTTCGGTAGAACAGGTTACGTCCGCACTCAAGTCATTTCGACCGAGCAGCAGCGGTAGCATTGACGGTCTTCGGGCACTTGAAAGACCTCACAGCTTCCCTGACAGCTGAAGCGGGTCTTCGTCTTCGCTCCGCTATAACCCGTCTCAGCAACTCAATGATTAACGACCAACTTTTAAGGTTTGCACGTGATCTCTTTTTTGTCCACTAACTTAACCGCTCTCTGCAAAGAATGCGGCGGGATACGCCCGATAGTTGTTGGTAACACGTTCCGCAAACTTGCTACTAAAGTTGTCTGTTTTAAGGCGCCAAAACGTCTATCGCCCGAATTTCAAACGGTTCAACTAGGCGTCGGTGTCCCAATGGGCTGCGAGGCTGCAGCTCATGCAATCAGAGCTAAATCCAATTTCAGCAAGAAACGTGCCATACTAGTGAAGCTAGACATGACGAATGCCTTCAACACGGTGCGCAGAGATGATTTTCTAAACGTGTGCCACCGTCGGGCCCCTAACATCTATCGTCATGCCCACACAGTTTACACTGAACCTAGTCTCCTATAATGCGAAAACAACCCTATCACGTCGGCTTCAGGCGTCCAACAAGGCGACTCAATGGGCCCTCTCCTTTTTTCTCCGGCCGCTGACAACATTATCCAATCGTCCGCATTACCGATCAATATTCTGTATCTTGACGACGTCACTTTAGGTGGCTCTATCGACTCGTTGCTCTACGACATTGAACGGATCGTCCCAACTCTGGCTGAAATTGGTTTGTTTGTTAACCCTAATACATCTGAGATAATCAACTTGAACTGTTCTACCGAGGAGTTTCAATGGAGAATAGATGGCCTACGACTCACTCTGGGCGCCGTCTCGATAACCAAACGGGACCACACAATAATTCTCGGGTTGTCTATCAGCTCTAACGGTGTCGTTGCCTCTCTACAAGATAACTCAACAAAGCTAGAGTCTATGGCAATGCGCCTCAACATCATCGACGCTCATGCGGCACTGTTTCTACTGCAAAACTGTTTTGCAATGCCCAGGCTCCTATTCACACTGAGAAGTCATCCATGTCACAATCAAGTCAAACTTCTGGGAAATTTCGACATGATTTTAAGTCGCTCGGCCAGTGAAATTCGTAACGTAGATTTTGACGACACCGGTTGGCACCAAGCGACTTCGCCGTTTCGGTTCAGTGGCCTTGGTCTGTGCTCCACAACCGATACTGCGCTGCCGACATATGCTTCCTGAACTCACGCTTCGGCAAGTCTCGTTTATTCTCTCCTCATATCTCGAATCTCCGTCTTCAGATTTGTTGACAGTCGTTTTGTTAACATGGACAACGACGACAAACCTTCAGCAACCACTCGGTCTCGTACATCAGTCGTCCTAGGACAACATTCAATGTCAGTCTAGATTTCCGAACTCGTCCGTAGCAGTAACCAGTATAGAGCTACCTGCCTGAGAGTGACGGCTTCACCTTACAGCGGCGTTTGGCTCAGTGCCATCACGTCAGCAACATTGAGAAACCTCTTGGACAATGACACTATCCGGATCACCATCTCACAACGGTGTCGCTGTGACCAAGTCGTTGACGAGTTTGCTCTGAATCCCCTCTCTTGCCGATTTAGTGCCGGACACCTACCTCACCACTTTGCACTTAATGTCGTAGTGAAGCTAGGTCTTGACTCGGCAGGTTCTGCATCAGTTCTCGAACCAATCGGCCTGGACAGGGGTGACGGTCGCAGGCCCGACGGGATAGCGGTATTTGCTTTCCGAGCCGGAAAGCCGCTGATCTGAGACGCCACCTGTTCTGAGCCATGAATATTATAACTGTCCTGTTTTTAAATCTCCGAAACAGTTACATGGTAAACAGCTGATGATCCCCGTGTAATTATTAGACGCTTAAGGTCTCCTGATTTTGTTTCACTGTTAGATACTTAACCCCCCTTTTTATTTTATTTACTTATTTATATATTTATGAATTTTCCAACGAATGTTAAGTCTGCAATATCTTGGATTTAGTTAGTTTCTCTGGGAATTTAAACTGCATTTTACTTCTTTAGAATATATATATATATATATATATATATATATATATATATATATATATATATATATATATATATATATATATATATATATATATCAGCAGCAAATACAAAAAAAACTGGTTACAATTACAATATTTATCCAGCTAACCTAAGAGAGTAGAGCGCCAGACTGACTATCTGAAGTCTCGTTTTCAATCGCGGATCACGGCATCCGATTTTTTTTCTTTTTCGTTAGAAATCTATTTTCTTTTTTTAGTATTAATAAATTAGTCTTTTTAAAATAAAAATTCAATAGCGTAAAGTCCCAAAACCAATGCATTTCTGTTTCTTCGTAAACCAGTCAGCCATTTTAAGATTTCTTTAATTTCAAATAAAAAGATTGCATTTGTTTCAATTTAATGGCTAAACAGTAATTCAATTAATTTATTTTTAATTTCACGTATTCGATAAAACTTGCGATAACTGAGCCTTTTTTTATACTTGTTTTTTTTTTTAATTCTCTTTAATTTTCTATTTTACTCTTGCTGATTTTTATTTTACAAAAAAAAATCCTTGGTAAATGAATTCACGTACTTCCTTGAAAATGAAAAGGGAAAGAAAAACCTTCAGTTGAATAGAATTAAGAAAGAAAACGCTGTTTACAAGTATAACACTAAACTAAACTTTATTTCTGGTGATCTTTTGTTTAAGTGTTTCACGTGTACGATGTAATCTGCATTAGCTTAATGTTTTTAATGTTTCATTTTTTTCGATTTGATTACTTTTTTTTATTTTGCTTTACAGAAAATGGTTTACGTAAAAAAAAAATAAGTTGTTTGTGAATAATTCCGAAACTTATATCGCTCGAAATTAATTCATGTGAGTAAAATTGGATTTAACGGATTTTTTCAATTGATTTCACTGAGGTGTCTAGTAGGTAATCTTAACTCCCCGGTAGGTAATTCAAACTCCCCAAGTAGGTAATTAGTATTTTGTGTAAACATAAGTGTTGCCTCTGAAGCAGATTGTTTAATTTTACTTTTATTTGTCCTGTAATCTACGAGATTAACGGAAATTGGGAACACAAGCGAAACTGGGTAGCCTATGCGTCGAAACGACCTCGTCTGTAGGTATAAAAACTTTAATTAATATATATATATATATATATATATATATATATATATTTCTGAATTTTTTAAATTCGAATCGCCCGCACCGAGGATTGAACCTTCAGATGACTATCACTCAGAATTGAATTTAACTTAGTAATATATCCACTACGCCATGAGTTCGCAATGCGGGTGATACGAAGAATTGCGAATTAATGAAGACTTCTCCCAGTCATGGCTGACGGAACAAGTGCATTCTACCTAGGTGGATTAAATAAAGGGTTCCTTTCAAAATTCCGTCCAGATTGCCGAGTTCGAAGACATACACCTGAAGAAAGCCGAGGGTTACAGCTGCCAAAACGTAGTTATGATAACACTCAAGATGAGAAATGTAGTCCGAATAAGCAAAATTATACATATTATATATATATATATATATATATATATATATATATATATATATATATATATATATATTAGTTATGTAGTTTATGAATAATAAACACAGAGGACTCACGTTTGTGAGAGCATGATACAGATTCTTGACTAGAAGTTAGTGTAGAGAGGTATGTGCGTGCCTGTTGGAAATGTACTGAAATGAAGTAGAACGGAGAGCTGAGAAAAATCGGTAGTATTTTTTTCTGTTGTGGATGTAAGTTTGAGTTTTGTTGTTGTGGGCGTATATATGTGTAAAGTTACACAAACACATCTGTATACACAGGCACACACACATCCATTGTTCTATCAGTCCCCATGGATATTATTGATATGTTCCAGAGATCGTACAGAATCTGTTGGTTCAGGGCGACTGACAGCTGTCCTTTTGGATCAGAGTCTCAAGTATTTTCTGCAGTACGGCACACCCTAAAAATTTTGGGCCTGATGTTTAGACAAGTTGCTGACGAAGTAATATTTTTGGAATGTAGAGTGTATTAATATTGATATTCCAGTATCTTCAATTCAATTAAGTAAGGAATATTTTGATCTTTCAAACACCAAGCGCTATCGGCGAATGCAGTCATTGAACATATTAGGATTTCTGAAAGATGCGTAAAAACGTTGTTTGAATCTCCCTTGTATCATTCCAATGTGTGTATCACTGGTCGGGTTTGGCGTGGTAGCCTCTTAAACAACAGATTTCACGTAGCACCACATTTCCAGTTGTTTCCTCTTCAGGGGCATGCAGACTATTTCTCCTAAACTATATAAATGTACATACAAACCCTGTGTTAAATCTTGGACACTTCAGATACTAACACAACATTGTAAGACATCGTCTGTTTATTTAGAGTTAACATTTAAAATCGGTTTTTAATTTTGAAAACGAAAAATAAAGTCGAAAGTATTCGATCTGAGACAAGCAACATGTTAATGTAACAATAAACTCCAAACGGTAAAATAGTTATTTTATGATCTGAACTTTCTTTGGTTCAATATATTCATGAGTATTTTCTCTGAGCCAGGCAACAGAATCCTTGTTGTAGAGACGTTTGCTTCATTTTCTTACAATCTCCCCCCCCCCCCGCATTCACTGTTTTTTTTGTTTTTTTTTGTCGTGGAACATTTGAGTGCGCATCTCATCTCTAGGTCTAAATCTATTTTTCCTGTTTTTGCTGCTTTTTTTTGGGGGGGAGGGGGAAGCACCCTGTCGAATTGCACTCTATAGAGCGCATACCTATCCCAAAGCTATACAGTAAAACTAATAATTATTTGCATTGTGATATTTTTGAAAGTCATATCAATGATTATTTTGCAAATAAAACCCGATAACAAGGGGCTAACAAAAATTTAAAAAAGAAATAAAAAAAGAAAGAAAGAACGAAATATCAAAAAGAAAGAAAAGGAAAAAGACAGGAATAAAATAGAAAAGAAAATGAAAGGTAAAAAAAAATGGAAGAAAAATACAAAAGAAAGAAAGAAAGAAAGAAAAGAGAAAGAAAATGAAAAAAATAAACGAAAGGAAGGAAGCAAAAATGTTGATAAAAGCGAACAGACTGAGAGAATTTCTTCGGCCACCAAGCAGAGAAAAAACATGCACACGTGCGAGGGGGAGGGGGATGACCGATAACACGTGCGCAAAAGAGTGAGTGAGTGAGTGAGTGAGTGAGTGAGAGCACTCGTGTGTGAGAGAGAGAGGGGAGAGAGAGAGAGAGGAGAAAAAAGAGAGAGCTTTGTTTTGGGTGCTGATCGCAGTCGAAAAGCCAACGAAAGCTTCGGCGGTCTGAGACAAACTGGTAAAAAAAAAAAAAGAACTTTTTTAGTGTGCGCGTGTGTGGGGGGTTACCGAGGAAAATACGACCCCACAAAACAAACAACGGATTTAATCAAAAGAAGGGGCAAGAGTTTTTTTTATTTGTTTTTTTTTAAACGTATCTCTTTTATGACTCAAAATGGATGTAACTTTTAACGACAACAAACGACAAACAAACACAAAAACAAAGCAAGTCAAATTCAAAACAAATGGCTACATCAAATTGTGTAAAACTGACCGGCACTTCTTAACTGTGTAAATAAAGGAAATACTCTCGAGTTAAATAGCGGAATTCATACCAAAAAATAAAATTTAAGTAACAAAAAAAAAAAAAAAAAAAAAAAAATTCAACAACTTTATATACAACTTAAACTTTATAAAAATTTCAATTAATTTTTTATTTTTTTTATAGAATAATTTTAAGCTCAATTTAACGCAGAAAACTCGTACGCACATAAACAATTCAGGGAGTAAAAAAAAATGCTGACTGTCATACGCCGTGCATTTCGCATGTTAATAATATTCGATATAAAATCGGGTTATAGGATCAAACAGTAGTATCTGTACTCGGTAAGAGGAGAGGAAATCTTCCTATACTGGTGCAATTTTTATTTTTATTTTTTTTTTTTTGTCTTAATCCAGAGTGCACCGTTTAAAGGGAAGGGGAGCTGAGTCTCCCTCACATCAAAAACCGACCCTGTGTCTGTCTTTGCTCTCGTGGGGAGGCAAGTAAATAGGGACTCGTATGTACACATTGTAAAAAGCGCTAGCTTGAATATACAAATATCGTACACGGTTGACGATTGGCTGCACGTCAACCTTTCACCTCATTCAGGTGTCACTTATACGCGCGGGCACACACACACACACACATACACACACACACAAATACACATACACACACACCCACATACACACACACAAATACACACACACATACACACATACACACACACATACACACACACATACACAAATACACACACACACAAATACACATACACACACATACACACATACACACACACATACACACACACATACACACACACAGTTATGCATTTAAAAAATAAGTTAGGAATATTATTTTTTAAAAAAAACGCACCATTTTTAGTTCACGGTACATGTAAACTACTTTCACGTCCAGTAAGCATTTAACAAACGGTACAAGAACCTTTGAAACTGATGGTAGGATTCGAAATCACTAAGCCGTCATCCATGGGGCAAGCTGTCTAAATCCTTGCTCCATTCCTATATATATATATATATATATATATATATATATATATATATATATATATATATATATATATATATATATATATATATATATATATATATATATATATATATATATATATATATATATATATATATATATATATATATATATATATATATATATATATATATATATGAAGCAATCCAACAAAAGATATAAGCGTCAACTAATATCTTATAATTAGTGAAACATCCGGATACAAACTGAAGCTCATTACTTCATTTTATATTATAATATGCATGAACTTTGAATTCTAATAAAATTTGATTGACACCTTATTTTATTACTTCATTTTATATATATATATATATATATATATATATATATATATATATATATATATATATATATATATATAAATAAAAACGTGTACGATACAGTACACTTGATATTTAATATCAACAGAGAGGGGAGAGAGGAAGAAAGAGGAGAGAGAGGGAGAGGGGGAGAGAGAGAGAGAGAGAGAAGGGGCGAAAGAGAGAGAAGGGGCGAGAGAGAGAGTGAGAGAGAAGGGGCGAGAGAGAGAAGATGGGGAGAGAGAGGTACACACACCTAAATAAAACAAGTGAATCTCGCAAAGTACAAATAATATATAAAGCCAAAAAAACATTTTAAATGAAAGATATATATTTTAGTTTTAATGTAGACTACCAACAGACGCAAGAAATAAAGCTGAAGGTTACTTGGAATACCGACGATAAGGATCGAAACCACTAACCCGTGTTCTGCGGGGCAGGCTGCTTAACCTTTGCTTCAACCAAGTCGAGGCGTGAGGGGAAAATAATCGTAAAATGTTTGTTTATGTCGCCAGTAAAGCACGTTGTTCGCACATCAAAGCGTTCTTCTTCTTTAACTAGGAGAGAGAGAACAGGGCGAGCCGGAAAGGGAGGGGGGGGACTACTGAAGCGGAGAGAAAATAACAGATAAAAGTCTTTAAAAAAAAAAAATTTTTTTAAAAGCCACGAATCGTCCTCTCTGGGACTTTTCTTGTTTTCGTTCTGTGACAATCGGTGGAAAGGGGAAGAAAAAGAAAAAGAAAAGAAAAAGTCATGTGGCAAAAAGGCGAGGTGGAGTCGGTAAATTCTCATCCATCATGAAGGAAGTGCCTTGTTATGAGGAGACGATTGTCCGCCGGATCTCTTCCGTCTACGCTATCGTGTTCGGCTTCTTCATCTACACCGTCGTCGTACCTGAAACGCGGGCCTATTTCGGGTAAGTTGACATTTTACCCAAATCACCGGTTGCATTGAAGTGCGGTTTTATATATATATATATTATATATATATATATATATATATATATATATATATATATATATATATATATATATATTATATTGTTGCTGTTGCTGTTGCTTTTTTGTTTGTTTTTCGGATTATTAGGGTTCATCTTAGATGTTATTCTAACACCGTTTCGATCGATGTAACCCCGACCTTCTTCAGGTGCGCCTTGTCAAACTCTTTATGTTAAACTCGGGAATCTGTACAGAATTTCGAACGGAACCTTTAGCTCTTGTATAGATCGGGTACACGGGCAAAATTTATTTTAGAAGAGTTCCAATGGTGTAAGGGGCAGATAACTCTCTTTTTTTAGTACGCAATTTCTATTTCTTCAATAAATGTTTTATCAATATACTGTTTATTTTCACAAATGTTAATTTCTACGATAGTTAAATATTTTAAACTATAAAAAATCAAAAAAATCTGTTAATCCAAACAATAGGACTGTTCGATTTGCTGGTTTCGAAATGAAAAAATATACTGTTGATTTCCCCAAATTCTTTTTTCTTCAATAAATGTTCTATCAAATTGTTATTTCTTCGAAAAATGTTCTATTAATTGAATTTGCATGACTTCTTCTTTAAAAAAATGGATATTTTCCATTTTCGGAGAAATTGCGTACTAAAAAAGAGAGTTATCTGCCCCTTACACTATTGAAACTCTTCTAAAATAAATTTCGGCCATGTACCCGATCTATACAAGAGCCGAACCTTTTATTTAATCCAGAGAGTAGCCTGTTCTCATTCCGTCAGCAATGAACGGGTAGAAGTCTTACGTAATTCTTAATTCGGTACTTGTACAGCTTTTGAACCAGACACAACGTAACTAGGTTAGGATTAGGTCAGAGTTTACAAAAGAAACAGTTCGGGTTTTGTCCAGTTCAAAAGCTGTATCAGTACCCTTAATTATATTCTGTGCTGAGGAGTGAACCTGGCAAACATTCGACTCTGAGTCAGCGGCAAACGGTGAAGGCTCAGATTATGTACTTAATATTAAAGACTTCCGGCCTAATTATAGTGTGGTTAATAACAGGTATAATTTTGTGGATCCGAATGAGCAGACGATCCAAACTAATTGTGTAGACGAAATATGGAGCCATGTTAAAGGAACATTTAGATCGATGCGAGGTACTAGTCGAGAAATTTTCAACGGCTACCTACAGGAGTTTTACTGGCGTTGCCGAGTTAAAATAAATTACTTTGGCCATATAATAGCTGCGATCCGACAATATTATGATTTCAATGTTTAGAAAAAAAAAAACTTTCTCATATTTTCCCAAAGAAAACATTTTGTTATATTTCTATATTTAAAATCAGAAAACAACATTTGTTAAAAAAAATTATTTAAAATAAAAATGTTCCCTTATTTTTGTAAAAATAATTATTTTAAAATAAAAATGTTCCCTTATTTTTGTAAAAAAATATTTTAAACATACATTTTCCCTTATTTTTGTAACAAAAAATATTTTAAACATAAATGTTCATTTATTTTTGTAACAAAAATTATTTTAAACATAAATTTTCCCTTATTTTTGTAAAAAGGATATTTTAAACAAAAATGTTCCCTTATTTTTGTTAAATAATTATTTTAAAAAAAAATTGTTCCCTTATTTTTGTAAAAATAATGATTTTAAACATAAATGTTCCCTTATTTTTGTAAAATAAAGTATTTTAAACATAAATTTTCCCTTATTTTTGTAAAAAAAATATTTTAAACAAATTTTTCCTTATTTTTGTAAATAAAATTATTTTAAACAAAAATGTTCCCTTATTTTTGTAAAAATAATGATTTTAAACATAAATTTTCCCTTATTTTTATAAAATAAAGTATTTCAAACATAAATGTTCCCTTATTTTTGTAAAATAAAGTATTTTAAACATAAATTTTCCCTTATTTTTGTAAAAAAAATATTTTAAACAAATTTTCCTTTATTTTTGTAAATAAAATTATTTTAAACAAAAATGTTCCCTTATTTTTGTAAATAAAATTATTTTAAACATAAATTTTCCCTTATTTTTGTAAAAAAAATATTTTAAACAAATTTTCCTTTATTTTTGTAAATAAAATTATTTTAAACAAAAATGTTCCCTTATTTTTGTAAATAAAATTATTTTAAACATAAATTTTCCCTTATTTTTGTAAAAAAAAAATTTTAAATAAAAATGTTCCCATATTTTTGTAACAAAAATTATTTAAAATAAAATTGTTCCCGGCTTTTCCATACAACTTCTTTGATTATTTATTTTGTTGCCTTGATTACTTATTTTTAACCAAAAACGGACGTTTTTAATATTAGGTACAGAATCTGAGGCTTCACCGTTTGCTGCTGACGAAGAGTCGAATGTCTTTCTGGTTTTCCGTGAACCTTCAACCGCCAGAAGACTATAATAATTTAATAGTTAGCACTTTATCCGTTGTGCAACGGATTTATGTAGACGAAGGTCACATCGGTCGAAACGTTGTAAGAATAGTAGTCCGAATAATCCAAGTAATAAACAATAAGTTTAAAGTTGTTTCGGAATTTTTTAGATGAGGGTTGATAATTCGTAGAATTTGGTATATTCGGACTACTGTTCTCATCTTGGGTGTTTTTTATCACAACGTTTCGGCCGATGTAACCTCCAGATTCCTGAGTTCGACAGAAAGATTCCCGAGTTCGACAAAGTACACCTGAAGAAAGTCGGGGGTTACATCGGCCGAAACGTTGTGATAAAAACACCCAAGATCAGAACAGTAGTCCGAATATAGCAAATTCTACGTAAAATAAAGTTGTTTCAATCGCCGAAAAATGCTGCGGTCTCTGGCCTTTTGGCTAAGATCAAAGTGTAGTATCTGTTCCAATGGATACTGCACCCTATAGACCGGTATTGTCTTGGTCTTCGGGGCTTGATTCCGCCGGTCTATGGGTCTGTCCTGTGGAGTTTTAGGAGGTCCACCCTCCCAGGCTTCGCCTCCCCTCTTTGGGGAGGAGTAAGTTTATTGTTTACTGCCTGAGGCGCCCTACCGGGGAATGCCGACGGGGCTGCCCAGGCAATTTTTAAACCCCACTTTCCCGACCCGACCTTGGGTCACATCTTACTTGTGGGAGTAAGATAAAAACTGGCCTTGTGCCTAACTCCTGGAGAGGAGTAAATCAATACTCTGAAACTCCGTCGTTTTTTTCAGTTTTGACAAACAACAAAATATAGAATAGTGATTCAGTCAATAAATACCGTTTTCGTGTTATACTTTTGTTTCGGGGCACACATTAACCATAATACTTGACTTAAACCAATAAACATTAAGTATATCCGTTTCAAAAACCTTCCAAAGCTTGAAGACTAGCATGACAACATGTCAACATCGTGTCGGACATGATTTTGTTTTTCTATGTTTCATTACTGTTTATTATATGTACCTTCTCGGCTTTGCCTGGGAGTCTTTACTTTCATTTCTGTTTCATTTTTTGGTTCTGTTTCGGAAACGTCAACCATAGAGTTTACTGGCGTGACGTATGTACAACGAATGCTACGAAATCGAGAAAGACGAAGCAAGTACGCCGTTCCGAATGTTACCGAAGCCCCCCCCCCCCCTCGCCATGTTAAGAATGGATTCTAAAACTCTGCCAGTAAAATCTATGGTTGACGATTATGAAACAGTACCATTACGGGCCATACTAAGAATATAATTAAGAATTACTTATGATTTCTACCCAGTCATGGCTGACAGAACGAGAGCAGTCTACTCCTGTGAATTAAATTAAACTAAGTTTGCGTTCGAAATTCCGCACAGATTCCCGAGTTCGACAAGATGCACCTGAAGAAGGTCGGAGGTGACATCGGCCGAAACGTTGTTAGAATAAACTCCAAGATGAGAACAATAGTCCGAATAATCCAAATAATACACACATTTAATGGTAAAACGAAACCGCAAGAATTAAATTTAACTTGTAAGTTAAATTTAATTCTTGCGGTTTCGTTTTGTCATTAAATAAATAAATTGAACGAAATTGTTATAAAACCATAACTAATTCTGTCAAGATGATATTATTTTAATCTCCATTTGTGTAATGATTGGGTGTAAGAAGTTTCTAACCCTGTCAATGTTTTAATTAAATAATCATTCTCAAAGAATTTTATAACTAGAAATGACTTAAATGCTTTTAAATTCCTTTCAATTTTCGAATGGTCACAGAGTAATTCATACTTTCGTTTTTAAAATTATAAACAACTATTAAAATGGCTGACTTGTGTACGAAAAAAATCTAACTGTATTGTAGTGAATTTAATTTGGTAATAAAATTAGGCACTTCTTTAGTTTAGCTGTGAATCGGAATTTATTTACTTATTTTAAAATTTGAAAACAGGGGCAGACAATCAACCGGAAGTAATATAGAATTAGAAGTTTTTATCCCAAAATAAAGCAAATAACAGTTGACAATGTTTTTTATTTAATAATGTAAAATTTTATAAAACGAAACGTCAACAGTGATTTTTTTTTTTGATAATTCAAACTTTATAAAACGAAAAGTTATCATTTAAAAATAATAGTAAAAATAAAAATTCATTTTTGGATAAAAAAAAGTCAGTCTGAAGTACTTCCGGTTGATTGGATGAGGAGTGAGTGTAACTCTTCAAAATTGATTTCTGATTCACAGCTAAACTAAAGAAGTGCCTAAAATTATATTTTAAATAAGATTTTTTTAAGTGTGTTTTAGTATTGTACGCGGTCGCATTTTTTTTTCAATAAATAATCGATTACTAGTAAATAAATAAATAATGTGTAAGTCGCGTATAGGCGAGAAACACACACATACAAACACACGAGAAGTGGGCACACAGGTGTATTAAAATAACGATTTAAAGAGTGGTATTGCTGGTGATGTGTCTGTGGAATTCGAAAGTGATTATAAAGTATTGAGATTCGTGAATAAAAAGAAACGCAGGATTATAGGCGAGATTCGAATATTGTGCATTATTTGTGCTCTTGGCCTAAGATCAAAGTATAGTATATGTTCCGATGGATACTGCACCCCATACTGGTGTTGTCTTGGCCTTCGGGTCTTGATTTACGCTGGTCTATGGGTCTGTCCTGTGCAGTTCTAGGAGGCCCACCCTCCCAGGCTTTGCCTCCCCTCTTTGGGGAGGAGTAAGATTATTGTTTACTGTCTGAGGCGCCCTACCGGGAATGCCGACGGGACTGCCCAGGCAATTTCTAAATGGCCAGAGTGCTCACCTCTCGAGCGCTGGCTCACTTTCCCGACCTTGTATCTCATCTTACCTTGTGGGGGGTAGATAAATATAAAAGAAACGAAGGATTATAAGCGGGATTCGAATATTGTGCATTATTTGTGCTCTTGGCTAAGATCAAAGTGTAGTATCTGTTCCGATGGATACTGCACCCCATACTGGTGTTGTCTTGGCCTTCGGGTCTTGATTTACGTCAGTCAATGGGTCTGTCCTGTGCAGTTCTGGGAGGTGCACCCTCTCCAGGCTTTGCCTCCCCTCTTTGGGGATGAGTAAGTTTATTGCTTACTGTCTGGGGCGCCCCTACCAGGGAATGCCGACGGGGCTGCCCATGCAATTTTTAAATGGCCAGAGTGCTCACCTCTCGGGCGCTGGCTTTTCAAACCCCACTTTCCCGACCCGACCTTGGGTCACATCTTACTTGTGGGAGTAAGATAAAAACTGGCCTTGTGCCTAACTCCTGGAGAGGAGTAAATACAATACTCAACCAAAGCAAAACGGCCTTTCTGGAAGGAGCCACTATTCTAGCAAAGAACCAATATGTGGCCCAGTTCAAGACTGTAGCCGACGTACTTTTTACTCGATTGTGTCACATGTTCTTTTTATATTTTTAGTTATTACGAGTACAAATTGAAAAAGCACCGCGGAAGCGTGACATTGGCAGCAGTCATCACTATGTAATCACATTTAATGTCACTCATCATCAGTGGTGGGTTCTACATTTTTGTGGCCCTGACGCTTTACGTGTCGAGAGACCCTGTAAATTAAAGTGCTTGTGGGACTCTTACAAAATCAACGAGTTCGGGGGTGTGTGGGGGGGGGGTCAGATTATTTCCTGATACTCTGATTTTAAAAGTTACAATGTTTGATTAAACAAGTAATGCGTGAGTTATCTCCCCCCCCCCATGCAATCACTACTACTTGAAGAATGCAAACAACGAGTAATCACAAGTTTTTCGGGCGGGGGGGGGGATGAGGAGGGGAACCTTCAATCGTGAGGATTTTCTAAAGATATTTTAAAGCCAGGAAAATGAATTGCATCCCTCGTCATATCAGTAGGGCGAAATAAATTGTAACGTCATACAGTAAAATAATGATGCAGACATGTTGAGTAATAACGCATAATACGTCACGGGAAGGCTTAGGGCATGACCCCGCAAGAATGTAGAAAAGCCGAAGACTACATAGATTGTCAATTAAGCTAAAAGAACAACGGAAATGAATCGGTGTCCTTTGAACAAGTCCAGGTGTGTGAGGTCGACGAGTTTATTTCGGAGTATGACGTAGTAAAAAAAAAAACGACTCGGTAACCTTTAAAAGAGTGAGGTGCACGAGGCCAGAAGAAAGAAGGCACCCGATGTGCAAAGTCAGAAATTAAAACTGCGGTTTTAAACGAAGAAAGAAAGAAGCGCTTACGTAGCAGAGATCGAGTTGGGAGGATATAGAGAAAAACTTGTCGTGGGTCAGCCCCGAAGAGAGGTACCCCTACCACTGCCGAACTGCTATAAACAACTGGCGTGGGGATCAGAAGCCTTTCCTAGATCCCGGGAACAGACTGCTACAGAACGTATTGTTGTGTTTCCCTCGAGGTTGCAAGGTAAATCACTCTGTCTGGTTTTCATCAAAATAACCTACGTTGGGTAGAGTCGAAAATCAACCGCCGTCAAGGTAAAGAAAGAGGTTTATTCGTAATACAAGGGAAAGAACAATAATGCCAAAGGACTTTTGCTAACAAAGAAATATTTAATTATATATATGTGTATACCCAACTTACACCAGCTGGTGGCGAAGAATAAAGAAACAGAGTTTCTCGAGCACGTCCTTGTCTCTATCGTTGTGTCTTGTTTGATGCTACCGGGTCCCCCGAAGGAACGGGTATCGCAACAATACCGCCATGTCGAAATAAATCGTCCTTTCTGATTGGCCGGTTAAATAATAAGGGAAGTTCGAACAGAATAAATGTTATTCTAAAAAATGTACTTTTTAAATATCCATCACGGAGTAAATAAAATACTGTATAATTAATGTAATCTGTAGTTTTCGTTAGATTAAGTAAGGGATAACATTTTCGGTTCAAGAAGTAAAGAAAAAAAAATTTTCCTCTCCCCTCACTTTTAACGTACTAACGAGTCACCGCTTATCAAGCCCTAAGGGCCACTCGAGGATGGGTTTGTCAGGAGGACAGTGAAGCAACAACGCGAGGATTAGTAAGAATGGTTGAGAGTGGTCCGAATTAGATTATTTAAGAATATAGTTCAACAAGAAATGTTAATATTGGACTTCAAAAAGACCATGCTATAGTCAGCTGGGAAGCAGCCCTGTAGTATTGTGTTCCACAGACGGATAGTTCTTAAAAATAAACTTTGCTCATGGAAATTCCGCTTAGGTGTAAACACAGAGGGAGAAAGGGAATTTATGGACAGTTATTGTGGCTAGACGAGTTTTTGTTGTGAATGTGAGGGCGGGAATAGATTGAAGCTCAGTCGAGCACCTGTTATGAAACTATCGATAGAGTAGAGAAAGACTAGCAACCTATCTTCTGTGAAGAAGAGGCTGTATGGAAGAGAAAAGGGCACCACCACTAGGTTTTAAAGTCGCCTTTATACTCTGTAAAGGCAAGAATGTGTTATCTGAGCGGCACATCCCCAGATGTGGCAACAATATTCTATTTTAAGACGAATTCGACTCGTATACAGATAGAGGATTGCGTCAGCAGTGAGATGTCTTCTGGGACGGTAGACTGATCCAACCATTTTTTCAGTTACCTTAGCAACAGATTTGATGTAAGTCTTCCATTTGAGGTTTTGAGTGAAGGTCAATCCTAGAAGCTTATCAAAGCAGTGAGGCTTCTTCAAGCCATTCATTGCACTTAGGACAACGTGAGGATCCAAGCGTTGGTGATGAAAGGAGAGAAGCTTGGTTTTAGATGTATCGAAAGTAACCAATCATTACGTGCTCCAGGTCGGAAGAGAGAGAAACAGCAATCTGGATCAGTAATGTTCTTCAAAGTGTTGCCATAGATGGTTGTGCCATTTGCATAAATGTCAACGAATAAACTTAGACTATAGTCTGTGAGATCATTGATGATAAAGATCAGGAAGAGGGTTGGACTCAGAATGAATCCCTGAGGCACGCCGGCATTGACACGATGTGCTTCAGACGTCTGCGCATTAATGACTACTTTTATACACCTATCAGATAGGATTTGATTGTTGAAAAGATTCACTGATCCTGTGAGTCAGCACATCAGCAGTTGATCTTGCAGGGCGGATCCATATTGCTTATCACTGAGTAGATTGTGTTTGCTGAGGTGGTTGAAAACTTATTGATTCATCACAGATTCAAACAACTTATTCATTACGTAAAGGAGACTGATCGACCTGTACTGAGATGCAGAAGACAGATCTCCAGTATTTTTTTAATACTCGACAGACTGACAATGTTTTCCAAGCTGATGGAATTCCGATCATTTACAAATAATATTGTCAAACAACATAAATTTGGGCACAATAAAAATTTTTAATGAATGATTTTTTTTTTGCGACGGCATGTCTGTAACCAAAATTACCTCAGCGTGTTCAAAGATATTACTTTATATTCTGATATTTTTATTTTCTGAATACGGAGAATTTAACACTAAAAATATATATTTTCTCATTATTATAGTGATTAAAACGAAATTATTGGATATATTAATACGATAGCGTGTGTGTTCGTGTGTCACGCTTACATCAAAAGCTCTGCGCATGCGTGCTGCACCTAGCTTCGGAAAATCATTCAAGTTACCTAATTTTCGGAATATTTTCAAGTATTTCCCTTTGGCGCAACGGTTAGCGACGTAGGATTTTGACGTCGGGTTTTCACGTCGGCCCGACTTGTTTATTGTTCGATCCCAACCAACCTCTAAGATTGTTTTTCTACATCGAAGGGTAGGTAGGGAGGGAGCGACCGGAAAGATACATATTAATACGATAGCGGGTGTGTTATTTTGTGTGTCACGCTTACATCAAAAGCAACGACCTTCCGAATCTTTGTATGCTACTCATGAATTGGAGCCAAATTTAATTTAATCTAAAGCATTTACAAAGTAAGGTTTAGTCGTCGAAATCGGAATTAGTCGATCGACCAAATCGAGAAAAAAGTTGGACGGACACGAAACCGCTTTTATTTATTAGACAACATTGGAATTTGTTTATTGGTTAGGATCAAGATAATTAGCATTGAAAACATCATTTCGTGTAATTTACACAGGTCACTCTAGTGTATATAATATTATGCTCGAACGTACGTTATTACCTTTCAGACAAATAAAAAAAATGAGATCGTCCGATCAGCAAAGATTAGTGATTAATCTGATGTCGCTTAAGTAAACAATTCTGATGTTAACCATTTTAAAATGAATTGTTCCCAAATAAGATTATTCGTGTCGTTTACTAGTATAATTTTAAATAAATACATTTGGGTGGCATTCTTTTTATTCATCTGAAGAATGGTTAACTGACAATAATTTTACGGTAAGAAGACAGAATATTTATTTTTCATAAAGACTTAAATTGCTGCAATTTTAAATAAATAAAGAAATAAATAAAGAAGATATATATTCGTTGTATCTATTTATAGAATTCTCATTCAATCCCGAGCAACGCCGCATCTTCCTACTAATAAATAAATAAAGCAAATATTGAAGAATATAAAAATAGAGAAAGAAAAGAAGTATGGGAGAGTATAAAATAAATTAATCAAAGGATAAAAGTATGGAAGAATATAAAAAGAAGAAATGGAATAAGTATGGACGAAATTGAAAAGAAAGAATATCGGAAAAAATATTGGCGAATATTAAATTATGGAAATAAAATAAAAATGTCTGGAATAAATATAAAAATGTATGGAAGGATATAAAAATAAAAAAGTATAAAATAAAGAGATAAGGAAGGAAAAAGTATGGATGCGTATAAAATAAAGAAAAATAAGAATGTTGTAGTTTGTTTGAAGCATTTTGCGTAATATATAATACGTATTGTTAGAAGGCGGTGACAATGCGTTGGTTAGGTGACACCGGCGGTACGTGAAATGGTAAACGATCACAATAATGACAATATTGAGAAATCAATAATTTTACAATAATGTTATTATATTTACCAATACGGTATTCCCAACCCGTGCTGCAACCGATAAAAGTGCAAAGTAATACTCAGTTCAAAGTGGCAGTTCTGGAGGTTGAAGTTCAATCCTCAGTGCGGGCGATACTAATAATACAATTATGAATTACTTAAACTTTCTACCCAGTCATGGCTGACAGAACAAGGGCAAGCCACCCCAATTGATTAAATAAAGAGTTCAGATCGAAATTCCATATAGATTCCCGAGTTCGACAGAAAGATTTCTGATCTTTTATTTATTTTTGTTTTAATTTTCGATGGAATCCCCCATCCTCAGAAAAAAAATAGAACCCATTTTCAGAGAAAATTAAATGAAAGAAAGAAAATAAGTATTGAAGAGTATTAAAAGAAATAAGGAAAGAAAGAAAAGAATATGAAAAGAAAACAAAGAAGAACATTTAGCTGACTGATAATTAGTTTTATGAAAGAGAAAAGTAATCTATTGGTTAATAGTATTGAACCTGGTAGACATTTATTATTTAAAAAGAATTAATACAGAAAGCACCGTGTAATTTCCACGGGGTTCCGCTAGTAAAAGAGAATTGCAACAAATTTACTTGTTCTATTGTTAGAGGTGTACTACGTTTAGTACATGATGTTCACGTAAAACAATTTTTCTCCTCGCATTTCATGAGCGATGTTTCTGACAAAGGGGGAATAATTGCTGTTTTCTGGGTAGGAATTTATAAATATAGCACTTATTGTTGGTTAATTTTTGTTTTTTTACCTTGAATTATCATTTTTTTAGCTCTTTACATCAAGTTGCTTCATGCTTTGTCTGGGTCGATTTCCATAAAAAAAACTCAGTTCAGTTTCATTAAATAAACAAGATTATCGGGGGAAATACAGTTTAAAAAGTTGAGGACCATTATATGTTAAATATATGTTAAATATATATTAAATATATATTAAATATATGTGAAATATATGTTAAATATATATTAATTATACGTTAAATATATATTAAATATATGTTAAATATATATTAATTATACGTTAAATATATATTAAATATATGTTATATATATATATTAATTGTACGTTAAATATATATTAATTGTACGTTAAATATATATTAAATATATGTTAAATATATATAAATTGTACGTTAAATATATATTAAATATATGTTAAATATATATTAATTGTACGTTAAATATATATTAAATATATGTTAAATATATATTAATTGTACGTTAAATATATATTAAATATATGTTAAATATATATTAATTGTACGTTAAATATATATTAAATATATGTTAAATATATATTAATTGTACGTTAAATATATATTAATTATACGTTAAATATATATTAAATATATGAAAAGTTCGAATGCAAAACGCGATGAATCCAAGCAGATTAAATTGCGACCTTAAACTATAAAATGACGAATATACATATATAATCTAGACTTCGACTAAAAGCTAATTTTCATTAAGAGTAAAAAATAAATCATGCCGGTATTATGTAAAACTTGAAGGTTAGTCGAGTGTTGAAATGCAATATTGTTTTTAACGATAGGTCTGTAATTTTGAAAATGGCGTTTATCGCGTTTTGCAGTTGAACTCTTCATATGTTAAATATATATTAAATATATGTTAAACTTATATTAAAAGAATTAAGCCCGTATGCTAAAAAATAAACGAATAATTTCTTTCAAATGTTTTTTTCTTTACAATCTCAATATTTCTGGTGCGTAATCGATAATAATTCGAAAAAATATTTCTTAAAAAATTGAAAAACATTTTTTTATCCTCGATGTCAATCCGTTATTCTCTTACTGCGTTATTCCGTTAATCTGTTTTTCACGAAATTTAGAAGAAATGATTATGGCCATGAACGTAGAAAGCAGAGTTTTTGGCAAAAGTTTGTTTCACCCCCACCCTTAATCAGAAGGGTAAAATGACCCCAGATGACATTTCTTTGCAAATATTTAAAATATAATTAATTAGAATTTACTTAAAATCTACCAAAAGTTAAGATTAATAATTATTTGCATAAACAAGTTCACTTAACCCACCGCCAAATCTGAGGATTTTAAAATTTCAGCGAAATTGAGAAAACTTTTTACTTTTTCATAAATATCTAAAATTACACGCATTAAGTTTTCCTCCTTCAAATCCAACAAAACTTGTGATTAATGTTTATTTTTACATTATTCAAGTAGTAGTGATAGCAGGGGGAGATAACTCACGCTTTACTTGTTTAATTAACTATTTAAAGTGTATCAAAAATTCATTAAACATATTTTCATCACACAAATTTTCAATCAAATATCGTAAATTTGAAGAAAAACAGATTTTTTTTTATTTCGGAATTTATTAGAATAGGATTGATAATTTGTATTATTTTTATTATTCGGACTACTGTTCTCATGTTGGATATTATTCTTACAACGTTTCAGCCGATGTAACCTCCGACCTTCTTCATGTACGTCTTGTCGAACTCATGCATATTTCTGTCGAACTCGGGAATCTGTACGCTATTTCGATCTGAACTCTTTATTTAATCAATTGGGGTAGATTGTTCTCGTTCTGTCAGCCATGACTGGGTAGAAAGTTTAAGTAATTCATAATTGTATTCTTAGTATCACCCGCACTGAGGATTGAACCTTTAACCTCCAGAGGACTGCCACTTAGAACTGAGTATTACTTTGCACTTTTATCGGTTGCACCACGGGTTGGGAATACCGTACAGTTTCTTGACTTCGACAAAACGTGCTTGAAGAAGATCGGAGGTTACATCTGCCGAAACGTTGTGAGAAGATGAGAACAGTCGTTTGAATAATCCAGAAAATGTTTATTTTCGAAATATTTTCATCGAACATTATTAGGATTTTATTAAAAAATTTTTTTTAATTCTGTCATGTTCAATTACACATTCAGACGACACTCCTCTGATGAATATTGAAAAAAAGATCATCTAAGGAAATAATCTACTAAAGTGAACTCACAACTCTGTTTAGCTGTGTTTTAAATGCGTGTATTTAGACACCATCATCTAGCTAATATGGGATGCGACTTGTGTCGACAGTTTTGCGCTCTTATCAGTAACAGAATCGGCAACAAACCCTGTCTATGTATGTAGCAACGTCAGGAGAGGACCACCAGCTACTACCATACGTCGATCTTCACGAAATATTTGTATTTCAACCGATCGCTGTGGAGACGAGTGAAGTGGTGAGCCCCCCCCCCCCCCGGGACGGGGCATTTCCTCAAAAGCCTTGATCTATGAATAATGCGCCACACTGACTACCATCGTGAATTGAATTGACTCGACGAGCGCCTCTCCATCGCCACTATTCAAGGAAACGCATCGAGCCTGCTCTCGGCCTGCTAAACCAGCACGACATCTGATGAAACTTCTTGGCGTCTCGAATATAAGCTTTTAAAATTTAGTGATTAAAAAGATATTAACGAACTTTCAAATTTAACTCGTTTTTATTTTTGTCAAATGTTGAATTACGCATGCATTGAATAAAATACGTTTAATAAAGATATATCATCTAATTGAAACAAGTTTTGGGTAAAGTACAGAATAGTTACAGTCGAGGACTCATGAACAAAAAATTAAAAAAAAAAAAACAACCAATAATTTATACCAAACGCAGTAGAGTTAAATTATCTACCGACCCGTATACTTTTTAACGTGTGGAAACTACAATTTTTATTTCAGAATTTTATTTCAGTTTTCGTGTGGTGTGTGTCTTATCGACACGCGAAAAAAAAAAGTCATGCCGGCTGAGATTATCACTAAATTTTGCTAAACTAAGGCCATTAAATGTGGTTTTACGAGGCGTTTTATTGGATGGGATTGCAACTCTGACTTAGGCTTAGTGGTAGAGTAAGTACTTTTTTACTATTTGTTTCAGCATGAAGTTAATCGACACCTCGACCGCTACTTTTGTTTTCATGTGTCGATAAGCCACACGAATATCGAAATAAACTTCTGAAATAAAAAAAAAAATCTTACAAACACTTTCAACACGTTAAAAGTATACAGATCGGTAAGGAATTTAATTCTACTACATTTCTTATAAATTATTTGTTGTTTTTCTTTCTTTTTAATGAGTTCTCGATTGTTAACTATTCTGAACTTTTACTCAAGTTTTATTAAATGTTGTCTATTGATCGTTTTATTAATGTTTTCCCGTAATGGTTGACGGAACGAGATCAATCTACCCCGTGGATTTAAAAAAATGGTTTAGTTTTAAATTCCGTATAAATGTTTCTATTCTATTCGTCTTCTTCTTTCGTGTGAACCAGATGATTCTGGTGTTGGCATGTTTCTCTAGTTAGACATCTTTCTGGAAAGACATCGGGTACTTACGGGAAGAACCACGGGAAGGTTGCCAACCTCCTTAAGTAAAAGTGGTACTGTGGAACCGACTGGATTCGAACTTGGAACACCCGATTCTTCAGTCCGTGTCGATATCCACGTAACCACCGTCACCTCCCCACTATTCTATTGATATGTATCAAGTTGGATAATTTTTGTTTTAGATGAGGATTGATAATTTATACTATTTAGATTATTCGGACTACTGTTCTCATATTGGATGTTATTCTTACAACGTTTCTGCCGATGTAATCTCCGGTCTTCGTCAGGTGCATCTTTAAGAATTCGGGAATCTTCATGTCCAACTTTGGAGCCGGTATTTAATTTCGTACGGAACATTTTATAGAACCGACGGGGGTCAAACTTTCTCGCCATCGTCTGAAATGTGAAAAACTAAAAACCAACATGATAATAAATATACGGAAATCTGCTGATATATCTTTTAATATCAGTGTTAATTAATTTTTTTTTTTAATGAAACCACCAACGTTCTGTACAATGCGAGAACTTTCGATTTTGCTAAGAATCAGGTTTTGGGTATCCAATTAAAACGAAAAGAAAAGTCAGAAATCGTTTATTATTTGTTTATTAGTTGTTTTTGATTGTTTTATTTATCCACCTCCCACAAGGTAAGATGTGACACAGGGTCGGGAAAGTGGGATTAGATAAGCCAACGCTCGAGAGGTGAGCACTCTGGCCATTTAAAAATTGCCTGGGCAGCCCCGTCGGCATTCCCCGGTAGGGGCGCTACAGACAGTAAGCAATAAACTTACTCCTCCCCAAAGAGGAGAGGCGAAGCCTGGGAGGGTGGACCTCCTAGAACTGCACAGGACCAGCAACCCCCAATAGACCGGCGTAAATCCAGACCCAAAGGCCCGGACAATACCAGTTTATTAGGCGGGTTAGAAACCCCTATCTCATGAAATTGTCCGACGTTGTCCAAGAGTCATTTTATTTCATTTTTAGTTCGCTTTCCTTTATCTCTTAACAATGCTGTTTGATTTTTTACCACTTTTAAAATGCTTTTGAATGTTATCTATATAACAAAACGCTAAGGCATTTCATATTCGTACGTACGTTATCCCCTTTCACACGCATTTAAAATCAGCAACGATGATAAGAAATTCCGCCTGTAAAATGAATTGTTCTAAAATCAAGTTATCTTGTCCTGTCAACTGAAAAAATTACAATTCATTTTATTGATTTGAAGACTATTTAGCTGACAATTATATTTACGGTAAGGAAGCATAGACTATTTATTGTTTTAAAAATAACTAAAATGCTATAATTTTAAATAAAGAATAAACATATTCGTTTTATTTATTTAAAGAATATTTAGCCGAAAATTACAATTATTTTTACGGAAGAAGAAAATGTAATATTTTTTCTTAATAGTATTGACTCAGACATTTATTATTTCGGTACTGATATCGATCCTGACCAAGTTTTCGTGAGGTTCGACTCGGAAGCGTTCGGCTGTCCTACGTAAACGCCCGGGAGTTGACGGGCACATTTGTACCAGACGACAATTTTGATACGGTGCTGCGTCCTATGATAATAATGTTTTGCTTGTTTTTTTTGTTGTTTTTGTTTTTGTTAGAGTTAAGGGTTAGGGTTTAGGGTTAGTGTTTAGGTTTAGGGTTAGGGTTAAAAATATTTATTTGATAACAGTAATTTCGCTGTTTTGCTTGTTTTATTTGTTTTGTTGTTTAAAAAATTTCTTGCAACGATAACTAAAAATTATATGACGCAGCAACGTATCAAAATAACAAAACATATTTTTTTGATAACAGTAACTTCGCTATGTTTTGCTTGTTTTGTTTTTGTTGTTGTTTCTTTCAGAAAATTTCTTGAAAATATAACTTACAATCACAGGACGCAGCACCGTATCAAAATTGTCGTCTGGTACCATTCGGCTCGTCAACACTCGGGCGTTTGCGTAGGACAGCCGAACGCTTCCGAGTCGAACCTCACGAAAACTGGATCAGGATCGATATCAGTACCATCATTTTAAAAGGAACATTGTTATTAACAGTGAATTATACAGATTGATTTAGAAAGCACCGTGGAATTTCCACGGGGCTCTGTTAGTTTTTAATTATTACGATATCGTTTGGTATTGAAGGAGGGTAGAAAGTGAACCTTAGGTTTACTTTCGGATGCCTCGTAACTCTCGCTTCCCTTATTTTGTCCTTTAGTCCTCACGTTTCATGAGCGATGTTTCTGACAAAGGGGGAAGAATTGCTGTTTTCTGGTTCAGAATCTATCTATACAACACTTATCGTTGGCTGGGTTTTGACCTTGAAGTGGTATTTCTTTTTTGAGCTCCTTACATCAAGTGGCTTCATGCCTTGTCTGGAGCGATTTCCATTAAAAAAAAATTAATAATTAAAATAATTAAAAAATAATAAATTACTTAAACCAACCTGCTATGAAGTTGTAACGTATTTTCGTTGCGATAATCTTCTTTTATTGTTTGTTTATAAAATTGTTGGCTTCTAAAACTTTTTAACTTTTTAATATTTTGTAACGCTTCATGAAGAATTTTAAAGCAAGAAATACTTTCACATTTCGAAGGGTCGCGAAATAATTCATCTTTTTTTTTTTAAAACTATTTACAAAAGATTATAATGGCTGACTTCCATACGAATAAATCGAAATGCATACTGGTGGATTTAATTTCATAATAACATCATTTTTAATAGGATTTCTTAAAAGTTTGTTTTATTACATTACTCTATTGCCTTTTTGATTTCAATAAATATTCGATTAATTGTAAATAGATTCAAAAATATATTTATTCAATTCTCGTAGTCGGCAGAAAAGGCACACACACACACCCAGTCACGTGAAGTTGTCTCATAATGTTATTAATATAGAGATTGTTCTATAAGAACGGGTTAACTTGCTTACGTTTTCCGCCTAAATGTTGTTCGAACCAATACATATGAATTTAGATATAAGTGGAAAAAGCGGATGGACCCAAACTAAAACAATAAAAATCAAATTAACTCATTATGTGAGATTTTTAATATCTCGTCGTCAATATCAAAAGACTTCCTCAGAAATTAGTACAAAATGCTATTTCAAACGTTTTGAAGAAAATAGCACAGACAGGAGAGATAAAGGGGGTCTAATAGAAAAGGGAGAGACAGAAGATGAAGAAAGGGTAGGGTTCTCCGTACTTTTAAAATTATAGCTACAATAGTAATAAAAACAATAATTTGAATCTAAAAGTAGGGCATGCTCACGCCAACAACAAAAAATTCGAAGAATTTAAAAATAAACTTATTAATATCATCAATATTTGAGAAAAATACATAAGTTTTAAAAATATATAAAAATTATGAACAACTCTAATAAAATACTTCTAATGGCTGATATATATTCAGAGAAAAAAAAACATAAACTCTGTAATAACATGTTTAACAATTAATAAATGATGTTGGTTTGGTTGGGTTGTTTTGATTTACGGCATATCAACCATTTTCCGGTTATTTAATGCCGAATACGGTCACTTTGATAAAAGTTTTGATGTTGTAAGTTCTCTATATGTTAAAGTAATTATTCATGGTGTTTTGGTCTGGTTGTTTTGTTTTACGGCATATCAACCCTTTTCAGGTTATTTAATGCCGAATTCGGTTATTTTGGTAAAAGTGTTTATGCTTCAAGTTCTTTATGTTTAAGTATCTATTCATGGTGTTTTATTCTGGTTGTTTTGTTTTACGGCATATCAACCCTTTTTGGGTTATTTAATGCCGAATCTGGTTATTTTAGTAAAAGTTTTTATGCTTCAAGTTCTTTATATGTTCAAGTATTTATTCATGGTGTTTGGTTTTGTTGTTTTATAGAGGAAAAATCTTGCTTTGTTTTTTTTTTAGTTTGCAGAACATGATTGAGTTTTTCAAAGGGAAAGAAAAACATTAATTTTTGGTCAGGAAGCTAGTATCTTCAGACAGCCTGATCTGGTAGCACCAGAATAAGTTATTTAGTTACAGAATATTACAAAATGACAAACGATCAAATAGAAGTAGGTATAAACAAATAAGCATAACTGATATAATCTAAGCATAAATTATATAATCTAAGATTAAATGATATAATCTAAGCAAAAATTATATAATCTAAGCAAAAATGATATAATCTAAGCATAAATTATATAATCTAAGCAAAAATTATATAATCTAAGCAAAAATGATATAATCTAAGCAAAAATTATATAATCTAAGCAAAAATGATATAATCTAAGCATAAATTATATAATCTAAGCAAAAATTATATAATCTAAGCATAAATGATATAATCTAAGCATAAATTATATAATCTAAGCAAAAATTATATAATCTAAGCAAAAATGATATAATCTAAGCATAAATTATATAATCTAAGCATAAATTATATAATCTAAGCAAAAATTAGACAACAGAATAAAATGTATAACTAGTATAAAGTATAGTGCATGTACTGCAAACGTGGGAAGTACGGGTGCTTTCGTAACATTCAGTAAGTTGAATTATATGAGTCACACTTTAATTAAGTTTTAAGCGCGAAACTTGATATGGGAGTGCAACATGTTTTGTAATTAAGAACACTGAAATCAGTTTTCGAACGCTGAAATTTAAATGTAAAATAGTGGGTGATCATTCTACATTAATTTTATGAATAAAAGTGAAGCTTTAATTATGTTGTTTTGAATATGGGCAGTTAATAAACGTTTAGTTATTTTCAAAATACAAGTGTGTTAAAAATGATATAATCTAAGCAAAAATTAGCCAACAGAATACAATGTATAACTAGAAAAGAACCGTCCATTATTTTGACAGACCACAAAGATAACTTCATAAATAAACCGACTAAAACAAGGAAAAATCAGTAAACAAACATTTGAAAAATACATACAAAAGTAACCAATATATTAAACTTAACCAAATGCAAAAATACAAAAACAGCAATAAAATAGTTAAATAACATTAAATGTCAAAATAACTATTTTTTGCAAAGTTTGATATCAGATATTTTTATCGTTCACTTAAAAAGAACATTCTAAATAACGCATTAGAATTTGCAAATCAAAAAAATAATTAATTATAAAAAAATTATATAAATAAAATTAAACATAGTTGAAAATTCAATTATATCATAATATCGGTCAAAAGATCAAAGAGCAAACAGTTATGTAACCAAATATTTTTAGTATTGTCGGAAATTGGAAATTTCAGAAACGAAAATAAAATATGTTTATATGTGCTTCAGAAGACAAATGAACAAAACTGTAAGTCACAAATTTATGTATTCTATTGTTTTTGATTTGATCGTAGACTGATTCTTCTTCCACACACATGGTGGTCCTAAGCTTTTGTCTCGTAATTCTAGCCTGAACCTACGAACTGCGTTCGATCCCATACGACTGCCTGCAACCACCACTCCTGCACTGATGTGGGGAAAAAGTTCGAAACGATATCGTCTGTAGGTAAAAAAAAAACAACACTTTATTATGTAATAAATATCATGTATAGTTAAAAGCCCATTTAAAGATGTAATAGTCTTAAAAGTAGAGCACCGTGACATTGAGAAACGTTTGTTGTCATTTGCGACAAAGCGTGTTCCACAATGAGCTTTCAACACCGTGGACAGCAATAAGGCCCCCCCTGCCTCCCCAGGTAAGTGTATCTTAATTTCAGTTACTGTCTATGCTGATTGCCGGTAGCCGTGTGGTACTGCGCGTGTGTCTACTAGTTATAGCCTGAATCTACGAACTGCGTTCGATCTCATGCGACTGCCTGCAACCACCACTCTTGCAATGATGAGGGCAAAAAGCCCAAAACGATAATATATATATATATATATTCATAGTATATATATATATATATATATATATATATATGAAGAAGAATGGAAAGGAATTAGAGAAGCAAAAGCCAAATCAAATTTCAATTCAATTGCTCAGAGCAAGGTATATTCCGCAAAAAAGCAATTTATTCAAGTTAAATTTTCCTTAAACCAGGCTTTTCAAAGATCAAAATCTTATCATCAGATAAATAAGTTGGCAAAGGCCAAGATTTAAAATTTGAAAAAGTAAAATAAAAGTTGTAGGGAAAGAAACACAGGGCAAAACTCTGCCCGAATGCAAGCAAATGTCCGATTGCTAAAAAGTCCGGTGTCGAAAAGTCCAGCGGAGAAAATGAAAAGTAGATAGGTAGGTCGTTAAAAGGCACGAGAGATGGTGAGAGAGGATTCGAAGTTAAATTCCAAAGACCACAACTTCTGGTGCGGCGAAGATAGAATGAATCCAAAGGCTAATCATTATAGAAGGCAAAGCATTATAAGAATAAAGCATTATAAAAAGGCAAAGCATCATAAAAAGCAAAGATACGCGAAGAAAAATAGCGGGGGTGGGGGAGTAGATTATAAACCAAGATTACGTCTCTTGACAACATTTCCATAACGAACAAAAATGTCGTAAAATGTCGCAAATGGAAAGGACAACTTATATATTTAAACAAGTCTCCCCAGATGTCCAGCACTCTCTATCCATATCGATAACCATTGCAAATTATTTTGCATTATAGCAAGAGCCGTTTAACATCGATTTCTCGCAAACAACAATTTTAGTTGCAATAAGCTTTCCAAAGTTTATAGTACTCTCGTACCAGTCGAGTTGAGGTCTGGTAAGTGTTCTCCCTTTTCAGTATTTCCATCCTCCTTGACCCTTCGTGATAGTTTAGTGGGGTACTAGCCAAGAGTGATGTCATCACATACATGTGTATATGACTGTTTTTTGTGCAGAAAAGGGATTAATTAAATAAATTTGTAGCAATTTTCACTTCACTTGGATTCGTGTGATATTCTTTCTTTATGCTTCGTTCTTTTTTCCATTTAAAATTGTCTGCGGTAAATTCGCCTTCGTTGCTTATGTTGGTTGGTTTCCTCATTCAAGGATTTTTCTTTAGATTTCATCTGTTTTCATAATTGCCGTTCGTTGTATGGTATCAATCTTCCCTTTTATTCCAATTTCTTCTAGTTGCTTTTCCAGTGTTTTCAGGACTGTTCCTAGTGCTCCTTCAATTATTGGTATCATAGTGATTTTGTTCATATCACATATTCTTTTCAGTTTTCTGGCAAGTTCCATGTACTTGTTTTTTTTCTTATTATTATTCCTCTTGATGATGGTGATGATTACAGTATTTTTAGGGAGGGAAAATATTCATTATTTGGCGCATTACATGACATAATAAACTAAATCATAATTCAATAAAAGTAAAAGTCAGCCGATGTAATGAATAACAGTTGTGTATGTGATTATGCTTAGTTATGGTAATGTGTGAGTGAGGTTACGTGTGTGCGTGCTCATAAGATGTGTGCGTATTTAGGTTTGTGTATGCGCGTGAGTAAAGTTGTCTATATGTATGATATTGTCAAGTTGTATGTGTCTTAATTTTTACACGGCAGTTATTAGTTGATTAACTTAAAGACCCCCCCCCCTTCGACCGCCATAGTTAAATATAAGTTTTAAATTTCTCCCTCTCTCTTAAAGATTATCAAATTGGTTGCTACCACCACTCTCTCTGGTTGTGTTTGAATTGTCGTAGGAAAATTCAATTTTCTATCAGTCTCAAAAATGTAATTGTCTGAGTGATGCTTGAAAAAACCGCACGGTTGAAATAAATTATTGCATCGACAATTATGTGATTTCGTGTTATTATATTTTATGTTATTCTTGCTCTGTTTACTACATTGAGCTCTCATACCCAGATTTCTTCCTGGAATTATCCCATTATAACACAAATATATATATATATATATATATATATATATATATATATATATATATATATATATATATATGGTATGTGTGTATGGGAGGGCGCGTGCGTATTTGTGGTTTACTCTGTTAGTAAATACATAATCTCATAGAATTTGCGCCATGAAACAAACACGGTGAATATGTTTACCCACGTGAACACGAATGTCAATAAAAAAATCAGACAACTACATGATATACTGCCGGTATTAATCTCAATGCTTGATATATATCATGTTCATCCCATTCGATGCTTGACGAAAATTCAAGGAGACTATGGTTTAAAATCTTGGGAAAAGCATGCACAAAAAATGTATCGCAGAGACTGGGTGATGTGTTATTCGTGCAAATTTGACTTTCTAACTTTTCGGTTCGTTAGTCAAGTGGTGTTCTCTTTTTTTTCTGAGATATATTCGAATCTTGTATGTCTAATTTTCCTCTTTGTTGTTTGCTTTGTTTATTTCCTATATATTTTAATCTCACAACATGCCAACTAAAATAGTTCCTAATTTTGAGAAATCCCATTTAAATTGTTCTATTTAGTCGTAAATTAAAATCATCTTGACACGTTGTCCATCTCTTGCTGGGTGTGTTTTTCGTGTTTGAACCTCGCTTTTATTTTATTATCTATCTATCTCTTTCTCTCTTTCTCTTTCTTTCTTTTTCTCTCCCCTTCTCTCTCTCTCTCTCTCTCTCTTTCTCTTTCTCTTTCTCACCCTCTTTCCCTCCCTCTTTCTCTCTCCCTCTTTCTCTTTTTCTCTATCTCTCTCTTTCTCTTTCTCTCTCTCTTTCTCTCTCTTTCTCTTTCTCTCTCTCTCTCTTTCTCTTTCTCTCTCTCTTTCTCTCTCCCTCTTTATTTCTCTTTCTCTCTTTTTTCTCTTTCTCTTTCTCTTTCTACCCCCTCTTTCTCTCTCTCTTTTTCTCTCTCTTTTTCTCTCTCTTTCTCTCTTTTTCTCTCTCTCTTTTTCTCTCTCTCTTTTTCTCTCTCTTGTTCTCTCTCTCGTTTTCTCTCTCTTTTTCTCTCTCTTTTTTTCTCTCCCTTTCTCTCTCTCTCTCTCTTTCTCTCTCTCTTTCTCTCTCCCTCTTTCTCTCTTTTTCTCTCTTTCTCTCTTTTTTCTCTCTTTCTTTCTCTCTTTCTCTCTTTCTCTTTCTCTCCCTCTTTCTCTCTCTCTCTGTATGAAAAGTCAAAGCAAATACAGAAAGGACTAAATAAAAAGATACAAAACACAAAAGGAAATATCACATCATGTAGCCCTGTAGTTCGAGAGGATATATATTTTTAAAAATAATACTTATTTATAAATAATTGTTATTTTCTTCTATATAAAGTTAATGCAATTTTCCCCCTGCACCTGTTTAAAGAATAATAAAATAACCACATGCAGCATAGGCTACTAAACTCACCACTACATTACGCTTATTTACTCGAGCGTGTTTTAGTAAATTTGTGATTTCTTTCTCTAGCTAACACTAAATATTCTTTTTGGCCCACCATAGGTGGCAGCAAAATCCTTTCCCTCTAACACTTTCGTACTAAGACTTTCCCCCTCGACACCAGGAACTAATAAACAACGTTTACTTTTTTTAAAAGTGGCTCTTATTATGTACTATTCGTCTGCTATTAATTTACTACATAATACAATACATTATGCACACATTTAATGGACGCTCCCTCTAATTCCGCTGATTTTCGAGAATATCTGATTAGGCTATTTCTACCTATTACGTATACAGTTATACTCATTCAGGTTTTTAGAGAATGCAATTAACGAACATATTTCCTTATAGTGTTTCATTATTCAAAATGGCGACTACAATTTCTTCAGCGACTCGACTTTCGAATTACGTCAATATACGCCAAGATACTCAACTGAACCTATAAAGTTGTCAATTGTTTAATCCTACACGTTTCACACGCATAATATCTGAGAATTGGAAAAAACATCGATTTCTTCGTATAGAAATGACCCAAAACGTGTGACGGATGGACCCTAAATTTGGTCGCCTTCTGGTGGATCGTAAAATAAAACGCATGCCGGCTGCAGACATCGTTTAAGTGACCTATTTTTCGAGAGGGTTTCTGATCGCTTCCTAGGTCAAGAGGTTATCGACGAATATCCAAGACGGAGAGGTTCAGCGTTCGATCCCAGTCGACTAACACATTATTTTTTTACATTGTCAATTTTTTGCCTACGGGAGAGGAGGGATGGATGACTATAGGCCGTTCTTTTTTTAATTCAACATTATTATGTAGTAATTTTGAAGAGAGATCAATGTAATATGTAGTACTTCTGCTGAATCATTCTTGCGCACATGACGTCACAGTGACGTCTTCTTCTTCTTCTTCTTTGACTTAACTATTATGAATATCATCATTTCTCTTCGAACAAACATGGTTTATTAGTGCTCTGCAGGCTTCCTTAATTGTATTTGAGTGTTTCAGTAGTGCCCATGAGGCATACACATTAACATTTTTTCCATTCCTCAAAAAAGGGAAGTTCTATACAAAGATAACGGGGGGTGTCTTAATAGTGCTATGTAGGCCTTTTTAATTTTAAAAGTGCTCATTATCATATGTAGAGCGAGTGTTTAATCCAAAACAAACATTCTGTGAAAATACCGGTACCGTGGGATGGGCAGGAAGACTCCTACAATCGAGTCTCCTTCCTTCATCCCTTTATTTCTCCTTTCCCTCTACCACAAAAAAATGTCCGATGTGACCTATTTGTGTTTTCTCGGATGTTGACAAATTTTAATTCATTTTTTTATATTTTTACCGACAACGCCGGGCCATGAGTCCAGCTAGTATATATATAGCAATAGATGAAGTGAAAGAATTTTATTACAGTTCAATGTTCAGGCAAAGTACTTTAAAGTCCTTAACTCATGAGTTTTCAAAGAAAATCTTCTCCTAAGAGGACCATTACCGCAATGACATTACTGCAGGTAATAAAACTTAAACTTTGAAAATATATTAAAAAAATATATATAAAAATACATAAAGGTATATAAAACATCAAATATATCGGCCCCAAAAATACTTTTTTGTAAACCTATACAGTTCATCCAAGTCAAAAAGTTTAAAATAGCTCTAGGAAAGATATCAAAGAGGTTGATTAAAAAATAATCCAAGTAGTGAATGGTGGTCCAAAAACGAAAAAAGTTATCCAGGCGGGAAATTTGTTTGCTATCGATGCAGTAGATAACAGTGAAAAGTATATTCAAGGTGTATGCAAATTAATAAAACGATAGAAAAAAACGATAGATGAAACAAATCATATGAAAAGTTCAGAAAACTCACTTGGTGTTGAATATTATAATGTCCAAATTCAGGGTTTTTATGAGTTGATAGAAGTAATGCAACCCATAAATTCCTGGTTATATGCAAGCTCCGCTAAATTCAATTCGAATAAAATTAAACTGACCTGATGTATTCGGCCATTTTTTCTTCTGGGTCCGATAAAATTACTCCAAAGAAAAACATTACATTCGAAGATAATCAAGCTCGCGTAAGCCCAGTAGACAGCGTAACGAATCCGAAAACGAACCCTTCCCCTTGATAAGACAACCGCATATATATATATATATATATATATATGTGCGTGTGTGTGTGTGTGTGTGTCTAATGGCGATATCTTCAACAATAATAAAAACCACTTATGCATATGATTATGATAAATCCTTACACAATCTGCTTACTAAGAAGTTTGGTACCAGAATATATTCGGATATACATATTTTGAATTTTCCCCCTCATACTATTTTCGAAACTGAAAAAATTGTGTTGTCTGCCGGCCTAGAATTTTGCCCCCCCCCCTCGCCATGTTGATAAAGTTAATATCTTCTGTGAGATTCAACTATTATATTTTCCTAACTAAAGCGACATGTGCCTGTTTCCAAAAATTTAACAAGTTTCAAGATTAATTTAAGCGATTTAGGTTCTCTGACATTCGCACTAAATCTAGCTATTATACTTGTCAGAAGCACCATTTTAAAACGGTAAAATTACTTAGGTCTAATCCTGACTATTCCAGACAAAGTTTCAGGTGTTGTTATCCTCAATCGCGTTGATTATATCTGCAAGATCCCTGACATCTTCGAGTATAAAAGGCGAAGACACTTTTCGTGTGAAATTAAAAATCCAGAAACAACTTCTATAAATAAATAAGATTAAGTGTTTGTCAAAAGTTATTTACAAAAGAATATGGCCTAATGGTTCTCAATAGCCTTAGAATGTACAGCTTGCCCTATGTGCACAACCCCAACATTCTTTTACGACCTAGCCAAATGACTGTCGATATCATCAAGCTTGTTTATTCCGGCGTGGACGACTGGTAATATGGAACATTTTTAAATAATCACCTAAAAATCAAAATCATCTTGCGTCAGTAATAAAAGAAACTTTAATAGACCTTTGATAGATTTACGGTTTTTTCTTCACACTTATTTTAACAAAAATAACGAGTTCTTCTTTTTCGGCACTGCAAATCCAGAAAATTGCCGTGAAAAGAAATAGATAACATCTGTCCATTTGCATTTCAACCATTTTAGAAAGTGTGAACGGTAACAGATATTTAAATTGCATTTTTTATCAATTTTGAAATATATACGCTATTGTATCTCTGAGTCCTTACAATCTTCGTCTTGCATACACAAAGTACCTCTTTCTAAGGATACCGAGTTTTTTGCCATTCTTTGACATCAATAGTCTTTTTACCAATATACATTGGATGAAACCATTGGTATATGTAAGGACTCTCTGTACCGCAGCCCCATTAAATCTCCACCTTTTTCCGAACGATTTTTTTGAGCTGATAGAGCTGGCTACTCAATCAGTTTCTTTCGATTTCAACAATAAAATGTATCGCCAAAGTCATGGTATATCTATGGGAAGCCCCTTTGGTCATATGTTAGCGAATATTTTGTTAGATCTTTGGAAAACCTATTATTTTGTTTAACAACCAAGCAAGCTTTTTACACACGTTACGTTGACGACACTTTTGCTTGTTCTTCTTCTCGTAGTAGGGACGGACATTTCCTTCAACTTCTTTATTACAAGTTACTACTTTTGCTTGTTCTTCTTCTCGTAGTAGGGACGGACATTTCCTTAAACTTCTTTATTACAAGTTACTACTTTTTCTTGTTTTTCTTCTCGTAGTAGGGACGGACATTTCCTTCAACTTCTTTATTACAAGTTACTACTTTTTCTTGTTTTTCTTCTCGTAGTAGGGACGGACATTTCCTTCAACTTCTTTATTACAAGTTACTACTTTTTCTTGTTTTTCTTCTCGTAGTAGGGACGGACATTTCCTTCAACTTCTTTATTACAAGTTACTACTTTTGCTTGTTCTTCTTCTCGTAGTAGGGACGGACATTTCCTTCAACTTCTTTATTACAAGTTACTACTTTTTCTTGTTTTTCTTCTCGTAGTAGGGACGGACATTTCCTTCAACTTCTTTATTACAAGTTACTACTTTTGCTTGTTTTTCTTCTCGTAGTAGGGACGGACATTTCCTTCAACTTCTTTATTACAAGTTACTACTTTTGCTTGTTTTTCTTCTCGTAGTAGGGACGGACATTTCCTTCAACTTCTTTTATTACAAGTTACTACTTTTTCTTGTTTTTCTTCTCGTAGTAGGGACGGACATTTCCTTCAACTTCTTTATTACAAGTTACTACTTTTTCTTGTTTTTCTTCTCGTAGTAGGGACGGACATTTCCTTCAACTTCTTTATTACAAGTTACTACTTTTTCTTGTTTTTCTTCTCGTAGTAGGGACGGACATTTCCTTCAACTTCTTTATTACAAGTTACTACTTTTGCTTGTTCTTCTTCTCGTAGTAGGGACGGACATTTCCTTCAACTTCTTTATTACAAGTTACTACTTTTGCTTGTTTTTCTTCTCGTAGTAGGGACGGACATTTCCTTCAACTTCTTTATTACAAGTTACTACTTTTGCTTGTTCTTCTTCTCGTAGTAGGGACGGACATTTCCTTCAACTTCTTTATTACAAGTTACTACTTTTGCTTGTTCTTCTTCTCGTAGTAGGGACGGACATTTCCTTCAACTTCTTTATTACAAGTTACTACTTTTTCTTGTTTTTCTTCTCGTAGTAGGGACGGACATTTCCTTCAACTTCTTTATTACAAGTTACTACTTTTTCTTGTTTTTCTTCTCGTAGTAGGGACGGACATTTCCTTCAACTTCTTTATTACAAGTTACTACTTTTGCTTGTTTTTCTTCTCGTAGTAGGGACGGACATTTCCTTCAACTTTTTTATTACAAGTTACTACTTTTTCTTGTTTTTCGTCTCGTAGTAGGGACGGACATTTCCTTCAACTTCTTTATTACAAGTTACTACTTTTTCTTGTTTTTCTTCTCGTAGTAAAGACGGACATTTCCTTCAACTTCTTTATTACAAGTTACTACTTTTTCTTGTTTTTCTTCTCGTAGTAGGGACGGACATTTCCTTCAACTTCTTTATTACAAGTTACTACTTTTGCTTGTTCTTCTTCTCGTAGTAGGGACGGACATTTCCTTCAACTTCTTTATTACAAGTTACTACTTTTGCTTGTTCTTCTTCTCGTAGTAGGGACGGACATTTCCTTCAACTTCTTTATTACAAGTTACTACTTTTGCTTGTTCTTCTTCTCGTAGTAAAGACGGACATTTCCTTCAACTTCTTTATTACAAGTTACTACTTTTGCTTGTTTTTCTTCTCGTAGTAGGGACGGACATTTCCTTAAACTTCTTTATTACAAGTTACTACTTTTGCTTGTTTTTCTTCTCGTAGTAAAGACGGACATTTCCTTCAACTTCTTTATTACAAGTTACTACTTTTGCTTGTTTTTCTTCTCGTAGTAAAGACGGACATTTCCTTCAACTTCTTTATTACAAGTTATTATGGAGGTTGAGCATAACCATTCTCTTCAATTTCTTGGTGTTTTAGTATCCAAGGTCGACTCAACGTTCGAAACAGGACTTATTTATATTGGTTTCCTAATGTCTCTAAATGAAGTGAAATTAATTTTATCAGTACCGTTAACCATCGAGCTCTCATTATCTGTTCTAACAATAGACTCGATGCGGGACTAGTAAAATCACAGATATATTCCTTGGTAATGGATATCCCATTAATATTGTAAAACTAAATATTAAAAGGAAAGTTACTAAATTCAATAATGATGAATTTATTCGTCTGTCTCGGTGACTGATATATTTCAAATCTGCATTGTAAGATGTTGACGTCCATTGTGAAAAACATATATTCTACTAAACGTTGCTTTCACTTTTACTAGCTTGCACGACTCAAACCTTTTTCTATTCTTTCCAAAACGATGTGTTGCCCACAATCTAAAAGTATTTTGTAATTTATAAGTTTCTTTGTCAGTTTCAAGTTTACTACATTGGCAAGACTATCCAAAGGTTGGAAATGAAAATATCCCAACATGTACCTCGTGCTATTCGTGCGAATCAGGTTTCGAGAACATCCGAGAATTTGCAGGCGCATAAATTTATATATTGGTAACCATTTGCCCAGTATAAATACCCGCTCTAACAGTTATTCCGACGCGTGGTATTTCATTTTAAATAATGCTAGGTTAAAATCCCATCTTAATTATCTTGAGGCGATAGTTATTAACAGCTCTGGGCATAGCCTATGCAAACAAAAGCTTGAAGTATAACTTGGAGATTTTTCATGACTTAAATCCATCAATTATTAAGTTGAGAGATTTACCCTCAATGTTTTTATTTCGCTTATCGATCAAGTAATATCTCCAACATATAAATTACCACTCATTTTATCATTCGACGTTCTTAGTTTTTATTGGTATCATTTTTGATGTTTCTCTTCTGAAGAAGGTCAGACAAAAAGGCTTCTAAGAGATGTTATTATTTTTTCTAGTATAATTATTTGTTTCAACCCACTTTTCATTTATAAATAGGTTTGTCTTAAGCTAATCCTATTTTTCTGTAGTATCAAGAATATATATATATATATATATATATATATATATATATATATATATATATATATATATTACTATTTTATGTATCCACATAAAATTTTATAAGGCGATATAATTTTTTATGTATCAATTTTCAGTATTTACTTCAACAGTGCTGGATATTTAAGTAGAGCTAGGTAGTAAGTTATGAAAATAGATTTATGGCAATTAAGCTACACAGAGGCTCCCGCGTTTCATCCCCAGAAGGAATCTTAGCCTGCAGATTCTCACCCGGAAGATTCTCACCCGGGGATGAAACGCGGAACATCAAACTACTTTTTCTCTTTCTTCTTCTATCTCTCTCGCTTTCTCATATATATATATGTGTATATATATATATATATATATATATATATATATATATATATATATATATATATATATATATATAGTGAGTAGAAAAAAACTCATTTTGGATTTTTTTAAATTCTAGCATAAATCGCTTTGCAAACTCACCGTTCTCTGATTCAATTTAACAGGAGCTCAATAGCTGACCATACGGGTCATCTTTTTCTATTATATATACAAGGTGATTTGAAAGTAGCTCCCTATTATTAAGTGCTCGGAATTTATTACTGAAATATATTTTTACAAGACATGAATATTATAAGAAAGTGTATAGCATGGGGTTTTATTCAGAATTCGAGATGGGTGCCAGCAATCGCCAGCAGTTTCTAACGTTGCCTGGAAACCGCATCAAATGATTTCACAAGGAACATTTTTTCTTTTATTTTACTAATGAGTCAACACTTATCGAGATTAAAAACCCACTCGAAGTTTAGAGTCAACAAAGTGTATAGATTGACAGATGAATGGTGATGAATACTATGAGAGTATTGAAAACAGCAGCAGACCCAGAAAACAGCATTTTCCCCCATTGTCAAAAACATCGCTCGTGGAATGTGAGGACTAAAGTAAAAAGTTCCCTATTCATTTCATGTAAGAATTATATTTTAGCAATAACTTACAAGTATAGAGCGTTATTTTCCAATCACCCTGTATACGAGGTCTGTCGAAAAAGTATCCGACCTTAGGCCAGAAAAAAATATTTCGAATACGTGAAGGGGTTGGCAACCTAATCCCCTTCAAAGTAGGGCCCTTGTGTTTGCACACACTTAGCCCACCGATCCATCCACTGCCGGAAACATCTCTGAAGTCTTCTTTTGGAATCGTGTTCATCTCCGCCGTCGCGTTAGATTCAGCAGGTTGATGTGTAACGCAAATTAAGGAGCAGTTCAGCCGATTCAAAAATGGCCGCACATCAGCAGAGAGTGACCAGCGTTCTGGCAGGTCCCAAACTGCTCGGAGGTTTGCTGTTGTTGGGAGGGTGCGAAACAAAAGATAATGCGGAACGCGACGGCAGAAAATGTGCACAATTCAAAAAGAAGTCTTCCTTGGGTGTTTTCGGAAGTGGATTGATAGGTTGGCTAAGTGTACGAGTTATGCAGTTACAACTTTTCTTTTCATTACTAACTTTTACATTTCTATTTGGCTGACTAATAATCGAATGTAAAATAATACGGCCAGTACATGTAGAAATTTAGACGACCCGTGCAGAGTCCGCCTGAATGAGAAATTTGACATCCTAAACTTTAAAGACCCCAAAACCTATTAAACTGTAGAAGTGAAATAGCAAACAACTGCTAACACAAAATAAAATTCACCTTAGGTTAACAATACATAATTAATAAATAATTAAATAAAAAAACTAAACTAAACTAAAACCTAAAATAGCAATACAAGCAAGCACGTGTTAAAATAAGGTCACCCACTATTTCGACACAACGAAGAAACAGGGAAGCGTCACCCTATAGTAAACAGAACCATAGAATAGGAAATATGAAGTGAAATCAACCGAATATGTGTTTGTGATAAGCCCAACGATTGGCTAAAAGAATAACAAAAAATCTGATCGGTTAACTAGCGAGACTAAACACCACGTATATAATATATAAAAACACCCGACAATACAAACTCCATAGATTTTAGCCTGACTATTCCTTACGGAGATGAAACGCGGAAGATTATGTGTAACTTAATTGTCATAAATATATTTTCACAACTTATTACCTAGCTCTACTTACGTATTGAGCACTATGAAGTAAATACTGAAAATTGATACATAAAAGATTATATCTTCTTATAACATTTTATGTGGATACATGAAATAACTCTATGCAGATGAGTCCCGATTATAAAGGACGAAACGTATACGTACATAGATAATAAACCAAACACATATTTACTATTTGTAGCCCCTAGAAAACCCTCTAGATGGGCACTGTAAGTGTAGTATTAACACAGCATGACGTCGCTAGCTTTAAATGCATCGTTCCTTTTATTAAGTAGAACGCTCTTTACCGGGGAATGCCGACGGAGCTGCTCAGGTATTTTTTGAGGATCGCCGGTGTTCTTCCGCTAGGGTGCTGACTTATCAAATCTCACTTTCCGACCTTGTGTCACATTTTACTTTGTGGGAGGTAGATAAATACCCGCTCTTATGACGTCAAGCCACCAGATAAAGTGTTAAAATTATCACTGTTTATTCGCTGTTTAGCTTGGCGGGGCGTCGGGATTTGAGTTGTAAATTACTCGCAATCCAGGGTTTCGAATCGCATGACCGGTAGTGAATAGTCATATCTCTATGCTGATGAGTCCCGATTATAAAGGACGAAAAATATACGTACATAGATAATAAACAAAACAAATATCATATATATATATATATATATATATATATATATATATATATATATACTTTCTGCCTGATGAGACCTCAGCTCTCGATAGCTGTAGATCGATAACATCGACATGCCAGTGTAGCAGACCTTGTACATGTTCGAATAAAAGCATTACATATATATATATATACATATATATATATATATATATATATATATATATATATATATATATATATAATTTCCTGACAATTATATGGCAGTTAAGTTACACATAGGTCTCCGAGTTTCATTCCGGTAGGGAATCGACAGATTAAGTGCACGGATTTTTATTAGACTGTAGTAGATATCCTTGGCCTTGTAGCTAGGAACAAAGTGTGGTATCTGCTCTGATACTGCATTTCATCTTTTATGTCCTCGGTCAGTAAAAGAGACATCCATGTAAACTGATGCAAGTTTTATTTTTGTCCCAATCCAGAGTGCCCCTTTTTGCGGAACTAGATTTTCTCCACATTTGAAACCGATTTTGTGTCTAACTCTACCCTCGTTTATGGGGGAGGGGATAATAAATAGGGACCGATAGATGAGACGGATTGAGTGTCTTACAGAAATGCTTAGGAAGACGATAATCTTTTATTCAATCTTGTCCTCGGTTACATGAATTAGTTGTTGCCCATGTAGCGAGAACAACAACACCTCGGCGGCTGAATGTGTGTTTAACACCAGCCTCGCTTAGTTTACGTGTTATTACGTGACTTTTCTATATACGATCGCAGGCTGTTTCCGATCGTATCAGGCCAATCTCTGCAAATAGTCTCATGTCAACACTTGGACGCCCGTCTTCAAAACACGCGCAGGAAATGAAGCGCGCATGCGTCTTCAATGTGCGTACGTGTGCGTCTCCGCAACCCCCACGTTGTTTTGCCGCCTGTAATGGAATGTAAACATGAACTGTGAAGAAAAGGGTAATAGTTGCTTTCGATTTCGTCAATTTTTGCAAGAAAATTAAATTAATTTGGATATCATGATAGAAATTAGTTTTTAAAAAAAACTTATCTCTATGTAAATATTAATCTGCTCTCTTCTCCTGTGCCCGGGAGTGTGTGGCTTGTTTTCTTGCCACTAGGTAATTTATGTTGACTTTTTATTGCTTTGCTATTAATCGAATATTTATTAAAATCGAAATTCACAATTTGGGCTATTACATTTTTGTGAATGTTTTGGGAAATTTGTAGATGAGGACCCTAAGCTAATTCACCCCTCGTCCCAAATGAGATTCTACTATTTTTGTCGATTACGTGTGAACTCACTGCATAACTTGGGGGAAAAATAAACAAAAATGAAATTATTTTAAAATTTAGAGTCGAGGATCAGTTTTGCATATAAATTTAAAGTAAAATGATCACCTATTTCCTGACCATTGTCCAACTGTATTGCGTGTTATGGGCAGAATGTTGTTTTTGTTAAAGGAGGGAAATTGTGTGTGTGTGTGTATTGGGAGGGGAAAGGTCATGCTAAAAAAAAAGTAATAAAATTAATATCATTATTTTTTATCATTAAAAAAAAAGCTATTATTATAGTTTAAAGTCCGCACGAAATCCCGCACGCCACGAAGATCAAGTTCCCTCAAATTGTGATGGTCTCTGTGCGTGTTTACCAGCGAAAGTCACGTCATTCCGCCACACACCTTCGAAAGGAAACACAGACGCAATTCAGATGTCTATATTGAGTTTTTGACCACTGTTGTTAAGCGATGGGTGAATAGAGTATCTGCAGGAATGCCATACGTATGGAAGCAGGATAGAGCCCCGTGGCACACCTCCGAGAAAACCCAGGCGTGCCTGCTTGAGAACTTCCACGACTTTACCAGTCTCAACATCTGACCCATCTCCAACTCGCCTTATTGCAAGCCCCATGGACTATTATAAGTGGAACACAGTTGTGAAAGCCACCAATCGTGCCATCTGCAAGTCGAGGATAAGCTGATTGCTAGGACCCAACTGGTGTTCCAGCATTTCTCAAAGGACACCGGGGAAAGCCCCGTCCTTAAGGTTTACAATGTAGGCCCTAGATGAGGTTCAGGATGTCTTCCCTGGGCGAGCTGTATTCGATAATAGATCCTCTAAGAGATGTAATTTTAATTCGGAGACTGTATCAATTATTGGCCCAGATATGACCCGTTTTTCTTTTTTTTCTGGTACTTAGAAATCTGTTAATACCTGTGATTATCTTACTAAAATGGAAGCTAGAGTCTAGTATTTCAACGTGTATATGTTTTTTAACTCCCTCTGCTTTAATAGCATGTAATTTTGTGCAATATTTTGAACACTATTATTTGCTTTGAAAATCAGATTTAAATGTTTGTTGCTGAATTTTCTCTTGCGTTTGATTTTATTTCTGACCACTTCTGATCGCCCATTTGCTATTCTACTCTGGATTACCTCCCGCATTTATCGTCTCTTCGTTTTTCTGATGAAAAGAGAGATTGTTATAACAGCCTGAATTACCTGTGGTAGCCGCCGACTTCTCCAGAAAAATGCGTAAATTTTATTTGGTTCCAAAATTGTCATCAAAACAGAATGATATAACCTTAATTTTAATACTTATATCTTAAATAAATAATATTTAATTATTTTTACTTACATACGCTAGCGTTTTGAGCTTTCGCTCTCATCAGTGCAGGAATGATAATCTCGGACAGTTGCACGGTTCGAACCACTGCCACGGAGTCGACCTAGACTCCGTAAGTAAACGCTGTAACCATTAGACCACGAAGCATTACCACATTCAAGAAGGGAATTTAAGTTCTATTTATGCGAAAGGCGGTATATCAAGATATATATATATATATATATATATATATATATATATATATATATATATATATATATATAACGTAGATGCTTACGTTAAGGTCTCCTGTTTTTGTTTCACTGTTAGATACTTAATCCCCCTTTTTATTTTATTTACTTACTATTATATATTTTATTTATTTATGAATTTTCCAACGAATATTAAGTCTGCACTATTTTAGTTAGTTTCTCTGGGAATTTAAACTGCATTTTCCTTTTCTTGTCTTTTTGTTTAAAATAACTCAAAGCTTATTTAGACTATATATATATATATATATATATATATATATATATATATATATATATATATATATATATACAAGGATAAAATGCACGATATATCATAAAATGAAATACTGTTAAAGACAGGATGTGTGAAAAAGACAAACGAAAAAAATTTAAATGCAGGAATAAATCATCAAAAAACGAGAGATTTTACCGGTTTCGTTCGGATCAGAATAAGTGAAGATTTAAAATTTATTCGATTACGGTAAAAACATAGGAAAAGAAGAGCGCACAACGGGATGTTATTGGCCCGTGTTTAACTATTTGAAACCGGTAAAATCTCTCGCTTTTTTATTATTTATTCCATAACATCACATAAATATAGTTATTCGAAAAATATTTCATTAAAAAAAAACATTTTATTAGCAGATAACTTTTTATTTCCCATTTCGAAAATATAAATTTTCATGGTACACAAAATTTCACAAATATTATCGAAGAGGTTTTCTTCAGTGTATAATTCGTCACAGTCAAGCTGGAAAATCAAAGTGCATCCAATATTCATTAAATTTATACATGTTTAATTTCTTGATTTCTTTTTTTAATTTCTTTTTCATTCTAATCAAAAGGTTTTATTTACTCCTCCTCAGGAGTTAGGTACAAGGCCAGTTTTATCTTACTCTCACAAGTAAGATGTGACCCAAGATCGGGTCGGGAAAGTGGGGTTTGAAAAGCCAGCGCCCGAGAAAGTGAGCACTCTGGCCATTAAAAATTGCCTGGGCAGCCTCGTCGGTATTCCCCGGTAAGGGCGCCTCAGACAGTAAGCAATAAACTTACTCCTCCCCAAAGAGGGGTGGCGAAGCCTGGGAGGGTGGACCTCCTAGAACTGCACAGGACAGACCCATAGACAGGCGTAAATCAAGCCCCGAAGGCCAAGATAATACCAGTTTATGGGGTGCAGTATCCATCAGAACAGATACTACACTTTGATCTTAGCACAGAGGCCAAGAAAAACCGACATTGTATTATTTACCTCATCTTCAAGAGGTTAGGCACAAGGCCATTTTTATCTTACTCCCACAAGGTAAGATGTGACTGAAGGTCGGAAAGTAGGGCTTGAAAAGCCAGCGCCCGAGAAGTTGAGCACTCTGACCATTAAAAATTGCCTGGGCAGCCCCGTCGGTATTCCTCGGTAGGGGCGCCTCAGGCAGTAAGCAATAAACTTACTCCTCCCCAAAGAGGGGAGGCTAAGCCTGGGAGGGTGGACCTCCTAGAACTGCACAGGACAGACCCATAGACCGGCGTAAATCAAGCCCCGAAGACCAAGACAATATCAGTCTATGGGGTGCAGTATCCATCGGAACAGATACTACACTTTGATCTTAGCCATAAGGCCAAGAAAAACCGACATTGTGTCTAATTCTGTCCTCGTGGGGAGGTAATTTAATAGGAACACCTTACTTTCTTTCCCTTTTACAGCAGTCTCTATCCACTCCTTTTTGATTGAAACATGTACATTTCACGCACGTATTGCATCGTATTTACAGTTACGTATACGTATATCTCCCCATCCACACTTCTGCTCGCTTTTCACAAATGTTTCATTCTCGTAATTATCTGTGTTAATTATGTACAAATCATTTGCATCGAATGGTTTCTAATCTTGTGTTTACTTCAATTCCTATTCAGCCTGACGTCACGTGAACAGTTACCCTTCCTAGGTATAGGGAACCAGGCGAACAATATCGTAGATCGGATGGGCAGTGGTCAGCTGAGTCCAGCCCAGTTGTGCAATATGTATAAGCTTCATCGAAAGCAACACAAAATGTGCAAACGTAGCCGAGGAGTACCCGAGATTCTCAAAGAAGCCATTCGACTCTCGGTTGTAGCGTGTCAGCAGCAATTCCGCTTCGAAAGATGGAATTGTACCCTCGGACAATACCAAAGGAATATTCTTAAGAAAGGTACAGTGCATAAAGTCACCTTTTTTTTTTTCTTTTTTTTTTTTTTCTTTATTATTATTATTATTATTATTATTATTATTATTATTATTATTATTATTATTATTATTATTATTATCATTATCATTATTATTATTATCATTATTATTATTATTAGTAGTAGTAGTATCATTATTATTATTAGTAGTAGTAGTAGTAGTATCATTATTATTATTTTTTATTATCATTATTGTCATTATTATTATCATCATTATTTTTTATTATTTTTTTTATAATTTTTTTATAATTTTTTTATTATTTTTTTTATTATTATTTTTTTATTTTTGTATTATTATTTTTTTAATTTTTTATTTGTACTCACTAGGAGTTCTCACACAGGTCATCGTCAGTGATTGCTCACCGACAACACCTCTTTCAATAACACTTACAAATAATGTTGCGTCATCGCAACAGCCGTTACCATTGATCTCGCGCTAGCAGCGGTTGTTGGTCATCTCTGGAATTTGAGTAGCAATAAGCCCCCCCCCCAGGTTTAGAGCCCTCCGCTACCTGCCGTAGAGGTCTGGTTGGTGCTTTCCCTCCTCGGTCTTTCCATCCCATTGATCGTTCACGTGGCTAGTCAGTTTAATGGATTTCTAGCAGGTTTCACTTCGCTTGAGCTCGTGTGATGTCCTTTCTATATGTTTTGTACTTTTTCCATTTGATTGATTCGTCGTCGTCGTCGTCATCATCATCATCATCATCATCATCATCATCATCATCATCATCATCATCATCATCATCATCATCATTTATTATTATTATTAGTAGTAGTAGTAGTAGTAGTAGTAGTAGTAGTAGTATCTTTATAACAAGTGAATTTTGTAGCATTATGTTCAAACATCATCATCATCATTAATTGCTTTTTTTTTCTTCCCATATCTTGCTCCAGAATTGTTTTGTTTCTGTTGGGTTCGGTTGCTCTGTTGTTGTTTTTTCTCCATTTACGTTTTTGTAAAACTGGCTTTCATTGTTTTCAAAGGTCCTGTTCTGTTTGCTCTGTTCTGATTTGTACCTGTATCGTCTCAGTCTTCCTTCTATTGCTGCTATCCTTTGTTTTATTTCTTCATGTTTCTCATTTAGTTTTTCCTTGCGTTTCTGATTTTTGCTTCTTAATCGTTTCATGTCCTCCTTCCTTCTGTTCACGGTTTTAGCTTCTTTCCGAAGTTTGGTGATCTGGGTTTATTATTATTATTATTATTATTATTATTATTATTATTATTATTATTATTATTATTATTATTATTATTAT
>OY744529.1:95657402-95689902 GCA_963556195.1 Sepiola atlantica | reverse complement strand
ATTTGGAGTGTTCCAAAATTCATAATGATCGGTTAATTAGATTAAGATTGCATCCTGTAGATACGAACATATAAACATACCTAACATTATAAAGATAGAGATATAACATTTCTAGATATCTGCCGGATGGAAGAATTTATCAATCTCATTTTGAATTTCGACATAACGGTTTTAGGAACAAATATGACGTATAAATTTTACTTAAGTAAAAATGACACAGGTAAAAAATAATGGCACAGGTAAAAAATTATGGCACATGGTAAAAAGAAATGACACTGGAAAAAGTTGGTTAATTGTTGGGCTTTACGGCATGTAAACAGTTTTGGGGTCATTTAATGTCGAAATCATGCAGAGTCTTCTTATATGATTGATCTGTACTCATTTGTTTTGTATTGTGGCTTTTGTAGAAGAGCTCCGCCACTAATGCAAAATAGGTTTTGCAAATGTCATTTATCTACTTTTGAGACATGCATCGGGGTAGGATTAAGGTTTTACGAAATAGAACAAACGCCACTGTGGAACGCATCGCAGAATTCTGAACATCTATCTGCGTGAGTTTATGTGTAGAGAGAAGTATAAAGGTAACGTTCTTTTTTTTTACAAATATTCGATGACAGGAATTGATCCCATCCTCTTGACTAAGTAATAAAACGTTGTTGTTTTTTTTGTGTGTTTTTTTGTTTGTTTGTTTTTTTGTTTGTTTGTTTTGTTTTTTTTTTGTTTTTTTTTGTTTTTTTGTTTTTTACTACAACAAGTATTTTGTCTGTTTTGGGTGGTTAGGGTATTTTTTTCATCTACAAAAATCCGGCGTATACATCACAACGATAACCTGGACCTGGTAGTATCGGAAACTAAACGTAGGAACAAAGTGTAGTATCTGTTCTGATACTACATTTAGTCTATTCTATATTCGGTCAGTAAAAGAGAAATCTTTTTAGACTGAGACCATTTAAATTTTTATTTCCAATCCAGATTGCTTCTTTTTGAGGAGCTTTATTTCCCCCACAATAAAAACCTACTTCGTGCTTAACTCTGACCTCGTTGGGGGGGGGGGCAAGGAACAATGTTAATGCTCCCAAATTGAGGCCACAGCACCTTTTACATTTTAGGTCATACATAAAGAAGAAAAAAAAGTCAAAGTTAATCGACACATAAATATATGAATTTTATTGACAAATTGTTAGGACAATGAAAAGTAAAGAGTTAGTAGTTGATGAGACTGCAAAGTGCACAGGAACGTTCCAGGTGAAGGAGTTTTTTTTTGTTTGTAAGAAGTTGCTTACCAATGTTTGTTTCGGCTACCCCGTGTGAGTTTGCGTTTGACAGGGTGCGTAAATTATAGATATGTGTGTATATTAGCTTGTAGAATAGACGTGACAAACTCTAATTCTAACATTTAATAACAACTTTATTGGGTCGTCTTCATTAGTAAGTGAACATAGAGGAAAAAGGTTGGTATGTCCATAAGTATGGAGGAAGAAAAAAGTAAATTAAGCCCATAGATATTATTTCCCATGAGTAGGGAAGAGAGAATAGTTCATAATATGGAATGTTTGTACACCGGAAACGGTGTCAGGACGCGTCCATGTGTGTATGTAAGTATGCGTGTGTGAGTAGTCGCCATTTTGGCTTCACGGTTCTCCGTAATCGAAGTGGACAGGGCTATGTAGCCCGACCAGGTGTAGTAGTCGTCGTGTACATGTCGAGAGAGGTTGTTAGGCGTCTCGTGTCTAATAAGAAAAAAGAGCGGCCAATTGCGCTCAAGTGTTTATATAGTTATGCTGGCACTCCGAGATTCGCCTAAGAACAGGTCGCTGATTAGTCAAGACAAAGGAGTAGATTGTTTGAACCAATCAGCAGGTAGCTAAGAAGTCATTGATATTCAAACAATATGGCGGTTGTGTGCCGGCTTGTAGAAAACTGCTACAAGCTTGCCTCTATTTTGTCAGTGAGAATTTGTGTGTATGTTGTCGCGAATGCCTTTCATCGTGTGTGCCACTTTGACTTCGATGCAGCGGTTCTGGCTCACGTGTGTCGGGTCTGAAAGAAAATACCTGAAAAGAGGAACAAAGATATGTGTTTGGGGTTTTATATTACACGCAAAATTAAGAAATGAATATTCTTGCACATGTGATTGGTTGAAATAAACTACTGATTTGAGCTTTTGTCCAATCGAGTATCGATATTTAAAAACAACTTTTCTTGCTGCTGCTGCTTCCCATGTGCCCACGAAAACACCAGTAAAACAACACATGTTTAAATTTAGGAGTTAATTAACGAAAATCGATTGAAATCAATACTTGAATAATAAATACAAATATTGCTGATTGTTAAATAATGAACATTTCAGAAAATGTATATAAATGTAATTAAACTAAGAATCCATTGATAAAATTAAAATTTGTATATAATTATATTATTATTGTTACTATTAAAAATGAGTCTATTTATTTAGGGTTTTTTTTTTCAGAAACATTTTAGGTAGAGAGGCTTCCACGGCTTCATGGTCCCCACAAACAGATCTCTCCCCTCCTCTCTGGTCGGGGCCATGGGTTGGATCTGGGGCCAGGTAGCGTCGGCTATGTGACAGGGTATAAATAGTTTAATTCACATGATATCGCTTACTTTCTCGAAATGGCCACCATTATAAGCGGAATGGTTGAATGGCTGATCAAGAACAGAGAACACTTTGTCATATCTGGGAGATCCGCTCTCGATGTCCAAGTGGCACCAACGGAATCGCGACTGGTGTTGGTTTTCTTAGAAAGCTCCTATCAGATTCGCTCTTCTTTTCGGTCAGCCGGTGGAGTAAGGCCTCAGCTGGAAAAACACGCGCCCCCGCCCTACAAAAACAAAAAATACAAAATAAATAAATAACTCCTTTATTATTGGTTGGAATACGACTGCATTGGAAAAAGGTCGAAATTTTGTTCGTTTTTTTTTTTTGTTTTTTTTTTTTTTGAAGAGATCACCTAACCGCCGCGTAGATGAGAGAGAGTGAGAGAGAGAAAAGGAAAGAAAATGCGGACTGATATTGTTAGCGGGTTTCTATTTATCTTACATATCATCTGCCATCCCGCTATCTACCCCCGCACTCCCGCCGCCTCCCCCGCACTAACACGGGATCGTCATCATCTGCCATTTACACCCCCCCCCACCCTTATTCCGTTGCCGTCATCACTCTGATCGCGAAATTAACGTCTAGGCGAAATGAACAATATGAAAAGCAACGAGATCTATTTCATGATCTTCAAAATAAAAGGGAGGGGGGAAAAAAAGTAGAAAAAAAACAGAAAAACTTCTGAGAGAATATTTTTGGAGACGTTTGGAATGCAAGTCACGTGATGAAATTCTGGCTATTTTTTTTTCTCTTTATTCCTTTTTGTTGTTTAGGTGTTTTCCTCAATCGTGCACCGCCCCCTTCTTTCATACACACACGCCATGTCTTCTACGACTTTGTACTGCTCAACATGGTGGACAGAAAATGTATGGATATTGAGAGTGACAGATCAAAGCAAAGTGTAGTATCTGTTCTGATACCACACTTTATCTTTGCTGTTCTCCTCAGCCAGTGAAGGCGAAATGTTTCTAGACTAAAATAATTTTTATTTTTGTCTCAATCTAGAGTGCCCCTTTATGGCAAGCTGTATTGTCCCCAAATTAAAAACTGACCTGGTGTCAAACACTGCCCTCGTGGAAAGGCAAGTAAATAATCTCTTAAAGATGCGTCCATTCAATTTAGCGATTAACTTACTGTTTTCAAACTTTTTAAAAGTCACAAACAGATAAAAATTCTATTTCAACTGAAACGTGACAGACCAACGAAAATGCTATTTCAACTGAAACGTGGCAGACCAACGAAAATTCTATTTCAACTGAAACGTGACAGACCAACGAAAATGCTATTTCAACTGAAACGTGACAGACCAACGAAAATTCTATTTCAACTGAAACGTGGCAGACCAACGAAAATGCTATTTCAACTGAAACGTGACAGACCAACGAAAATTCTATTTCAACTGAAACGTGGCAGACCAACGAAAATGCTATTTCAACTGAAACGTGACAGACCAACGAAAATTCTATTTCAACTGAAACGTGGCAGACCAACGAAAATTCTATTTCAACTGAAACGTGGCAGACCAACGAAAATTCTATTTCAACTGAAACGTGACAGACCAACGAAAATTCTATTTCAACTGAAACGTGGCAGACCAACGAAAATTCTATTTCAACTGAAACGTGGCAGACCAACGAAAATTCTATTTCAACTGAAATGTGGCAGACCAACGAAAATTCTATTTCAACTGAAATGTGGCAGACCAACGAAAATTCTATTTCAACTGAAACGTGGCAGACCAACGAAAATTCTATTTCAACTGAAATGTGACAGACCAACGAAAATTCTATTTCAACTGAAACGTGGCAGACCAACGAAAATTCTATTTCAACTGAAATGTGACAGACCAACGAAAATTCTATTTCAACTGAAACGTGGCAGACCAACGAAAATTCTATTTCAACTGAAACGTGACAAACCAAAACAATAATATTTCAAAATTAAACGTGACAGACCAAAACAATAATATTTCAAAATTAAACGTGACAGACCAAAACAATAATATTTCAAAATTAAACGTGACATGAGATACATAGATATTCAAATAGTTTATTAAAATTCTTCTTCATCTCTATGCGTTGAGTTAGTAAAGAAGTTAAGAACATTAATTTTCCTTTCCCCAATTGACCAGTCAACTATGTTATAGTATATCTTTCTTTTGGTCTCTTGGTCTTACCGGATTCCAGGACAAAAATTCATCTGGTCTGGTGGAGTATACAGCTAAGTACTGTTACTTGAGGTAACATCACTAGTAGAAGGTGCACCATTCCTCGTATGAGCAAGTGTATTGCCTTGTCGATGAGATCTTATTTGGGTTTCGAATACTATTTTATTTTGAATATTTGGTCAGGGTTTACTTGTAGGGTTAAGTGTCTTGATGTCAGGTTGGCCTGACAAACCCTTGTATAGAGAGACCGAAGACACATGACGATGGTGTCAAGTAGGCAATTCGAATTCTCTTAAGCGCTTAAGTATTTGTACGCGTGTGTAGGTGCAAATACATACATTTGTGTACTAACAAATTCATTTTCGGGCAAACATGGACACAAAAAAATGATAAAATAACAACTTCTCAACTATTCAAAATAGCATGACAACCGGAGATCCATTAGCACATCAATCTTTCAATTAAGGCTTAGCCGGGATCAAAGTGTAGTATCTGTTCCGATGGATTCTACACCCCATAAACTGGTATTGTCTTGGCCTTCGGGGCTTGATTTACGCCGGTCTATGGGTTTGTCCTGTACAGTTCTAGGAGGTCCACCCTCCCAGGCTTTGCCTCCCCTCTTTGGGGAGGAGTAAGTTTATTGCTTACTGCCTGAGGCGCCCCTACCAAGGAATGCCGACGGGGCTGCCCAGGCATTTTGTGTAGGCCAGAGTGCTCACCTTCTCGGGCGCTGGCCTTTGAAGTCCCACTTTCCCGCCCCGACCTGGTGTCACATCTTACCTTGTGGGAGTAAGATAAAACTGGCCTTGTACCTAACCTCCTGGAGAGATAAATAAATTGACTGGATTGAAGATACATTTTAAGTTAACCTAGAGGCCTTCAGTTTGATCCTGGTCTTGTCTTTCGAAATAAAATTCAACTTATACGAGATATCCAAATGTATGGAAAGTGGATTGAGAACAGTCTATACCTGTGGAATGAATTAAGGACTGAATTCAAAATTCTTACGTTCACAAATGGTACACCCGAATAAAGGCGATGATTGCACCAGTCAAAACATTGTGAACATGGGGACAACAGGTTTTTTTTTGTTTTTTTTATGTTTTTACTTTTATTCGCCCCAAAACAAAACATAATGCCACTGAGACGTAAGGGGCTTGGGGGGGTCTAGGTTAAAAGTTATTGTTACACCGGCCGTTCTTACACAGGAGAAACTACACCGGTTGTCACTATAAATAGTGCGAGTCACCAGAGACACGGGGAAGACAAAGCACAGTCTTGTAACTGTCTAGCCAAGAGCTAGTCACTTTCTTACTTTGTTAATACACTTGTTAAACCAACCCTCGACTTGACTTCCTTTATTTATTATTTACTGTGGAACAACTTCACAACAGTTATGTAGCAAGATGTTTGTTCACATTACTTTTAAATTTCTGCATGTTGGTGCAATCGGGGAAACAGTGAACAGGGAGGGAATTCCAAAGGCCAACGGTTCCAGAAAACAAGCTATTAGCGTAAATGGTTTTCTGAAATCTAGGGGCCTCTACAGTGAAGGTGAGTGATTTTGCTGCTTGTTGGATTGGTTAGGGGTATTTAAGTTAATGAGATGCAAATGCAATGAGTTCATCGGATCACATTCCGTTAAAGTACTTGTAAAACAAGCACAGGGATACAACATTGCGGTGATGGGGCAGGGACTGGAGCTTGGTCGACAGTGCGGGACCTTTTAGTTTAAAGACTACTGTAGCATGCTATCCAAGAGGGAGAGATTATTGGTTGGTGCCTAAATTGTATAAAGAGGAACACTTCGATTAGCCATGAACACATAGATGCAAACCACGCTGTTAAAATAGATTATCCGCTCTAAGTAAAACGGTGCACTCCACCCTTGGGTATGTCATGGGGGTACATTTTTGATAACTGAGTCATTGATGTACTATTTTATGACCCACCTTTTAAACAAAATAAACAAAAAGCAAATAAGTGTGTGTTATATCGAATCAGTGTCAAATGCCCAATTTTTCGGTGACGACATGTCTTTGTTCTAAACTAACTGGCTCTTCCGGCTCGCTATCGCTTCGCAAAGTTCAATTACTGCTTCACGCCGAAGTCAAAAACAAATTGTACAACTGTTAATGAATGTTATTTTTCTTATTGATTAAACAAAATTGCTTCGCAAATTTCGCTATCTGAAATACTTGAAACATTAATTTAAAAAATAATAAACATTTCATTCATAACTTCGTAAACACGAAACAAAATATTTCTCATTTATTCATATACATAGATAAACATTAACAATTTTGTAATTTCGAAACAAATGTATTTATCTTTTGAATGTGAGAAAGAAAAAAAAGAAATCAATTTGTGTTTTCACTTGCAATTTCGAAATAGATCGCAACTTGTTGACGATTAGTCCCCGTAAAAAAAGAAACATTTAAACACAAATGCTAAATATTTGTCCAAGAAATAAAATAATATTTCGAAACAGAACTGTGTTATATTAAAATCACAATAATTATTAAAGTAAACATGCAATAACAAATAATAGTTAATTAATAAAATGTCATTTTTCAACACCAATATGCAAATTAGTCAAACTTGCGACATTTATCGCATATATATGAGCAGTGTATGAAAAAAAGATGGCGCGTCTCTTGTTTAAAGTTGAATTAACTTGAAATAAGGCGCGTTGACTTTCCCGTCTGTGCGAGAAATTGGCACAACTTTCGCATTTATTCATTTAGATATAAGTGTTTATTCATTCGTTGTATTTATAACGTGAAGTTCTCTGGAAGCCCGGTTCCAGCAACAGCAACAGAGAAACGAGATTTTCTTTACTAAAGATTAACCACTTATCAAGCCCCAAAGGCGACTCGAGGATAAGTGTTCGTGCATTTGAGATAGACGGTGAGACAACGCACCGCGATAATTGATAATGATGGTGGAAATTGGGCAGAATTTAATTATTTAAGAGTACGGCTCAACAAGAATTTGTTTACATTGGACTTGAAAACGACCATGTTGTAGTCAGCTGGGAAGCAGCCCTGCGGTATTGTGTTCCGCAGAAGGGTAGTTCTAGGAAATAAACATTTCTCGTTGAAGTTTCGTTTAGTTTTAGGCAGAGAGAGAGAGAGAGAGAGAGAGAGCGAGAGAGAGGAATTATTGACAGTGGTTGTAGCTAGACGAGTTTTTTGTTGTGAATGTTTTACATTGACATCTGCAGAAACATCCCAAGGACCGCGATTCTTTCTCAATGATCCGTACTTAAAACAAACTAAATAAATAAACGACACAGAATAGCATGTTGTATCTGATGGGTATGGACTACCGGGTAGATGCGCGAACCTAACCCCACCCTTGATTATACCACCGTAAAATGTCGATATTAAAGGTGGAAAGGGAGTTGTTAAAAAAAGATTCGACCACCCTAACCCTAACCCTAACCACATACACACGCGGTTATTTTGAACAAAACCTAATCAGCTTAGTATAATTTCGGATCATCGGCGAAGGGGGTCTTATTGTCAATCGGATGGGAAAAGCAGACTTAATGCCTCGCTCCTCTTCCTTCTTATCTTACTCTTAGTTTTGTCGCATCCAATCCACCCCGAATAAATCCACCCTGAATAAAAAGTGAGTTCTAATCCAATAACAGACAGGAAATCGGAGAGAAACAAAAGAAACCGGTATTTTGATGAAAACGCGAAAAGTCCAACAATCTTTCGTAATCTCTTATGCACATTCGACGTATGTGTAAATCCCCTTCACGTGGTAAAACATAAGGTCACCTAAGAAAGGGTCACTGTACTGACTAACCCTGACCCTACCGACTATTTGGCTTCCACGTAAAAGGGTTACACCACTAAATAAAAAAAAAGCAGAAAATATTTCCTCGTCGGCATTCTTTGTTTCTCTCAGTTTTGAAAAAAATACTTAATTTGAGAGAGTGGGGGTGTATTAGAGTGTGAGAATGAAAACAACCGAAAATTAAAAAATTATTAATTTTAAAATTTAATTTGCACTTTTATTTTTTTATTTCTCTTAACATAAATATTAAATATTTAATGTAAAAAAAATTATAATAATCAAGAAAAAGTAAATAACAAATCAAAACACAAAAAAAAAAAAAAAAAAAAAAAAAAAAAAAAAAAAAAAAATAATAATAATAATAATAATAATAATAATAATAATAATAATAATAATAATAATAATAATAATAATAATAATAATAATAATAATAATAATAATAATAATAATAATAATAATAATAATAATAATAATAATAATAATAATAATAATAATAATAATAATAATAATAATAATAATAATAATAATAATAATAATAATAATAATAATAATAATAATAATAATAATAATAATAATAATAATAATAATAATAATAATAATAATAATAATAATAATAATAATAATAATAATAATAATAATAATAATAATAATAATAATAATAATAATAATAATAATAATAATAATAATAATAATAATAATAATAATAATAATAATAATAATAATAATAATAATAATAATAATAATAATAATAATAATAATAATAATAATAATAATAATAATAATAATAATAATAATAATAATAATAATAATAATAATAATAATAATAATAATAATAATAATAATAATAATAATAATAATAATAATAATAATAATAATAATAATAATAATAATAATAATAATAATAATAATAATAATAATAATAATAATAATAATAATAATAATAATAATAATAATAATAATAATAATAATAATAATAATAATAATAATAATAATAATAATAATAATAATAATAAAGAAGAAGAACAACAAAATAAATTAATTCCAAATATTATTATTTAAGATTAACTAAATTAATTAATCTTAGTAATCTATTACATATCTCAACTATTGCATTTTCTGCAGGACTTGTCTTTTTTTCTGCGAATCTCATGTTTCTATTTTTTGAATAGCAGCGTCCACTTGGCCCTCCTCAACTGACACAGCCAATCCAACTTTTGTTTTCTTTTTGAAAAAGAGAGGTTGTTACTCTCGAAATGATTAAAGTCTCTACCATTCCGGACCTTTAAATATTTAACAGTAAGCCCACCAATTTTACAATTTACTGTCCTTATATTTAAATTTTGAAATATAAATGAATTAATCTGAGATTTACCGTTTCTTGTCATTTATTTTTGTTCATTCTTATTCCACCTTCCGGTTTTCAACATTGCATTTCTTCTTCCGCGGAATTCTAACCTTGATATTTGCTTGTTTACTAGCAATGTTTCAAGCAAACTACCATTTTGTTTTATATATATAAGGAAATGGTAGTTTGCTTGAAGCATTGCTAGTAAACAAGCAAATATGAAGGTCATATATATATATGATATTTCACCCCCAAAAAGGCGGGACGCCACTGTAGGCGTAAGGGGCTACTGAGAATTAGGGGGTAGGTTTAAGGTTTCATTCTATGTTGGGAGCTGTGTGGCGAGATGTCTGTTTACATTAGTTTTTAATCTCTGCATGTCGGTACTGTCGGGGAAACAGGGAGCAGGGGGGAGTTCCAGAGGCCAGCAGTACGAGGAAAGAAGCTATTAGAGTAGAAGGCTCTCCGGCATCTGGGTACCTCCGCAGTGAATGTATGGAATTTAGCTGATGGACGAGTTGGTCTAGTGAATTTACGTCGAGGGGGCACCAGAGTAGCCAATTCATCAGAGCATAATGCATTGAAGTATTAGTAAAACAAGCACAAGGATGCTACATTGCGGCGATGGGACAGGGGCTGGAGCTTGGTTGACAATGAGGGACCTATTAAGGTGGCGACTTTTTTTGGACCTTGTCTAAGAGGGAGAGACTAGTAGATGATGCACCAGCCCAGATGTGGCAACAATACTCCATGCATGGGCGGATGGTGGCTTTGTAGAGATACAGGATAATGTCAGGTGTGAGGAGTGTACTAGCACGGTAGAGAGAGCCCACCTTCTTTGCTGCAGCCTTGGCAATGTCTTCAATGTATTTGTTCCACTTCATGTTACCTGTGAAGGTTAGGCCGAGTAGTTTCAATGTTGAACTTTCAGGTAGGGTGTTATTTGCCATGACAATCTGTGGTTGGAGAGGTTTCTTGTAGTCATTGAAGGAAAGGGGCGTTGTCTTAGCGGCATTAAATGTTATCAACCATTTATGACCCCAATCCACTACAGATTAGTGGTCATTTTCTAAGGATTCAGCCATTGCCTCGAATATGATCGCGTCCGTTTTGTCAACATGACGAGAGTAAAGCGTGGTGTCGTCAGCTAATAAACCAATCTCAGACCGTTAGGATGTCTGCAGTAAATCGTGCTTGTCTAAATCTATACTGGCGGTCAGAAAGGAGTTTAGCATTAACTAAGTGCCGGACTATCGCTAGATTGATTAAGGACTCAAAGATTTTAACAAAGATCTGGAGTAAACTGATTGGGCGGTAGTTCTCAGGATCGGTTCAATTACCAGAATTCTTGTAGACTGGTACCACAGAGGCAATTTTCCAGCTATCGGGAAAGCTAGATTAAGCTAGACATTTATTGTAGAGTTTGGAGAGGACAGGGGCCAGTTCCGCAGAATATTTCTTTATTTCTATTACAGGTATATGATCAGGCCCACAAGCTTTGGAGTTGTCAAGGTTTTTATGATGTCTCTGACCTGGGATGGGGTGCTGACCAGGTTATCAAGTGTGGCATCGGCCCGCAATGGAAATTTAGGGAAGTGGTGGTTTTCTGAGTCCAAGGTGAAGTTTGAGGTGAAACACTGGGCAAGTAGTTCAGCCTTATCAGTTGCCGTGCAAACGACATCATTTTGGTTTGATAGTGTTGGAAGCGTTTATTGACCATTGTTGACCACACTATTATAGATTTTCCAGAAATCGCGAGTACCTAGTTTCTGTGACTGAAGGCGTTTTTTTGCTAACTCAGTATACATTTTATTTGCTTTACTTATAACGGCCTTACAATTATTTCTTGACTCTATAAATTTATGTCTATTAGTAGCTGACTTATGGCGGCCGAATTTACGAAATGCTTGCTGCCTCTCAGCAATGGCAGCTGCACATTCCCAGGTGAACCATTGAGGAAAATGGGCTTACTAAAAAAATTTCGCATGGGGACATAGGCTTCAATGCCTTCTTTGACCCATTCAGTTAACTTATTTGCACACTGGGCAGCAGGGAGTGAGATGTTTTCCCTCCATGGAGTGTCGCTAATGTGATCTCTGATTGACTCAAAAGCAGCCTGCTCGTAGTATCTCGTTATTTTGAGCAACGGCTAATCAGCTTTTGAGCGACTTTTTAGAGTGATATGAATCATTAGCACAATGTGATCAGCATTCCCGAGTAGACTATGAGCTTTCGTCACACAGGCCTCGGGCATTGAGGCCAAGAAAAGGTTTAGGAGTGAGGCTTGCTGGTCCACTCAATTGGGGATGCGGGTCGGGAAACCGACAATCTGAGTGAGGAAGTAAGCTATAATATATACAATATATGTAATATTAATATAATATATATATATATGATATATATATATATTAATATATATAGTATTCATATATATATATATATCATATATATATATATATATATAATATAAATCTATATAGTATGTATAATATATACTATATATATATATATATATAGAATATTAATATATATAATATGCATGATATATACTATATATATATATATAGAATATGAATATATATATGTATAATGCATACTATATATATATATATATATATATATATATATATATTATATACATAATATATATATATATATTATATACATAATATATATATATATTATATATATATATTATATATACATAATATATATATATATATTATATATACATAATATATACATATATATATTATATATATATGTATAATATAAACTATATATATATATTATATATATAATATGTATAATATAAACTATATATATATTATATATAATATGTATAATATATACTATATATATATTATATATAATATGTATAATATATACTATACATATATATATATTATATGTATAATATATACTATATATATATTATATATAATATGTATAATATATACTATACATATATATATATTATATGTATAATATATACTATACATATATATATATTATATATATAATATATATATATTATATATATAATATGTATAATATATACTATAAATATATATATATATTATATATATATATTATATATATAATATGTATAATATATACTATATATATATTATATATAATATGTATAATATATACTTTATATATATATTATATATAGTATGTATAATATAATATGTATGATATATAATACAATAAATCATCGGAACGAATACGTTTCGAGTATTTAGGAGAAAGCAAATATATTTCCATCTTCTTTTTATACTTTCCGATTCATCTGTATATTCTTTTTTTTTTAATGTTTCTGTTTTATTCCTTTTTTACTTTGTTTTTTTAACATCACTGATAAAACGTTATATTATATGAATACTAGTGCGAACACTCGCGAAACATAAGTGTTTTATTTCATTTTAGACGGAGGGTGCACACTTGTGTTCAAATAATGGGCATCGTTTTATCATCTGTAGCTTATATATATATATATATATATTTATTGTGTGTATTTAGGCAGCAAGTTTTCATTTAGGCAAACGTTGTTGAATAGCACGGAGTGTTTCTGCTTTGTGATCTTTTTTTTAATTTTTTCCATCTATATATATATATATATATATATATATATATATATATATATATATATATATATATATATTACTAGGTGGGACCTAAAAAATATGTATATGAGAGTTTAAAAATTGTGTGTTTTTTATATTAAAACTCCTATCTCTGTACCTATCTTACTCCGTCTCTCTATCTTTCTCTTTTTCACTTTTCCTGTTTTCAACATCTTTCTCCCATACCCCTCTCATACCATGCACCCAGCCGTTTCTCTCTCTTGTTTAATTCATTGAAAATAATAATAATGTAAATCACTCAGCTGAGGTTTTAGTTTTTAAGTAATTGCTCCTGGGCAACACCGAATTATTTCCCCACGCGCTTCCTCAAAGATATAATTGAATCTGCATTTTTTTTAACTTGTTCCCGGGCAAAGCAAAGTTTTTTTTCTTAATAATATAATGAAACATATATTTATTTGAGTGTATTCCCGGGCAACGCCAAGTTACTTGTCTTCCTCTTCTTCCAATCTAGGATACTGAACACTGACTCCCGAGCAACGTAGAGTACCTTTTCTGTTTTACAATTGTATAACAAAATACAGTCAAATTATTTCTCCCACGTAAACACACCTGCTCTATCTAGGATATTGAGCACTTTGGATTTACTTATACCACTTACCAAATATAATACTGTATTATTGGCTCTCGGGCAACACGAGCTAAAAAGGACAGAAAAAATTATTTCTCCAAAGCAACGCTATTTTTAGACACACCTGATTTATCTAGAATGTTGAGCACTTTTGAATTACTATCTACCACTTACCAAATGTAATACTGCAATTTGCCCCCGTTTAAACTGCTACTGAAACAAAACAAATAAAATTAAGGATTCCTCCAAAGCACTACTAAACCCCCCTTGCCAATGTTCTGGCCCAGTTCGAAGAAAAGCTGAAAAAAACGTTAAATAATTTAAAAAGAAAATGCCGAGCGAAAGGAATACATTGAAATTCGTTTTTTCTTTCCAAATTATTGCTGAAACACTCGACTTGTCCTGATCTTTTAAAGGTGCACTTATAGATTCGGGGATAGTTCCATTATCATCTACCCCTGTTAATTTAACATAAGAATACACTTATTTATATATATATATATATATATATATATATGTATATATATATATATATATTAATATATGTATATATATATATATATTAATATATGTATATATATATATATTAATATATGTATATATATATATATATATTAATATATGTATATATATATGTATATATATATATTAATATATGTATATATATATGTATATATATATATATAAATATATGTATATATATATATATATTAATATATGTATATATATATGTATATATATATATTAATATATGTATATATATATGTATATATATATATAAATATATGTATATATATATATATATATATATATAAATATATGTATATATATATATGTATATATATATATTAATATATGTATATATATATATTAATATATGTATATGTTAATATATGTATATATATATTAATATATGTATATATATATGTTAATATATGTATATATATATATATTAATATATGTATATATATATATATATATTAATATATGTATATATATATATTAATATATGTATATATAAATATATTAATATATGTATATATATATTAATATATATATATATTAATATATATATATATTAATATATGTATATATATGTATTAATATATGTATATATATATTAATATATGTATATATATTAATATATATATATATATTAATATATGTATATATATATGTATATATATATATTAATATATGTATATATATTACTATATGTATATATATATTAATATATATATATATTAATATATGTATATATATATATATTAATATATTATATATATTAATATGTGTATATATATGTATATATATAATAATATATATATATATGTATATATATATATATATTAATATATGTATATATATGTATATGTATATATATTAATATATATATATATTAATATATGTATATATGTGTACATATATATATTAATATATGTATATATATGTATATATATGTTTATATATATTAATATATGTATATATATTAATATATGTATATATGTGTACATATATATATTAATATATGTATATATATGTATATATATGTTTATATATATTAATATATGTATATATATATTAATATATGTATATATATATGTATATATATATATTAATATATGTATATATATGCATATATATATATCAATATATGTATATATATTAATATATGTATATATATGTATATATATATATATTAATATATGTATATATATATATTAATATATGTATATATATGTATATATATATATATTAATATATATATATATTAATATATGTATATATATATTAATATATTAATATATATATATATTAATATATGTATATATATATTAATATATTTATATATATATATATTAATATATGTATATATTTTAATATATGTATATATATATATTGATATATGTATATATTTTAATATATGTATATATATATATTGATATACGTATATATATATTAATATATGTATATATATATATTAATATATGTATACATATACATATATATACATATATATTAATATATTAATATATGTATACATATACATATATACATATATATTAATATATATATATACATATACATATACATATATATTAATATATATACATATACATATATATTATATATATATATATACATATATATTAATATATATACATATACATATATATTATATATATATATACATATATATACATATATATATTAATAGATATTAATATATATATACATATATATTAATATATATATACATATATGTTAATATATATATATATATATATATACACATCTATCTTAATATATATATATATGTATATATATATATATACAAAGATGACTGAAACCCGACACGTTATCTTATAAAATTCTGTTACCACTTCTTGTGTGTCTATGTATGTTTGTGCGTTTTTCGCCTCTACGTGACTTACACATTATTCTTTAATATTACTCGATTATTTATTGAAATGAAAAATGAAACTACGTACAGTTCTAAATAATAATTTATTCTCGAAATCAAATCCACCAGAATGCATTCTTGTTCCATCGTAAACAAAGTCAAACATTCTATTTTTTGTTAATATTTAAAGAAAAAAAAAAGAATTACTAACTGTGTGACCGTTCGAAATTTTAAAATCAATTGAAAGCACTTAGACTGTTGATTTCTGGCTTTAGAATTTCTAGCAAGTCATCATTTAATTAAAAGATTTAAAGTTTTTAAAATTATTGTATCCACTCATTTCATGAATAGAAAAAATTAGAACAACATTACATAATAAGAAAATTAATTTGAGTTTTATGACAATTTGATTATTTTTAAAACATGAAGCGTTTCGTTATTTCGTTTTTTATTTTTCTTGGCGTGGTAATTCCAAAGATGCCCCTAAAGGCCGTGGTCTATCTATCTATTATCATACTAGGTGCGTTGAAAAATGGCTGTGGCTCATATGGACTATGGTTTTTAAAACGGGCTTGTCATAATTATTTTAATTAGTTTCCATTTAAATGTTGATTTCGTTTGAAAGATAAAAGCCCAAAGTTAATCTATAAAAAAAAGTAATTTTACGCGTGAAAATAAATTTCAAAATGAAAACTGTTGTCACGTCGGCTAAAAAATACCAAAAAAAACAGTGACATCAAAAAAGAAATTCATTAAAAAAAATCTCTTTGGCAGATTAATAGCAATTTTCTGGAATTATTTCAAAGATGATTAGTAAATTAAAGTCTTACAACACTGAATTAGAAAACGAATGTGCACAATTATTCAAAAGATATCAAAGTAATGATGAAAAAGCGATGAAATTGTTAGCCACATTCAGAGATTATATGGGAGCTTATAATCGCAACAAAGTATAATTTTATTATTCTTTCTTTTATAAAGAAAATATGGTTTTGTAATAGTGTATAGAAATTGTATAATTATTATACCATATTTTCTTTATATTTTTTTACTTATTAACCCCATTTAATATTTAATTGAGCTCAATGGGGTTTAATTTACCAATGTGATATCAACATTCTTTAAATATCGACCAATATATTTTAGTTTTAACATTTTCATTTTGTTTTAAACGATTTTTTTTTGTATTAAAAAATGTTCAAAGTTTATTTTCTATCAAAAACTTTTTAGTATGTAATAAAACTTTTTTCGTCGTAAAAATATTTTTTAATAGTTAGTAGAAATTATGCCATTTTATTTTTTGGGGGCGGGGAGGGGGACAGCCCAGTTTCTCAATTTTTTCAATTTATTTTTATTTTCAAGATTATAAAATAAATTCGGACGCTGATGATTACACGTTCATGCGCGAAGTAGAAATATTATAATACCGCATTTTAAAATTTCCCGGAAACGGTTATCATTAAAACTACATCAAATATTTTGTGCACTGATATTATTTTTATTATGAAAATATTGATTAAACAATGGTTTATTCAATGATAATATCGTTAATTCAAGAAATAATTTTTTCTACGAGTTATATTGTTTTAGTAACATGTATTTATTCTATTTGTTTATTTTATCTTACTAATCGTTTTTTAGTAAAATATTAACAAATTGTGTTACAAAGTTTGCGTGTTAATGTCTAATAAATAACGGACGGCGAGAGGTTTGTGTTGTTCCGTCTATCATCCGTCTATCCGATCACTACCGAACACGATGTAACAGGTGACACAATGAAGAGCGACTTAGGCGAGAAGTGATAGGCGGAGGAGACGCGAAGGAGATGTATTAAGTGCAAAAGCCTCAAAATCAATCCCTGAACATTGAAGTACATTTTTTTTTTCACTCATATTCCGAAATAAATTTCATTAAAAAATATCCGAGAAGGAACTGATGATATAAATCGTTGATTACTTGAATAGAAATTACTTTTATTGTGAAATAAAATGTTGCGCGTGTGGTTTTATTTTCTGGTTGATTGATTTATTCAAAAACATTTCTCTGTCGGTCACTTTTGACAGAACGGATACTCCAGTCATCAAACCATTGATTCACTGCAGAGATCCAAAACGTGCCGACCATTCGACTTCCGATAGTTGAATAAACGTGAAACCAATTTCATTTTAATCAGTAGATAAATCAAGAAGTACCTGAAGTATACTAAAATATGCTAAAATATACTAAAATATGCTAAAATATACTAAAATATACTAAAATATGCTAAAATATACTAAAATATGTTAAAATATACTAAAATATACTAAAATATGCTAAAATATACTAAAATATACTAAAATATACTAAAATATGCTAAAATATGCTAAAATATACTAAAATATGCTAAAATATACTAAAATATGCTAAAATATGCTAAAATATACTAAAATATGCTAAAATATACTAAAATATACAAAAATATGCTAAAATTTACTAAAATATGCTAAAATATACTAAAATATGCTAAAATATACTAAAATATACTAAAATATGCTAAAATATACATAAAAAATATGGTTTTCTCAATAACTCGTTTTATTAGAGGGGTACTTTGGTTCACACCAAACAAGGCACAGTGCCACTGAAACGTAAGGGACTACTGTGAATTAGGGGTATTCTAATTGGGGTGTCGCGCAGCGACATGCTTGTTCACATTACATTTAAACTTCTACAGTTAGTGCGGTCAGGGAAACTGGAAGCAGGAGGGGAGTTCCAAAGACTAGCAGCTAGAGGAAATAGGCTATCGAAGTAAAAAGTGACCTCGACAGTGAAGGGGTGTGATTTTGCTGCTAGTCGGGTGGTCGGGGGTATTTACATAGATGGAGCACAAGTGCAGCCTATTCCATTCAAGTACTTGTACAACAACATTGCAGCGATGGGACAGAAGCTTAAGCTTGTTAGATAGTTTTTAACCTATTTGATTAGAAGCTCTTTTGGGGGGACCCTGTCCAAGAGGGAGCGGCTAGTAGTATGTGCTCCCGCCCAAATGTGACAACAATACTCCATACATGGAGGGGGGCTTTGTAGATATATAAGATACTGTAAGGTGTGAGAAGTTTTCTAGCACGGTAGAGGGAGCCTATTTTTTGCAGCAGCATTGGCAATGTCTTCTCTGTATTTGTTTCAATTCATGTTACCTGTGAATGTTAGACCGAGGGGTTCGAACGTTGCACTGTAAGGTACGGTGTTATTTGCCATCGCAATCGGTGGTTGAAGACGTTTCTTGTAGTTTTTGAAGGATAGGAGCTTTATCTTAGCAGCATTACATGTTACCATTCATTTATGACCCCATTCAACTATAGATTGAAGGTCACTTTCTAAGGATTCAGCCATTGCCTCGGATATGTGTGTGTCCGTTTTACCCACTTTCCTTGCAGCAGACTTGGCAATGTCTTCTGTGTATTTGTTCCAATTCATGTTATCTGTGAATGTTTGACAGAGTAGTTCGAATGATAAACTCTTAGGTAGGATGCTATTAGCCATGGCAATCGGTAGATGAAAAGGTAATTGTTACAAAAAAGACTCGGACATTTAATCTTATAACCAGTGCCAGATTTACCTCTAAGACTTCAAAATGTAGGATGGTGATCATCTATAATTATAAAAGCCTGTTTTTTCATAAATACACATTTGTTGGTTTTTTGCATTGTTTGCTGCATTATAAATATTTGTTTTTTTCTACATACGTATACGTTTCATCCTTACGGGAATCGTCAGTGTAGAGAAGAATTATTCGCACCAGTCGCCGGACTCGAACCCCGGCAACACGAGTTATATTTAAAACTCAAATTACGCCGTTTTTGACTCCACGGCCGTTGTCAACAACTCAGTAAATCAGCGAGAGTTTAATCCTATTTAAAGGCAGCTGTCGTAGAGGATTCGAATTTTGAAAGGAACATTTATTTCAGCCACGATAACGGCTGTGTTAATTGTTCCCTACAAAGCCCAGCCTAGTTTGGGGCCGACAAATAAGTAAGTATAAATATTTGTTGTCGTTTTTATGTTCATATATATATATATATATATATATATATATATATATATATATATATATATATATATATATATATATATATATATATATACGGCACAATCACGTTGACACATCGGTCCCCGTTAGATTAACTGTTGTCCGTCGAGCCTGGCCAGTACTGAATGGGTGACCATTTGGGAATACCAGGTGCTGTATGTGCTCTCTGCTTATCTCGGCATTGTTTCTAGTCTTGAACTACTTGCCATCGGAATCAAGCAGTGCCGACTCAGGAGAGTTGTTGCTGCAGATTGCTCAACCCTTGCAATTACAATTTCACGCGCGGGCAGACTCTCGCGGGGCAATCATACGTCGAAATCGACTGGAGAATCCATCATATATATATATATATATATATATATATATATATATATATATATATATATATATATATATATATATATATATATATATACATATATATATATATATATATATATATATATATATACATATATATATATATATATATATATATATATACATATATATATATATATATATATATACATATATATATATACATATATATATATATATATATATACATATATATATACATATATATATATACATATATATATATATATATATATATATATATACATATATATATATACATATATATATATATATATATATATATATATGTATATATATATATATATATACATATATATATATATATACATATATATATATATATATATATATACATATATATATATACATATATATATATACATATATATATATACATATATATATATACATATATATATATACATATATATATATATATATATATATATATATATATATATATATACATATATATATATACATATATATATATACATATATATATATATATATATATACATATATATATATATATATATATATATATATATATATATATATATATATATAAACCAGCCTTAACAGAGGTTTGAAAAGAAAAGTAAACGCGCATTGGTATTATTGACAAACAGACGACGGCTATCTTGATAGAAGACGTGAAAAGGGGGCATAATTGATAGCTTGTTGTTGATAAACGATATACAATAACACACAGAGATAGGAAAAGATCACTTTCCTTAAGAAAATATACCTGAATCTATAAAGAATGCATACATATGGAAGTGACAAAATTCAGTAGACGCTTATAAACACACTTGAACGCACAGACACACAAACAAATATATCATATGCATACTAATATGGACACCAAATTCGCGTCCAGATATGCACGCAAACAAAAAAAAATTAAAATGCAAAATAAAAGTAAACACACACAAAACTGGTCTGAAATTCGTCGTAGATATTTATAGTAAAAAATTTACTGGAAAGACTTATCCATCTCATATATATATATATATATATATATATATATATATATATATATATATATATATATATATATATATATATATATATATATATATTAGGGGAGGTCGATTTTGAAACTGTAAATTATCGCACTCGAAGAAAGTTGCCAAATAATGTCAAAAGTTACCACAAGAAATATTTTTCTTCAAAATTTTGTATTTATTTGAGCATTGCAACTTTAAGATCAAATAAATCGAGATTTTTTATCACTGCCGAGATTTCACCGGCAGATGTGTCGCCTTAAATTAAACCCGGGTTTTAACAAAAAAAAGTAATACATTACTTAATAATAAATATTTTAAAGTTTATTATTATTTTTCTTAAGAAATTAAATGTACATATTCAAATTAAAAAGGAATAAAACACTATAATATTTAATGTTATATATAAATAATTATTTGTTTACATAGGCGTTTTATTTATTGGATATTTTTTATGGTATTCACCGGTTGAAAATTCATCGGGCGAATTTGAGTTCCCGTGTTGATTCTGTGTTTAATTATCACACATATATATTGAATTGTCGAGCGCTGGCTTATCTAATCCCACTTTCCCGACCTTTTGTCACACCTTACCTTGTGGGAGTTAGATAAATAAACTAGTTCAGCCAGGGGGTTTTACCCCACCAAATAAACCGGTATCGTCCGGGCCTTTGGGTCTGGATTCACGCCCGTCTATTGGGGCTTGTCCGTCCTGTGCAGTTCTAGGAGGTGCATCTCCCAGGTTTTGCCTTCCCTCTTTGGGGAGGAGTAAGTTTATTGCTTACTGTCTGAGGCGGCCCTACCGGGGAATGCCGACGAAGCTGCCCAGGCAATTTTTAAATGGCCAGAGTGCTCACCTCTCGAGCACTGGCTTTCTCATCCCACTTTCCTGACCTTGTGTCAATCTTACCTTGTTGGTAGATAAATAAAATCTAGTTCAGCCAGGGGTTTTTACCCCACCAAATAAACCGGTATCGTCCGGGCCTTTATAGAATGATTTTTAAAGATTTTATCTAATTTCACCATAATTATTAAAGCAGTACAGATTGGAATTTTTTAATAATTCAATTAATTAATTTGTTCTTTCAGGAGTGAGGAGTCAACCAGAAAAAGATTAAAAAGAATACTACCTATTAATTTTAATGCCACACATTGGACACAATTAATAGATTTAAAATTATGCGGCATTTTTGAACCACCAATGACGGAAGATTTTACTGAATCTGAACTTCGAGAATCGTTGATGAATGGAACCAAGCTTGACTTGCCAGATTTGCCCTCACATTCTCAGGGTGTGGAACGGGCAGTTAAGTTAATAACAGAAGCTTCACAAACTGTATATGGTTTTGAAGCAAGGCATCAACACATTACAGCCAAAGTTTTGAGTCAGAAATTGAGACCAGCATTTTTGTCTAAGGGGTCTTATATGGAGCAATTTGACTCTCTATATTAAGCTTCATTAAAATAGTGTTAGGTTTTTCCTTATTTCTTTGCTTGTTATATTTTCACTAATAACAGAAAAAATCATTTTTTTAGGTATTCAAATATTACTGTTTAATTCATAACGTTAAAAGGTAGTTTACAAAAGCAGATACTGAAAATGAGGGGGGGGGGCAAATTTTCAATTTGAAGATTTCTTTAATTCATATCATTTTTATAAAATAAAAGGACATTCTCTGCTTTTAAATGCTAAAATTATTTGGTTTTCACACCAATATTCAAGCAAATCTTGCAAAAACGAGGAATTTTCAGTATATTCTTGTCTACGATCTTTGATACCAAACGCTCAAAAAACCGCTGAAGTTTTTGATCTAATTTTTTGCATGAGTATTTAATAGGTCTATATACAACTTTCGGTACGTGCCTTTTTTTAATATTTAAAAAAAAGTGTAAAATCGACCTACCCTAATATATATATATATATATATTACAATTTCTACTTCTACATATGGCCTCCCTTTCCCTGTCTGTAATAAATTATGCAATTCCCCCTCTCAATTTATACTTATAGATTAGATATGCTTCAGATTTCCCCCTCTCTCTAAATATGGATTACATAGGATGTCACCCCCTCTCTCCAATTATATTTGAATTGTCGAGTGTGAATTTAAACTTTTTCTTTCAGTTTCAAAAATGTAATCGTCTAAATCGGATGCTTGAAAATAACACAAGGTTGAAATAAACTATTGCATCGATGATTATGTAATTTCATGTTACTATATTATATATATATATATATATATATATATATATATATATATATATATATATATATATATATATATATATATTGTATAAAATATAGGCATACGCCTAAAACACAGAGGATGCAGAATACAATTAAAAAAATCAAGGCAGATTTTTTTTCATTTTAGATTTCATGTATTTGTATTTTCGTTTTGCAATCATTTCGCTAAATCATAGCTTTGTCAAGCAGGGAGATATTAGAAGTAGTAGTAGTAGTGCATGTAATAACTGTTGTCCGTCAGAATGGAAAAAAGACGAAGATGTTATTTACTTTTTTTATATACTCGTCTTTTGTTTTTGAATATAGGAAACACTGTGCAGCATGGAAATGTTAAAAATTGGTGTGTTCATATTCTTTTTAAACATCTTTTAAGAAATTTAGCTTAAAATATAGGTATACGCCTAAAGGATGCAGAATACAATAATAAAAATAAAAATCAAGAATTATTTTTGTTGCTAAATTTATTTCTAACTTCTGGATTTATTAAATTATTTTATTTATTATTTTAACACTTTCTATTATTATTATTATTATTATTATTATTATTATTATTATTATTATTATTATTATTTCTTAGTAGTCTCAACTTTTGGATGTTTTTAGTTTGATTTTTCTATTCTGAACATCAGGTCAATTCCCTTGACTTTAGACATTCAAGCTGTACCTTAACACTTTCGCCGTTCCTAACAGGCACGCCTTTTGCAGAATTGGAAAAGAAATTGTCTCGTCAATCTGTTTAAGCCATTTATGCTGGCTTTTCGTTATGGTTCCAAGAGTTCAATTACAACGGGAATCACCTTGACTTACATTTCTATAGTATAACTAATTCTCATTTTAGATCTTGATATTTATTTCTTTCTTTGTGTTGTTCCCCCTACACTCTGGTATTGAAGGAGCAGGCTATATCAATGATTAACAAGTTCTCTTGGTTTTGTTTAGAAAGATAAAGTCGGGTTTTGAATGTTAAAGAACCTTATCAGTTTGTACAGGCATGCCCCAAAGAAGTCTGACATTGTCGTTCTCATGTACCACTTCTGGCTTATGCTCATACCACTTTTCATTGTGGTCCAATTCATAAAGTGTGCATATATTCAAATGTAGTACCTCAGCGACTTTGAGGTGTCTCGATTTTTTATACTGGTGTTGTGTTAGCATTAGGCATTCAGTTACAATATGCGCTAAGGTTTCTTCCCTTTCATTGCACAATCTGCATATCGGCGATTCTGCAGTTTTGTCGATGCAATGTTTGATGGACCTAGAGCGAGTGGCTTGTTTTGCGGATGCTATTAAGGTGCCCTCAGTAGATCTTTTCAGATCACCCCTGACCAACGAATTCCAGCTGTCATTATCTCTAAATGCAGTATTCTTAGAGAATACACTGTGTAGTTTATTTCCAAATAATTTTAACCATCTTTCTTGTAACCTTTGATTCTTTTTCACCCCAATTCTTAGTATTTCCTCTCTTTTCACTTCCCGAAGATAAAATCTTATTACTTACAGAAACATTTATATAGACAACCTTCGTCTATATTCACAACATCTCCAACTCTAAGTAGACCTCGCCCACCTTCCTGATAGGTAGATACAATCGATCTGCATCTCTTTTCTTTGCAAAAGCTCCATGAATTGTAAGCATTTTCCATTATTATTATTACTATTATTAGTAGTTATAGTATTATATTTCAGTAATATTTTACATTTCTCTATTATTTCTGTTATTATTATTACTATTATTATTAGAACCATTATGATTTCCAATCAGAGTTTAAAATGTTGTTCATACCGTCTATGAATTATCTACTTATTAATATCTTATCATTATTATTATCATTATTATTATCATTATTATTATAATAGTTTTTTACAGATTTCATTTTCAATTAATGTTTACTCATATTCGGCACAGCTATACCAACCTATTACAAACTACAGGCTTTATTAATTCCAAATTTCTTCATTTAAAATCCATCAGGTTTATTTTATTTAATTTTTAATGTTATTATTACATGGAAATCACCTTCCCATATAATCTTGCAGTTTATCTATCTTTCTACTGTCATATTTATTATGTTTATATGTATTTTCATGTAAGCAACATCGTATAATTTCGTTTCTCTTGTTTATAATGTTTCTTTTATTTGTTAGAATTTCCACTAATTCATCCAGACGCAGTTTACATCTTCTACGCGTATTTGCTGGCCCTAAATAATACTGACAAAACCACTGTGTATTCTATGTTTCTATCGTTAAGGTCTTTTATGTATTAAGTTAGTGGAGTTTATGATTCCTTAATATCCCCTCTACAGTTTTTTTAATAGAAGATATATGGTTGTTATATCTACAGTTAATTGGTTCTTTTATAGCCCCTATATGTACAAATTAGTTATTTATTTCAAAGTGTAGTATCTGTTCCGATGGATACTACACCCCATAGACTGGTATTGTCTTAGCCTTCTGGAATTGATTTACGCCGGTCTATGGGTTTATCCTGTGCAGTTCTATGATGTCCACCCACCCAGGCTTTGCCTTCTCACCCTTTGAGAAGGGGTTAGTTCATTGCTAATCGCCTGAGGCGCTCCAACCGAGGAATGCCGACGGCAATGTTTAAATGTCAAAGTGCACTTCCTCTACAGTGCTGACTTATCAAATCCCACTTTCCGACTTTGTGTCATATCTTACCGCTGTGGGAGGTAGATAAATAAAGTTATTCCTTTCAATAACATTACATTTATATATTATATCTGATGCCAAAAATTCTCCATTTATTATATTTAATATAATAACTAAATTCTTCATTTATGTAGGTCACGTTGACAATATCCTTATTTTAGCAGTCAATACCGATGAAATTAAAAGATCTTTTCAAAATAAATCCGTGCTTATATTTACATATGAGCTAAACTTTAATAAAACAAATTTTTTTAGATATACTTATTGCCGCTAACGCTAATATATTCCACATTCTTACTATTAAGAAAACTAACAGCAAACAATGGTATTCTAAGTTATAAAAGTGAATGCTCTCATCCATATGAAATAGCTATGATAAAGAATCTATTAAACCGCGCAAAATGAATCCTTTAAACCAGAAAATACTCTTTACCGAATTTTTAAAAAAACAGTAAGCAATTTCTATTCATATTTTTGATGAGCAAATAAAATTAATGACTAGCGAAAATAGACTCCCTAACGGTCGTCTATTTTTTGCTAGGCTGCCGCGTTCTTGGGTGGTGAGACAAAAAAAGATTTGTCTCCGAATACTTTTTTGTTTAAAAAGAAAAAAAATTGTTTTGTTTTTTTGGGGGCGGGAAATTTTTTTTTCCCGCCCCCAATTTTTTTTTTGGAGGGGGGGTGAAATCCCCCCCCCCCAAAAAAAAAACAATCGAGAGCGAACGCAGACCCCAAAGTATTTTCGAAGAACAGTTATACGTCATTTATTTGTAACTGGAAGAAGTGGAAAAAAAAGATTACTTTATCTATTTTAAATTTCGATAAGATTTTATCACTTCCCCTTTAGCTCATACGGTTCGAATCGTGGCCTGGACGCTTAAATTATTTATTGTTTATTTCTGAAATTACGTTTACAAAAATTCTCCAGGACGGACAGACAGACAGACATCCTGACAGAGAAGGTGCTCGTTATATTATAAGTGGATTAGAGAGTTAGACAATACTAACACGAATCAGTTTAATAGTCGAATCAATAATTCTTACTATATTATTCTATTGTAACCAATCGCATCCGAATGTTAAATTACATTGATTAGGGGAGCGAAAAATAGGAACGCACCGTAAAAGACACCGGTCGCTATCGCCAAAAACAAAAACAAATAATTTACGTAACATTATAGGCGATAGGAAGTCGTTCACAAATGGACAGGTCATTGTGATTTAGTGGTTAGAACGCTGGTCTACGAATATTAACATCGAAGGTTCGATCCCAGCCCGGTGAGGCATACTGATGGCGGCTTAAAGCCAGAAACACGCGTCCATGTCTAACTTTTGTGCACGCAAAAAATTAATTTGTAAATTAATTATAAAACTCTATATACATTAGATTGGTTTATAAATTAATTAATTAAACAAATTTGTTTTATAAATCTCTATTTTAAATTTTCTGAATTATATTTAAGTTTGTATAAAAAGCTGTTTCAATTACGAGAACCCCCCTTTCAGAATTATTTGCTTACTGATCTGAATTCACTTGTATTTTAGCTTATGATAACCCCACCCCAACTCGCACTTGGTGTATTGCTTACTAGCAATGAACAGTATCCAAACAAACCCTTACCATTCTCTTTTCCCAGCATCAGTCATAGTTGATGTAACTAATCCTATCACCCACCTTCTTTGTCTTTTATCTTTATCCCTTTTCCCCACTTATTCACTTTGGCTTTTTCTCCAACCAGAGATGCCACTTTTTCTTAGACTTGATCGAAGTCACTACTTAAATTCCCGACTGCCTGCGTTTAATATACACAGCTCATTCTCAACCTCTAAAAAACTACTTTCATTCTCGGTCAACGGAAGTATTTTAAAATGGTCCTAATTCTCAACATTACATCCGAATAAGTGCGTTCCATTTACGATTGAACTGAACATTTTTCTATTGGATTTACTTCATTTTTGAACATTTCAACGCTGCCTTCACTAAACCCTTTTTTCATCTTTAAATCTCCTTTCACCGGACACCTTATCTACGGACATTCACCAACTGGACAGACTCCATATTTTTACACGCACACTCTTACTCTCCATTACTTTATATTTTTTCAAATTTTGAATTTTGGCTTTTCCATTGCCAACTTATCCATCTATGTAATTCCTCTGATGATAAGATTTTAATCTTTGAAAAGCCTTAGCTTAAGGAAAGAAAAATAAACATGTTTTACGAGTACACCTTGCATTGAACAATCGAAGTTGAAATAGATGTGTCATTCGTACATATTTATCTACCTTCTTTCTTTTATCTGTATAATCATTCTATCTCGTATATTGAGCTTAAACTATTTCACTATAGGTTCTATCCTCTAAAAGTATACTTTTAGTCTCATATTATATATATATCTATATATATATATATATATATATATATATATATATATATATATATATATGTGTGTGTGTGTGTGTGTGTGTGTGATTTTATGAAGGCTTACCAAAGCATTCCTTTCAGAACACCAATGATCACCATTAAAGATATTTTTTCTTACAAATATTATTTATTCAAATTAAATGTTTTTTCCTACACGTGTTTCATCACCAAGCAGTTACTTGCTTGGCAGATCATCAGGGAAATTAAATGTCTGGAATACTGGTTTCAACTGCCGACAGTACACAATGTGGCGTTGCAATAGTTGAGGGCACTTAAGAAGAGAAGAGGAAAAAAATAAAAAATAAAAGTTAAAATTAAAAAAACAAGGAAGAACAACGATAAAAAAGAAAGTCCTAGAAAAAGTCTTAGAAAAGTAGCTCGTGCATTATTTCTTCCACCAAGCCAACAAGCAAATAATCGGTGCCAAATACATTTAAAAACCCCCAAAAAACTGGAACAATGTGCGATAATACACTTTCACGTCTGTCGGCACAATGATGATATATATATATATAAGAGAGAGAGTCTAAGCTTCTTCACAGTGATGTAGTGTACGTAATTGTGACCCATATTATATTTCACCGTCAGACCTCTTTATCAAATTGAAACTTGCGTGGTCTGAAATGCTGGTGATATTGTTTTCCTTTGCATTACTTCAGTCAGTGGCACACCTACTCCACAACAAATGGTTTTAAACGTTTTAAATTATGATATAATTCCCGTTTAATTTGTTTATTATTGCTATATTTATTTATTTCAAGTTAGTTCGTTTTTGTTAGATTAATTTTACTTAGTTTTTAGTAGATTAATTTTTTTCGGATACTAAAATTAAAATTCAATCTGTTAAAGATTTTTTTAATTTAATATTTAATGGTTAATATTTAATATTAAATTAGTGTCCAGAATCAGGGGAGGTAATAATGTAGAAATTTTATACTGAGTTATTCCCTTTGTTGTAGTTTAATATTTTAAAATGTGTTAATAATTGTTAGCTTATATATAGGTGGGTGAGCTTATATATTTTAAAATAATCCTTTACATTTTTCTAATTTTATATATATATATTGTTAATTAATTGCAAATATATCTATTAGCTGTAGTATTGTGATCATTGTATATATATATAATTTTTAATTTTATATTCTATATTTTAATATGTTGTGACCTCGAAGGGCCGATAATAAATAAGACAACACGGTGGTATATTTACAAGAGTGTGTATTTACGGAAGTGCAGAATAGAATGTTACACAAAGACTGTGTCCGAGACGTCACGGCACATCGTCGTAAGCACCATACATAGTGTTTAGAAGAGTCCATATATTCCCATAGATCAACATCTCCCTATAACAAATACTTAATTGTAAATCCATCTACTATTTGTATTTGTGAGCATTTAAATTTTTTTATTATGATAGTTAAATGTCAATCTATCTACTAATATCACTAAGTATATTGTTCTAATATTATTCAAGATCATGTTTTCTATTCTTTTTATTTTTTTTAGATTAATTGTAAATCTATATACTAAGTGTATTATTGTATTGATATCTGTGATCATTTTATTTTATTTATTTACGTATATATTTTTTTTTTAATTTTTCCTGGCTTATTCAAATTTTAATTTTAATTCTTATTTGGTATGTGGTGTTAAACTTAATATGATATACGCTATATTGTAAATGATGAACCAAGTTCGAGTCTGTTATTAAGTTCAGGATGTAGCCTAGAAATAAATAAAGCTTCTTTTATGCGCAGATTTCCAGCGTTCCTCTCCGTGGCCAATACGTTAACATTGATCCGTCTGTGTTGCTGCACGTGTTAAGGTGGTAAAGAAACGATGATGTTTGTATTTGTATATGTTCTTTGATCTTTATGTGTAGGGGGTCTCGCCATGCTCCCCACCTAAAACTTATTACAAGTGACGCATTCTCATTTTTATGCAGCATATGTGCGGTGTAGTATCCATTTGGGTATTTAGTTAGGATGCGCAGTGTTGAGCTGTTATTGTGTTTGTGTGTGGCTGGTTGTTGGCTTGGTGATCAGCCTGGTTGCGTCAGCTGTGTGTTAAAACTCTATCTTCCAATGCCTTGCAGACAGCTGTAGCGATTTTATCGCCGGGGTAAAGGAGTTTTAAGAAGCATCTCATCTGTTCTTAAAGCATCTGATGATGGTATTGGGGTATCTGTTCAACTCCAGCACATGATGGAACTGTTTAGTGCAGCCGGTTTTGTCTGTTTCCTCGTGGAACTGTTTAGTGCTGGTAGTTTTGTCTGTTTCCCCTCTGCATTTGTCCTAAATGCGGACTATTTCGTAAACCGTATATGCCACTTTGGCACGGAGAGAGAGGGCCGACTTGTAATGGACAAAGATATTTCGGCTAGCGGTCTTCCTGAAAAATTGTTATTTGCGCTTTCTCTTCAGAAATACTTATGTCATTGTATAAGAATGCTATTGATCCCGAGACATCGGGGTGTTCAATGGTGAGCCGTATAGATGGGTAGTCAATAGAAGCTACCATGAAGATCTAATCAGCTTCTTCGCGTTGCGACGTTAGGACCAGAACGTTGTCAACGTCGTGGTTTGGAATATGGCTGGGTAACAGGTGTAAAAGTGTCTGAGAGTCTGACCCACCTATGTACGAGATGGCGAGTAATCCCGAGCGGCTTGATCCCATTGGTAGTTCTTCGATCTGTTTGTGTGTGTGTTGTTTGAAAGTGAAGTAGATGTGGTCGGTCGGTAATTAAATCCACCGCTGAGTGTGTAGGTACTGATGTGTATAGAGCGACGATATCGAGGCCGAAGGCGTGTCAGCGTGTCTCTTAGTTGTTGTGGTTTTTAATACCAACTATAAAGGAATAGAAAAAATAACGAATGCAAAATAAAAAATGCAAAGAATTTGAAGATCAGAATAAGATATTTTATTAATTTGAATAACTTGAAAAAATATTCACAATCCGCGTGTTCGTCAAAACAGTAAGGTAGACACTAGCTAACTACCCGCTTCGTCGCTTTAATGAATTAAATTACTTTTTTTCTCAATCAAGATACTACTGTATAGATGTATGCGGCTTGATTTATCATTTTAATTATATTTTATTACATATTTTAATTAGATTTTTGTACTCAATTTTCTAACTAGGTGCAAC
>OY744529.1:95647402-95654902 GCA_963556195.1 Sepiola atlantica | reverse complement strand
GATATATATATATTTATTTATATATATATATATTTATATATATATTTATATTTATATATATATTTATATATATATATATATATATATATATATATATATATATATATATATATATATATATATATATATATATGCGATTTTATGAAGGCTTACCAAAGCATTCCTTTCAGGACACCAATGATCACCATTAAAGATGTATTCTTACAAATATTATTTATTCAAATTAAATGTTTTTCCTATACGTGTTTCACTACCAAGCAGGTACTTGCTTGGCAGATCATCAGGGAAATTAAATGTCTGGAATTAGAGTTTCAACTACCGACAATACACAATGTGGCGTTGCAATAGTTGAGGTCACTTAAGAAGAGAAGAGGAAAAAATAAAAATAAAAGTTAAAATTAAAAAACAAGAAAGAACAAAGATAAAAAAGAAAGGCATTGAAAATGTCTTAGAAAAGTAGCTCGTTCATTATTTCTGCCACCAAGTTAACAAGCAAATAATCTGTCCCAAATGCATTAAAAAAAACCCGGAACAATGTGCGATAATACACTTTCACGTCGGGCGGCACAATGATGAAAAAATCCCCCCCCCCCCCAAACAAAAAAACAAAAATCTAAAACATTCAAGACACCGCTCACAAGTTACCATTTCAATCCAATGATAGTATGGGAATTCTACATCTAATTCATCATAAGGAAAGTCAACATGTTCGTCCGGAATGCCAGCGGTCAGACGAGACTTATTTCCAGGGCTGAGTTGTTCCCCTTCGAAATAAACACTCGACAAGTTGAACGAACGTCAAACTCGCAGAATCTCTCCTTTATTTTAAAAAAAAATCTTAATTAGTAGATAGAAACTATTTATTCAAAATACTGTTTCTAAAAAATTATATTATAAAAATTATTCTTTTTAGAAATTAATTATCTAGTGTCTGGGACGTCATTTTACATTTTGGGAAACATCTTTCATTTAATTAACTGCCGATTATTATCGTGTTGTTATTTGCAACCTACTATTGGGATCTTAAAGAAAATGTACGCTCACGAATAATAGAATAGAAAATAATACAAGACAGTACATGTAGAAATTTAGACGACTCGTGTAGATTATGTCTGAATGAGAAATTTGAAATCCTAAAATCTAAAGACCCCTACACTTTATTAAACTGTAGAAGTGAGATAGCAAACAGATGCCTGCACAGAATAAAATTTTCCTTTGGCTAACAATAAATAAATAAATAAACAAACAAATAAGTAAAAAAATTAAACTAAAATAAAACCTAACAACTTAAAAACTAAAATCTAAAATAGAAATACAACGAACCACGTGTTAAAATAAGTTCACCCATTATATTGACACTACAAAGAAACAGCATATAGCCCATTCTATAGAAAACAGAACAATATAGGATGTAAAACTAACCGGATCTTTGTTCATAAGAAGCCCAACGATTGGCTAAGAGAACAAGAAAGGATCTGATTGGTTAACTAGCTAGCCGTGTATATAAAAACACCCGACAAAACTAACTCCATGCATTTTTTCCTGAAGCTTTCCCCCGGGGATGAAACGCGGGAGCCTCTGTGTAGCTTAATTGCCATAAATATATTTTTATAATTTACTATCTAGATCTAATTACGTACAGAGAACTTTTTAAGTAAATACTGAAAACTGATACATAAACAATTATATCTCCTTATAAAATTGTATGTGGATACTTGAGAGAGTAATATATATATATTTATATACAAAAAATGCCTGGGCAGCCCCGTAAGCATTTCCTTGGTAGGGGCGCCTCAGGCGATTAGCAATAAACTAACCCCTGCTCAAAGGGAAAGAAAGCATAGCCTGTGAGGGTGGGCCTCCTAGAACTGCACAGGAGCAGTCTGCTTTAAACTACATACAGTTTTAGTTAGTATAAAATTCAAATATTCCAGCAATGTGCATCTTCCAAACTGGTGGTCTGATTTCTCATATCTTTGAAAACCTTAAATTACTCCTTCCCCCCCCCCCCCGCTCTCATTGATGTTTTGGGGAGGAAAATAGGGTAGACGAGAGAAAGAGAGAGGGGCGGTCTATGGAATATTTGCAGGAAGTGTGTGTGTTGGGTAGAGGGGGGGGGGCGCTGACGATGCTAATAGAAATAAATGGCGCTCTTAATAAATAAACTTTGAATTGTTTTTATTTAAACGGGTAAAACTGCCACTTGTTATGCCGGCCTTACTCGACGAAGTGTTAAGCGTCTGAGATCGACCGATGACAGCTTTTGATCTTGAATAAACCACCGCCCAGAACGACAATGAACGGGGGGGGGCAAAGGAAAATAGTAGAGGTAAGGGATGGGAACATAATGAAAAAAGAAATGAATAAAGAGGAGGAAAGAATACAAAAAGAAAGAAAGAAAGAAAGAAAGAGAGAAAAAAGGAAAGAAAGAAAGAAAAAGGAAAAAGGAAGAAAGAAAGAAAAAGGAAAAGAAAAAGGAAGAAAGAAAGAAAATAGAAAAAAGAAAGAAAAAAGAAAGAAAGAAAGAATAAAGAAAGAAAGAAAAAGGAAAAATAAAGAAAGAAAGAAAGAAAAAGGAAAAGAAAGAAAGAAGAAAGAAAGAATAAAGAAAGAAAAATAAAGAAAAAAAAGAAACAAAGAATAATGAAATATAAATAAAGAAAGAATAAAGAAAGAAAAAGAAAGAAAGAAAATAAAGAAAGAAAGAAATAAAGAAAGAAAGAAGAAAGAAGGAAAGAAAAAATAAAGAAATAAAGAAAGAAAAGGGATGAAGATAAAGAAATATAAGAAATAAAGAATGAGCGAATGAATGAAAACTGAGAAAGAACAGGCTTAAATAAAAGACATGGGAAAGGAAGGAAATCAGTAAGGGGGAGTTTTATCAAGGCCAAAAGCTACTCGACCATAAGGGTTAAAGAGACGGATTGATTTTCAGTTGAAATGATGAAGAATATTATGAGAAGAATGTTACTGATGAAGGCGGTTTATAGCAAGTATCTGCTGAGGTTGGATTTTAAGATCACTATGGTGTAATCTGTAGAGAAGTATTCCCGTGGTAATGTCTTCCACTGAAGTTCTCGGAGAGAAACTTTGTTAATGGAAATTCCGTTTGATATTAGGCAGAAAGGAATACCTCATCTTTCTACGATAACCGAAAAAACGTTCTCTTGTTCTTCCATATGCATAGCGTCAGGACGAAATGCCTATGAACAGAGCTTCTGTGCAAGGGATTCCAGTCTGTGGAACATATTACCGCAGGACTTCTCCCTTGCAGACTAGAACAGTCGCCTTCAAATCTAGCGTCAGCAACTACTTATTAGAAACTCTCCCATAAGTAATCTAACTTAGTTTATTACATTGATCAATTTTGGCTGACAATAATTCCATCTCATTAAACAGTATCCCCGAATTGCTTTCACCTTGATAAGTGGTGACAAAACAGTGGAAAAAGCTTCAATTCTTATTTACGACATGTTTGTTTTCTGCTATAAATCTCTATCTACATAAAGTTAGGTGTGTGCATATGTCAATTTGTATGTACAAGGTGTACCCATAAACTGTCATATATAATCTTAGGTGTAAGGATTGGTAATGTGGGCTATATTTAGTTTAATTTAGTTTAATGCAAAGGGGAGTAAAAATGGGGTGGAATCCCTCCATAGAAATTCAGATACTTCCGATTTTTTATGAAATTTTAACATGTATTAGACATCAATTACTAAATATTCCCCAAATTTCAGTTCCTTTTTAGAATCTTAAATAGTTCAAGGGAGCAAAATATGGAGACAACCTTCGATTTGAAAATTCAAATATTTCAGATTTGCATAGAATTTCATCCATAGTTATTAGATCCGAATTAAGTAACGTTTTCTTAATTTCAATTTCTTCTTAAGACTCCTTAAGCTTAAGCCTTAAACATTAGACATTTTCTAGAATCAAAATCAGTTCATGGATTTTGATCAAAATTGGAATAAGGATTCCAGAAATAAGGTTTAGGAGAATTATATTTTGCTTTTTATCTTCGTAAGAGTTCTACGTTCAGGGAATTGATTTTACCCGTCCCGGGATGGGTATTCTTCCAGTTAATGTATAAAGCAGCAAATGTACCATAACACGAATAAAAAAAAAACACTTAATGTATTCTTATGGTCTTTTTTTTTACATTAAATTACCCCCCAGAAATGGTAGGTATGCTATAATATACATTACTCAAACAAATTAAAGAATCATTTCAATATTTCGTATTGTTTTTCGGTATAAATTAACTCCCCAAATATATGTCATGAGGGGGGGGGGGTATTAAAAAAACAAAATAAAATGCACATAGGCCGCAAAAGACTATCTACACGAATTAATTAAAGCAGGTGGTCATACAACAGCTGCACACTTTTTTACGCAGTTCTTTGCATTATTGTTGTATTCTGCACGATGTTTCAAGCTGCACCGGGTGGGCAGTAGGGACGGGAAGGGGCAGATAAGGCAGGTTGCATAGTATGATCCTCCTCTCCACATGGTTGGCTCAGTTCTGTAGTCCCATCTAGTCATAGCAAGTGTGGATAACCTTATTCCCATTCTCACGTGGTTCAGTGTTTTCCACTGAACCCAGGGTGCTGAAAAATAAATAAGATTTTGAAGAAAAATATCGCATATATTGTCTCCAATTATATATTTTTGTTGATCTTTTCTTTCACTGTCCCGTTTTTCCCCGCATTGAAAACAGCCTTATGTATTCTTTAGTATTATTTTTTATGTCAATCTCGTAAATTTGTACTCGAGGGGGAGTAGAAAGTAGACCTTGGGTTTACTTTCGGCAGCCTCGTAACTCTCGCTTCCGTTATTTTTTTCAATTTAGTTCTCACATTCCATGAGCGATGTTTCTGACAAAGGGGTAAGAATTGCTGTGTTCTGGGTCGGAATCTATCGATCTTGCACTTATCGTTGGGTATTTCTTACTTTGAAGTAGTATTTTAGCTCCTTATATCAAGTGGCTTCATGCCTTGTCTGGAGCTATTTCCTTTTTAAAAAATTCGAACGAACCACTTTATTTAATCAACGAGGGTAGCTTGTTCTCGTTACGTCAGCCCTGGCCGGTAGAAGTAATTCGTAATTGTTCTTCGACCTCCAGAAGATTGTCTTTTAGAACTGATCATAACTTAGCACTTATTTGGTTCGATCGATCTGAAGTTTGGCGTTTTCCAGCTATTTTAGCATATTTTCGGTCACGTATCTTCTCGCTAGCAAAATACACACCTATAACTAATTCTGACAATTCAAAACTTCTCTCTGAAACTTTATGTATGAATGCATGTGCATGTATGGCTAACAAATTGTCCCTCCGGGAGCCTGGACTGCATTACTCAAGCGCAATTTCTCATCCACGGTCGCCGAAATAGCTTGTACTTTGAATTTGTGTGTTTGGGTGTTCACAACAGAAATCATGACCGCCCGGTCGTTGTCTTCGTCAGAATTCGGTGTTTGATTTCGATACTGGTCATGGTGTCAAACATGCGGTTTCGGCCACTGATGTAACAAAAGGATTTTCCTTCCGAACAAAATCACTACTCAAGTTTTAGACAAGTAACGATGTTTTATTTTGAAAAGTTGAAATTATACTTGGTTGATCTACCGAACAACAGACTTGCAATTAGAACAAATATCTTTTGTAACCGACTATAAAATAGCATGCAGGTCCGCTTAAAATCATGACTGTGCTCAGAGCCCAAGAGAAACCAAACCCGTTTCCTACTGAACTTGACAGTCTTTCAGCTTAGGTCCTAGAGGCCCACGTGTTTCTGAGACCGACAGAAATCAAAACATTTCGTTTATATATATATATATATATATATATATATATATATATATATATATATATATATATATATATATATATATATATATAGATATCAATCAGATAAAACCGCGAGATCTCTTGAGATTTATCAGCTGTTAATCAGTGGATATAAAAACTGATAAACCAGGGTGTATTTTATTTAGAGGGGACATAACTTCTCTTGGATCTCAAGTGGCCTGCTTTCTCAACATGAACACTCGTTTCTCAGAAGCTATTATTTCAGAGAGTAATTAATTTTGGGGGTGGTTTCCTCTCTTAACTAAATATTTTCATATTGCAGGCCTGCCGTTTGTAACATGCATCTATGCACCATTGATGAATAAAACATGCATCACAATGCATGTGCACGGTATTAAACAAATCTTAATTGAAAACATACGGTACTAAATAAATCTTAATTTAAAACACAATGATCGCAACAGGCACCGACAACCGAAACGAGAAGTATGAAACGAGTAAACGAACCGTGTGAGAGGTAGGGGAATATGCTTGCTTAGATTGAGCCGAAAAAAGTGTCACTGTTAGGATAATGAAAATTATTGGTTGGCGAAACGAATCATTTACATAATCTAACGCGGCTCAATCCTCTGAAACACAGAACACAACGCGATCAAGATAATCGTTTTGCATTTAATAAGCATAAAGAGTGGATATTCCTAAAAAGATAATTTATTGTTTTTCAGCATTAAAATACTGAAAAAACCGTTGATATGCCGTAAAACAGAATAGGCAAAAAAAAAAAATAATAAAATTCAAGAAATTGAGAAGTAAATAAGACAAGCATGATTCAGTTCCCATGTAGGGAAGAAGGCAGGAATTTACACAGAATAGGATTCAGTGTTCCAGCATCTGTCCACTTTCCTCTTGAATCGTTGTATCGTTGGCGCATTTACTGCATTTCCTGGAAGTGAATTCCAACGTCTAGAGACACTATTCGGTAAAGAGGTCCTCATCCGGTTCAATCGTTTACGATGGGTATTGTTTTCCCAGACGAAACAACCAATAAGAGATAAAAATGCCGCAAAACTAACACAAACCAATTCTTTAATTGATTACAGAAAGAAATTGTATTTCGGTATTAAATCAATAAAAAATGGCGGGTGTCCGTAAAACAGACTAACCAGGCCAATTAATCGTTTTCCATAGTTACTGTTTGGACACAATAGGCATAAAGGCTTGATACGCCGTAAAACAGAAGAATCAGCAGACAATTTTTCTCTCTTTGTCTTCCTCTCTAAGTCGTTTTTTTGTTTAATGTCTTCCAGAAATAAAGTTCAAAGAACAAACTGCATTCCCATCCACTCCCGCGCATAGCGACATCGTTTTAAGTAAAAAGCTTGGAGCGATTAACCATTTTAACTGTTTATCAAACTTTTTTGTAGTCGGTCTCAGCTCTATTTATGTTACGCGTTTTTCTTTTTCATAACCATATGTGGTCCGTTCGTGAATATACACATATAGTACTTAAAGACAACAATAAAATGGCGATGTGAAATGCAATGTCCTACTCGCTAAAATTGTTGTGTTTTACTTTAAAATAAAACTCTTCGAATTGCTATCGATAAAGCACTAAATTTTAAGTTGATTTTCATGAAATGATCTGTTACAATTTTTAGCTCAAGAGAGTATACACACATACATATATATAC
>OY744529.1:95634902-95644902 GCA_963556195.1 Sepiola atlantica | reverse complement strand
ACATCTTCGGCCACGCCGTCAGATTTTTACCAGGAAAAAAAAAAGAAGAAATACAATGTCTGTTTACCATGATTATGGTTTGATAAAACCGAAAATTTGGGATTATAAGAAAAGAAAAAAAAAATGATTAAATAAATTTTCATTTATTGATATGAATTCACGCGTCTGTTTACTGGTTTCTCAAAGAAATTTTCAAATATATCTACTAACGACGCTTCTAAAACTGTAGTAACACTTATACTATTCACCTCGGCCAACCAGGGCCTTCACTACAATATCGGACATATAAAAAAAAAAACTCCCCAAAAACATCGGAGGAGATCGTACATCTTCGGCCACGCCGTCAGATTTTTACCAGGAAAAAAAAAAGAAGAAATACAATGTCTGTTTACCATGATTATAGTTTGATAAAACCGAAAATTTGGGATTATAAGAAAAGAAAAAAAAAATGATTAAATAAATTTTCATTTATTGATATGAATTCACGCGTCTGTTTACTGGTTTCTCAAAGAAATTTTCAAATATATCTACTAACGACGCTTCTAAAACTGTAGTAACACTTATACTATTCACCTCGGCCAACCAGGGCCTTCACTACAATATCGGACATATAAAAAAAAAAAACTCCCCAAAAACATCGGAAGAGATCGTACATCTTCGGCCACGCCGTCAGATTTTTACCAGGAAAAAAAAAAGAAGAAATACAATGTCTGTTTACCATTATTATAGTTTGATAAAACCGAAAATTTGGGATTATAAGAAAAGAAAAAAAAAAATGATTAAATAAATTTTCATTTATTGATATGAATTCACGCGTCTGTTTACTGGTTTCTCAAAGAAATTTTCAAATATATATATATAAATTATATATTTTATATATATATATATATTTTATATATATATATATATTTTAAATTTCCGAAACAGTTTTTCATGGTAAACAACTGATGATCCCTTAAATAATGTTAGAAGCAAACTAATATAATAACTGAAAAAGTTAAATTTACTTACATGAGTGATTTTCCACTGAACGACTTGGGACTTAAGTTTGTTTTTGGGGGTTTTTTTTAATATAGTTTTAATGGTTGAGAAACTTCCAAGACTATATATACATATATATATATATATATATATATATATATATATATATGTATGACAGAGACTTATCTAGCCACACTGATAAGTATTATTAAGGCGATACATATATGTATGTGGATAAGTAAGTAAACTATGTATTATAAAAATATTTAATTGTTTTCTTCAAAAGTAAAACACTGTAACGAAATATGAAAAGCTTCTGAATTAAAGTAAAATGGTGAAGTTCGTTCCACCTATGAACACTGTGTAGAATCTTAAATTGGTATATTTTATTTCTATTTTGTAAAGTTAACTTAGAGGCCGAGGAGGGAGGCGCAAAGACGTTGGAAAGTGATTTTAGTCCTGCGTTCGAACTCAGCGACCGGCGGTATATCTTTATCTAGTAACACTTATGGGGCTATTTAAGAATAAAATGTATGTGAATATATAAATAAATAATAATAATAATAATTATTATTATTATTATTATTATTATTATTATTATTATTCATTACTACTACTTCATAGAAGTTTTAACTTTTGGCTGTTTTTACTTGGATTTTTCTTTTTGAACATCAAGTCAATTCCTTTGAGATTAGACATTCAAGCTGTCCCTTAACACTTTTGTCGTTCCTAAAAATATTATTCCATACTATTAAATGTTAGTTAATCAACGTTTGTTTCCCTAAGTTGTTTTTTTTGTAAATACTTTAATAACGCAACACACATGCTAAAATATTCCGTAGACATGGTGTTGCAATACCCGTTCCTACGGGGAACCCGGTAACATCAATTCATTACCGTTGTACTTTAAGCCTAATTGACAATCTATCTAGTCTTCGGGTTTTCTTCATCATTGCGGGGTCATGCCCTTAGTCTCTGTGTCACGTCTTATGCGCTATTACTCAACATGCCTGCATAATTATTTTACACTGGGATTGAGAGATGTTCGAAAAACATTCTGTTTTTATTGTTCAAATTAGCCGTGATTTTTATTAAATTAATAAGTAACCCATCTTTCTCTTAGGTTTATATGTATTTATATCGCTGCTTCGTACTCTGTATTGAATCAACCAATTGTTTCAAATATTTGTGAATGCACGAATAACAAAAATAATACCGTTTCATAATCCACGATTTTCAATCAATTTCTGATGTTAAAAAAACGGTATAACTATGCGCTACCTATTAAGATTTTTGAATTCAGGGGGAGATAAATTCTGTATTATATGAATTCATTTATATATATATATATATATATATATATATATATATATATATATATATATATATATATATATATGAATTTGATTGTTATTCCACGTATGCTCCTAGAGAAGTATTTTATAGATGATTGGTGGTGTATGAAGCATTAAAAACGATGTTGTTGTTTTTAATCGTTTCTATTTTGATATTTTGACCAGTCCTCTGGTCTTTGTCAAGAAATGAAGAAAACTGAGGATTTTTGTGCAAACTGTAATCTCAAACTGTGCGGCGTTCGTTTTTTTTTGTCATGACGTGTGCGATGGTCCACGCTTAAGGTTTCCTCGCCTTAGCAAAGAGAACCGTTGTCTTTTTGAAAAAAAAAAACGAACTTATATGTGTCCGTTGTCTGTAAAAAAATAAAATTTTTTAACCTATACACGTTCGTGATTTGATCAATGCAATAAATAAAATTTGAATGACACTAAATTTGTGAAGGAGGGGTTATAGGAAACGAAATAATTGAATTGAGCGTGAGTTAATATATAGTATAGTAAGTAAGGTAATGCTAATGAATAAACAAATACTAATAAGACATAAATAATGAAATTGATGAGAATAAAATAAATAAATAAAATATTGCCGAAAAAATGAATAAATAAATAAATAAATAGAAAGAAATAGGGAAGTAACAATAATGCGGTAAAGAGTAAAGATAAAAAGTATTCAAAATAATGTATGAAAAACTAAATAGAAGTGAAAGGTGTGTAATATGCCCCCCCCCACGGGGGGAGCAGACACGAGAACACTATATATATGGGGAAATATGGAGTGAATGTGGATGAATAACACATATTACAAAGATGTAATATGAATAACTTATATTAAAAAGATGTAGTACATATGAGTAATATATATATATATATATATATATATATATATATATATATATATATATATATATATATATATATATCAGTACTGTCCAAAATTAAGGAACAAAAAAAATCTTCCTAATCTCAAATAAATTATATCTTAATATTTGTGAAAATTTCACTACATATGTAAATTATGTAGTTGGACTTTTACCGAGATTTTCAGATGAATTAAAATAATATTATTAAAGTTATCCATTATTTTACATATTTCAAGTGTCCAAAATTAAGGAACATTAAGGAAAAATAATTGTTTAAAGTTTAAAACAGTAGGGTTTTTTTTGTATAAAAGGATGAAAATAAATATTCTAAACTTTAATTATCATCACTGCTGCAAGTCACGCAATATCAATCATGTCAAAAAGAAATGAAACTGATTTAAGCGACAAAGCAAAAATCGTCAAATTAAGAAAGAAAGCGTTGACAATAGAAGAAATCGGAAAACGTTTTAAACGTTCAAAAAGTGTTGTAAGCCGAGTTCTCAAACTCTATAAAAAAACTGGAAGGTTAAGTAACACAAAGAAACCTGGTAGACCAAGAAAGACAACGGCAAATAAGAACATAAAATAAACCGTTTCCTTACAGCTGGCAAAATTTCTAAACAAATGGAAGGTGTCACAAATGTTTCACGACAAACTGTGTCCAGAAGATTGCACGAAATAGGTCTTTTTGCAAGATCTCCTCGAAAAAAGTCGCTAATAAGTATTAAAAGACAAAGCAGCTAGATTGGCGTTCGCAAAAAGGCATGTCATATGGTCAGAAGAAAATTGAAAAAGAGTTTATTTCAGTGAAAAAGCGAAATTTAATGTATTTGGTAATGATGGAAAACAATTTGTAAGAAGAAGAAAAGGCGAAATTTTAGATCCTAGCTGCATCCAAAAAACTGTTAAATTTGGTTGAGGTAGCGTGATGGTTTTCGGCATGATATCATGGCAGGGTACACCACCACTTGTACGCTTAAATACTAGAGTAAATGCCACTGTATACAAGAATGTTTTAGAACAGTATGTTTTGCCAGTGTTGCACAATTCTGGTATGGAAAAGCCTGTTTTTATGCAGGATAATGCTCCCTGCAATAAGGCGAAGCTGGTCACGAATTATCTGGTTGATCAAAAAGTAGAGGTAATGGACTAGCCTGCTCAGAGTCCTGACATGAACCCTATAGATAACTCATAGAAGACTCTAGGACAGAATGTTATGAAAAAGAATCCAGAAAACATCGAAGACTTGTGGCTGAAACTGAAAGATGAATGGGCCAAGATAACTGTGGCCCAATGTCAAGATTGAAATCCTGCAGTCGTAAATGCGTAGCAGTTATTGAAAATAAAGGTGGAAGTACCAAATCTTAAATATTTTTTGCCTTTTTAATGTGATTTAGTTAAAAATGATATTTTGTTTCTTAATTTTGGACACTTGAAATCTGTAAAATGGTAGATAACTTTAAAAATATTATTTTAATTCATCTAAAAATCTTGGTAAAAGTCCAACTACATAATGTTTATATTCAGTAAAATCTTTACAAAACGTAATATATAATTTTGTTTAGATTCAGAAGATTTAATTTTTGTTACTTAATTTTGGACTGTAGTGTACCTGTATATATGCATATGTACATGTACACACACACACATATATATATATATATATATATATATATATATATATATAAATATATATATACATGTATAATATATATATATACATGTATAAATATATATATACATATACATGTGTATATATATACATGTATATATATACATTTATATATATACATACATGTATATATATACATATATTCGTATATATATACATATATTCATATATATATATATATGTATATATCTATTGAATTAACACACACATATATACATATCTATATTGAATTAACACACAAACATATCTATCTATCTATATATATATATATATATATATATATATATATATATATATATATATATATATTGAATTAACACATATGTATATATATATATATATATTGAATTAACACACATATATATATATATATTTATATTTAATTAACACACACATATCTATATATATATATATATTGAATTAACACACATATCTATATATATATATATATATATATATATATTGAATTAACACATATATATATATATATTGAATTAAAACACACACACATATCTATCTATTTATATATATATATACATATATATATATTGAATTAACACACACACATATCTATATGTATATATATATATCGAATTAACACACACATATACATATATATATATATATATATATTGAATTAACACACACACACACACACATATATATATATATATATATATATATATATATATTGAAATAACACAGACGCATATATATATATTTATATATATATATATATATATATATATATATATACATATATATTGAATTTACAGACAAATATATATATATATATATATATATATATATATATATATTGTGTGTGGGTATATAGGCGGAATTTTTCATTGATGCAAGTACTGTTAAAAAAAACAGAATTTGCTTGTTTAACGATACATTTCTTTATTTTTTTTCAATTTTTGTAATAGATTTTTTTTGTATTGAAGTCAACAAAATTGATAAATTTTGAATAGTTACCATTTCCGATTCTTCGTCGAATCATGCCTATGTGCCGAAATCAAAGTTAAAATAAAAAGTGGTGGGAAACAAGAGAAGTTAAAAATGTAGTCCGTAAAATTAGGTTTTCACATTGTTCCTGGAAAGACGTTGACGATTTAATTCTTTTTTGATTTATTGATTTATCAATTATTTTCATACAAAAAAGATTATTAAAAAAATGAAAAAATAAAGAAAGATATAGTTAAACAGACAAATGATGTTATTTTTAAAAATGCTTGCATAAGTATATATATATATATCATAATTGTTATATATAATATAATTGTTATATATATATATATATATAATATGTATATTTAATTTAATTGTTATATATGTATATATATAATATAATTGTTATATATATAATATATATATATTTAATTTAATTGTTATATATGTATATATATAATATAATTGTTATATATGTATATATATAATATAATTGTTATATATGTATATATATAATATAATTGTTATATATGTATATATACAATGTGATTGGTATATATGTATATAAACAATACAATTGTTATATATGTATATATATATATAATATAATTGGTATATATGTATATAAACCATATAATTGTTATATATAATATAATTGTGATATATGTATATATATAATATAATTGTCATATATGTATATATATAATATAATTGTTATATATATATAATATAATTGTTATATATATGAAATATAATTGTTATATACATACATATAATTGTTATATATATAATATAATTGTTATATATATAAAATATAATTGTTATATATATAAAATATAATTGTTATATATATATAACATATAATTGTTATATATATATAACATATAATTGTTATATATATAATATAATTGTTATATATATGAAATATAATTGTTATATATATAAAATATAATTGTTATATATATAATATAAGTGTTATATGTATATAATGGTTATATACATATAATATAATTGTTATATATATATATAATATAATTTTTATGTATATATAACAATTATATTGTATATATATAACAATTATATATATATATATATATATATATATATATATATATATATATATACAAAAATTATTAATAAATAAATATTATTGTCAAATACACATGTGTTACATGGCAAACCTGCAATCATCAGTATGGGAGAAGACAATCTCTACTGGTCGAACGGTTCGAACCCTTATACGAAAGCTATTTCTGACTAAGTAGTCGAGGCGTTTATCGTGTTGGCTAACACCGCATTGCTGCGGAAATGGGAGAGTAGATTAACATCTAAATACCAAATTAAGTGGGTGTATCAGCAAACTGTCAGACACAACTTAATAGGCAGGGACTAGAGAATTGCATTACGCTATCAATATCTACTTGTCGTCAACCTTCTTAAAGTGCTCCATATAGCGAGAGCTTTGAACAATTATCTATAAATAAATATTATTGTTAAATTGATTCATATACACATGTGTTTCATGCCAAACCTGCAATAATTAGTATTAGAGGAAACAATCCCTGCTGCTTGCACGATTCGAACTACGATACGAAAGTCATTTTTTACTGAGTAGTCGGTGCGCTAATCATTGCGGCCAACGTGCATTGCCGTGGAAATAAACATCTAAATGCAAAATTCAGCGAGCATATCAGCAAGCTGCCAAACAAAACTCGATAGGCAGGGCCCAGAGTATTGCATTACGCTATAAATTACTACTTGTCGTCAACCTACTTAAAGTGATTCATCGGACCAATATATATATATATATATATATATATATATATATATATATATATATATATATATATATATATATGTCTCGGAAGTTTCTCAGCAATTAAAACTAAAAAAAAAAAAATTCTTAAACTTTAAGTCCCAAGTCGTTCAGTGGAAAATCACTCATGTAAGTCAATTAAATTTTTACAGTTATCATATTAGTTTGCTTCTAACATTATTTAAGGGATCATCAGTTGTTTACCATGAAAAACTGTTTCGGGAATTTAAAAACAAGACAGCATTTAATTTCATGGCTTCCCAGCAGAGTTGATCAGACCCCACTTCGCTTAAAAGGCAAAAACATAAACGTTCCGTATAAATGTTTTGCTAACTTATATTAGTTATTAAAAATAATAAAATAAAAAATTTAAAAAAATAAATAAATATATACATATATATATATATATATATACATCTCACAGCATGACTTCGCTAACTATAAATGCATCGTTCCTTCATTAAGTTGAACGCTCTTATGTCGTCAAGCCGTCAAATAAAGTGTTAAAATTATCACTGTTTATTTGTAATTCAGTGGTGGCCCAGTGGTTCTAGCTGTGTGGATTTGAGTTGTAAAATACTCGGAATCCGGGATTTCGAATCGCATGACACAGTGAATAGTCATATCTCTATGCTCCCGATTATAAAGGGCGAAACGTATACGTACATAGATAATAAACAAAACAAATATATATATATATATATATATATATATATATATGTAACGTTTGGACCCTGACAATAACTTACAGTCTCTAGTACAAATATTACCAGTGAAGATTTTAAGCCTCAAACCTTTTTCTCACCAATCCCACTTTTATTCAAAAACTTTTATACATTTATAACCTCTTTGGTGATTTCTAAGACTGACATTACGGTGACAAACACTTCCACATTCATTACCGGTCAAATCAGTTTGAGATCTTAAAGATTCTGATAGAATGATGCCAAACTATTTGCGTACATCTCTCCTGGATTTCTCATGATGGATGAGATTCCTTTCAAATCATGTCTTACTATTCACACTGAACAAAAAGTACCTCGATGTTTGCTTTGATATCAGAATATATATATATATATATATACTTATTCTTCTTTTCTTTCAATTTCATTCCTTATGCCAGGATTTTCAAAGATTAAAATCTTATCATCAGAGGAGGTGGTGATTGAAAAGTTGACAGATAAGGACAGTCAAAATTCGAAATTTTAAAAAGGTTTTTTTTTAAGTTTTAAAAGTTCAAACGGGTATGTTTCAGTGTAAATTAAAGTCACTAAAAACGGAAATCCAAGTAGTATGGAGTTCAAATGTAATTGGTAAATCCAGAAGAATCTGTGTGAAAATCCAACGACGACGATTCCACCCAAGCTCGCAGTTCTTAGAGGGGCGTCCGGCGCGAACACAGACCCACGCTATTATTTGATCATATTTGGAAAGAACAGATACTATACTTTGAAATATTTTTTTGGGAAAAAAAATATATATATATTAAGCGCACGACAATTAAAACTGTTGAGGAAAATATTTCACTTTGATTCTAGCCCGAAGTGTGTGTGTGTGTGTGTGTGTGTGTGTGTGTGTGTGTGTGTGTGTGTGTGTGTGTGCGGTTAAAAGTCAAAAACTACAAAACAAAGATCCACAAAGTTGGTATGTTCTTGATCAGCGTTTCTCGAATGCATATGTAAAATTTAGAAAGAAATATCCATTCTTTGACCCTAAACTTGCGCAGATGTCTATTTTCCAGCCACCAACTAAATGAAAGTAAGTGATTTTTTTTCACAAAATTAATTCCTTTATGCCGACTCATTCTTAGAGTTGTGTGTGTGCGTGCGTGTGTGTGTGTGTAGGTGTGTGTGTGTGTGTCCAGAGAAGAAATGAACTACCCGGAGAAGAAGGAGGTAAGTGGGGAAAAAAGGGGGAAAGAAAGAGATAAGTTTTAATAGTGTTAATACACTTTGTACACACGTACGCACGGGTTTACTACAACAACACACACATGTGCATTTTAAACTCATAACCATACGATAATTGACACTCGTTTCGGAATGTTTTAGATGAGGATTGATAATCTGTATTAGTCGGGTTATTCGGACTACTGTACTCATCTCGGATGTTATTCATACAACGTTTCGGCCGATGATCTTCCTAAGACGCCCCTTGACGAACTCGTGGAGCTATACGGAATTTCGGACTGAACCTTTTATTTTATCCACGGGGAAAGATTGCCTTTATCCCGTCAGCCATGACCAGATAGAAGTAATAAGTAATTCTTAATTATATTCTTAGTACTATATATATATATATATATAATTATATTACTAGGGCTAAGATATATAATAATTTAATACCTGTTCCGAATTTACTTTTT
>OY744529.1:95627402-95629902 GCA_963556195.1 Sepiola atlantica | reverse complement strand
TTTCCGTGCTTGTTCGGCGGCAACGATCGGGCAAGTCGCGGAAGCGCCCGAGAGCTGCCGAGACGAAAACGAGGCTGAGGCAGAGCTGACCGATCAGGTTGCTACCAATCATCTGCGCTCAGCACAACAAAACAATCGGTTGGAAGACCTTTCGAACCGGCCGCAGACGTCTCCGTAAACCCTGATCCTCGACGAGAAAATATATGAAATCCCCCACCCCCCAAAAAATATACCAAAAAAACTTGCCTAAATATCCTAAGCAAAATAACATACTTCTTTGTTTTATGTAAAAAAAAGACAAAAAAAAGTTGCCTAAATATCGTAAAAGAAATAGCATTTACTTCTTTGATTTATGTAAAAAAAGATTTTTTTTAATTTAAATGGTTTATTAGGCCCACGAAAATTTTTTATAATATGTTTATTCATAGTTCTTCAGCTATGGTTTGTTCATATTTTTTTTCCATTTTTTTTTCAAATATATGTATTTTTTTCTTTTGTATTCTTCGTCTTATACTGTCGTCTGCCACTCTTCCATTTTTACGACTTTCAGTTTTGCTTCAGCCTCGTTTTCGTCTCGGCAGCTCTCGGGCGCTTTCTGTTTGTTTTTAAACCATTATTATCCCAAACTAGGCATATTGACACGGAGACGCTATGGGCTATTGTAATAGAGGCCAGTTTTATAATTAAGCAACCTAAGTAGGGAGTTGGCAGCAAGATATTTGTTAACATAACGTTTAAATGTCTGCGTGTTGGTACAGTCGGAGAAACAAGGAGGCAAGGAGGAAATTCCAAACTGATCCGAGGACAAAAGCTATTAGAGTAGAAAGTTTTCCGAGATGTAAGGACATCTACAGTGAAGGGGTGGAATTTTGCTGCTAGTCGGATGGGTTGAAGGTATTTACATTGCGAGGGTACATGTGCAATAAGTATATCGGAGGACATTCCGTGGAAGTACTTGTAAAACAAGCACAAGGATGCAACACTGCGACGATGCGACGGGGACTGGAGCTTGGCAGACGGTTCGGAACGTATCAGGTTAGGGACTCTTTTTGCGCCCCGTTCAAAAGGCAGAGACTGAACAAACTTAGATGTGGCAACAATACTCCATGCATGGACTGATGATAGCTTTTTAGAGATGAAGGATACGAGAAGGTCATTTTGAGATAACATTTCGGTGTCTGTCGCTAATTAGTATGAACAGTGTGTAGTTCTGGGTTATTTTTCATTTTCTTATTTTTTTTATGCATTGTTAAAATTTGCGAGATACTTATGGGGGGTGGCACTGAGGATCTGAGTGTGCCGGGTTCGAATCCAGTTCGTTCCACAGAAACACTTTAATCAAAATTCACATCTGACCTTGTGTCTGACCTTCTGGAGAGGAAGTAAATAAAATACTCATACATTATTACACAGTTTCACTTATTTCTTAAAGAATAATACAAGGATTGTGGAGAAAATGTTTCAATCCTATTTATGCTGATGTGATTAACGCCTCTTTACAATCACGTAAAATAATAGATTTAATGGATTAGATTTGTTTTTCATAGAGGAAGGCATTTTTTTTTTAAATATTGCTCTTGGTTAGTATGCTTTTAGATGTATTAGGTATGATTGACCCCCTTGGTCTAATCATGTGACTATATAAATAAGATTTCAAATATTATAATCGGTTGCAGTTTAGTAGTTCCTATTGACTTGCCTCCCCACGAGGGCAGAGTTAGACAAGGTCGGTTCTCAATGTGGAAAATCTCCAGCTCAGCAAAAAGAGGGGAACTCTGGATTGGGAAAAAAATTTAAATTACGTCAGTTTAGAAAGATTTCTAATTTACTGACCGAGGAGAGAAAAGATGAAGTATAGTATCAGAACAGATACTACACTTTGTTCCTAGCCCCAAAAAAACAAGTTATTTACGTCCCTAGCAGAAGGTCAGACACAAGATCAAAGTATTTTTATTTACCCCCTCTTTAGGAGGCTAAACACAAGGTCAGGTGTGATTAACCAGCGCACTAGGATTAGCGCGCTCTGGCCTATAAAAAATGCCTGAGCAGCCCCGGCGGCAGTCTCCGGTAAAGGCGCTTTAGACGATTAGCAATAAACTAACCCCTTCTCAAAGGGTGAGAAGGTAAAACCTGGGAGGGTGGACCTCCTAGAACTGTACAGGACAATACGTCAGGCCGGTGGAATCAAGACCCAGCGGCTAAGACGGTACTGGTCTACAGAATGTATCATCCATCGGAACAGATACTACACTCTGATCGTAGCCAAAAGCCAATGCGTTAGCGAGGAAAGAAGACGTTTAGATCCCTGTGGAAATGATCCAGTCTGAAGCAACTCACTGTGAAGGAAAATAGATCCATAGTTAAGTTAATAAAGCACATTTAAGATGAAATTGTTTTCATCTACTCCTTCATGGCCTTTTGGCTAGGATCAAAGTGTAGTATCTGTTCCGATGGATACTGCACCCCATAGACTGGTATTGGCTTGGCCTTCGGGGCTTGA
>OY744529.1:95579902-95619902 GCA_963556195.1 Sepiola atlantica | reverse complement strand
ACATTATTGTTAAGGTGCGCATGTCTTAATTTTTTAATTTTTTTTTTGTAATTGTCTTACCCTCAATTGAATCCGACGTTCTCGCAATTGTTGTGCACGTTAGTTATTTTTTTTGTAATTCTGTATATATATAAGATGGTATTACCTTTTAATAAGAGGTTTTCGTTTTCACCTAACAAATATAAAGTTCAAACATATATAATATCTACTCAACTAGCGAGCACCCAATTAATTTAATTTATGATGACTCTTATGCACCCCTGATCTCAGGCCTGAACTCTATTTTTGTATGTTTATTTTTTTTTAATTCTATAAATGTCAGGTTTTAATAAAATAAAGTCAAACATCGTCTGGTTATGGATATCTGGCGCGAAGGCAGACCCCACGATATAGTTGTAATATACGATAATAGTAAATTGACAATACTTTTGGATTATTTTTAAAAGTTGTGATTTCTCCTGATATAGAGTTTATTTTTCAATTGCAAATCCCGGACAGACACCATACATATAAAATATACTAGACCATCGCTTACTCGTTTGGTCAGAATTTGTTACACACACACATATATATATATATGTATATATATATATATATATATATATATATATATATATATATATATATATATATATATATATATATATATATATATGAGAGAGAGACAGATATAAGTTACGTATTTGTTATTGTTTTTACTGGCGATAGTAGCGGCGTTGGTATTTTTCCCACTTCCTAACGGTAAAGAGTGATGCAGAAGATTGTATTTTTAGTTGCCCTTAACTCAATAAGACGTTTTGATTTATATATATATTTTTTTTATTATTTTTTACGTACATAAAAGTAATCTATGGACACGTGTTTCCGGCTATCAGACGTCATCAGCATGGCTAACATGGACAAAGATCGAACCTACGATTACTTTGTCTGTAGTTTTACCACCGGACTATGAACATAAATTTAATTAATTAATTATATATATATATATATATATATATATATATATATATATATATATATATATATATATATAGAACAACAAGTCTAGTATGGCGTACGGTCGTTTCCAAAACATTCTGGAAACACTTTATTATTTATTTTTTTTATTTTTCAATTTAATTTTTTTTACAAAGTCACCCCAAAACGTCACTTCATCAGCGCCTTTAGCAGCACATCTTACAGAAAATTCAAGGAAGAAAATAACAAGTTCGTCTTTGAGGAACATCTATTGACAGGAGGGGACGCAGGGACAAATATTGGAAAAGAAATAAGTTACAAATATATAATAAAAAATATAAAGATAAACCGATAATAATAATAATAAAAACATTATAAACATTGTCAAATGTCTACAAAGTTGAGATCAAAAATTGGTTTATTATGACATCACTAAACTTTGTGATGTCATAATAGACTAATCTCTGTATGTCTCTCTTTCTCTTAATTATTTGCATCATTCCATTGTACACATTACTTTTCTAATCATTCGTCTCTTATTTGGTTGTCTGTGTGTTTGGTTTGACGCAGTTCTTTACATCTGCAAATATTTACTCCTGGTGTTTACTATGTTTCTTTTTACTACGGTGTCAACACTTATAAAGGCCAAGAACCACTCAAGGATAAGGGCTAATGAAACGAAACGATTATCAGTCAAAAGATGAAGAACACTATAGGAGTACTAACATTGATTACTGGTATTCATTGCATTTCATTACTCTTGGGGAAGTCCATGACAAAAAATTTGTTGACATTTAGATTTAGAGACGACACAGTTGCAATCATCAGAGAAGCATTCTCGCGGTAATGTGTTCAGCAAACGTTAAGATCTTGCAAAGAAGTTCTGTCACTGACAATTCCGTCTGGTGCACATAGAGGGAGAAGGGAAAGTTTTTGGGTTTTTTTCTTTTTGCTGTGGTAGCTAGACATATTTTTGCTGTGGTAGCTAGACATATTTTTGCTGTGGTAGCTAGACACATTTTTGCTGTGGTAGCTAGACACATTTTTGCTGTGGTAGCTAGACACATTTTAGCTGTGAATATTTTACAAGGGGAACCCAAAGATTGGAGCTACATCGAGCACTTTCCATAGAAATAACGAGAGAGTAGAGAGAGACTAGCCATGTTTCTTCTGTGGGAAATGGGTTATAGGGAAGATAAGCGATCACCCTGACTAGATTTTCTACTCTGTCAGGGCAGGAAAAAGGTGCTCTGTGCAGCACCTCCTCAGATGTGGAAGAACTAGTTATGTATATATCAGAAAGGAAGGATGAAGGTAATCCAACGTAATGGGAAATTAAAAAGGAAAAAACAAAAAGATGTTTTTTTTATGTATTCATCAACGTTTCGTCTTTATTTGTAAGACTTCCTCAGGATGATAATTTTAAGAAAAATGTCATACAAGTACATGAAAATATTGGGTTGACATGATGGGTTAATGAGAAGTAGTAGTAGCCACTACTGGGAGCACAGGACCGAGGTCCGGGTTGAAGGAAGTCGGTGGCATGGAATGAAAATAATGTGGATAGCTGTGAGTGAAAAAGTGGAAGGGTGGGGGTAAATGAAATTAATGTGGGTGGCTGTGAGTGAAAAAGTGGAGCGGTGGGGAAAGAGGAGGGGAGGGGGAGGCTCTGTGTTTTTGGTGTGTAGGTTTTTAGAAAAGATTTGAAAAAATGAAGGTGATTGGAAGTGGGAGGGGTGGATGGGTAAGAGTGTGAAAGAAGTAGTCGAAAGGGTGAAATGGGTGAGGGGGAGAGGGGAGATTTTGTTGTGGTTAGGTGTGAAATATTTGGAGCGTAGGAGTGTTTGACCAGCTGGCTATGTCAGGAATGTGTGGATATAAGTAGGTTAGAAGGAAAATGTTTATATATGGGTCTGTCTCCAGGCGCAGTTATATACTATAAGTATATCGAAGACTGATTATGTTCAACCAATAGATGGTTTCCTAATCGATACTGTCACCCTCGTTCAGAATAAACTTGGGAGTCATTCAAACCACGAGGGTGACTCTACATGCCCTTCATTGTTTAATTAGGGTCTCCCCATTGGATGCAGTTTTGTAGAATATGTTTTGAGCACGACATGAAAGTGGCCCGGTGGTATACATATATGTATTTACACTAGGCGTAGCCGTGACCCGTTGGGTCACACTACTGGAACAGCATTTCCATCTAAACGAACATGTTTCTTTCCAAGAACCTCCCGTCTGTGGAACACATTGCCACAAGATTGCTTACCTGAAGGCTAGAACATGTTTATCTTCAACTCTAATGTCCTCAAAAGTCACCAAATGTTTTTCAATTCATTATTTCCAATCCTCTTATGTTATGCGTCATCATTTAACTGTGAGTCTATCAATTTCGTTAAGCCTTTCCCTTCATAAGTAGTTACTTATTAGTAAATAAGAAATAAAACTTTTTTTAAAAGTGTGTAGCTTTAATGGTCGATTCTCATTTTAGATGCGACCATCCATGTCAATAATATGTTCCGTCCGTCGATCCGTCTGTCGCGCTGAAATCTAACACATAAAGTAAAGTCGTTCTCTTTATCATTTCTTTATCATCGATAGCTTTTTTCCAACAAAATCAACAGTTGATCCTGATTCGCCAGTTGTTCTTGCGGTTCGTCACAGCATGTTGTTAAGAAGAATGAAATGCAATTCAATTTAATTCGTTCCAAAAAATACTTTGTCCGGATTTAAATTATTTTCAAATGGTCGCCATCTTTAAAAATAAAAAGTTTTATAACTCTGCATACGTCTTTGTAGATTTACTCCCCTTTGATTGGAACAAATAAATAATATTGCGGGAAAAGGACATAGTTTAAAAAAGAAAAGCAATACTAATTTCGGATAAATACACTACCGGACAACGCCAGGTCGATACAGTTAGTTTAAAATATTTTTGTCATTTAGTTTTAAATGACTTTCGTTAGTCTGTCACGCTTAATAATGGTATGTCACGCTTAATTATAGTCTGGCACGCTTAATTATGGTCTGTCATACTTAATTATGGTCTGTCATGCTTAACTATGGTCTGTCACGCTTAATTATGGATTGTCATGCTAAGATTTCATTTAGATTTTATGAACACCTTAAAATTTAGATGCGTCAAAGTATCTATATAATAATACGCTAAGACACTTTAAGTCCGTACGTACGTTATCACCTTTCACGCACATTTAAGAAGTGAGATCGTCCGATGAGCAAAAATGGTGATTAATCTGACGTTGCTAAAGTAAAATAAAATTCCGACTTTACCCATTTTAAAATGAACTGTTCCAAAATTAAATTATGTCGTCTCATCGACTAAAACAGTACAATTTTAAATAAATACATTTCAAAAAGTGACATTCGTTTCATTGATTTGAAGAATATTTAACTTATAATTATTTTTACGGCAAGCAGACTGAAAATATTTATTATTTCAAAGGGGATATAATTATTAACAGTAAATTATAGAGATTGATGTAACAGATTACTCAATAAATCCCCGGGTTTGGCGTATAAATAGCACGACTAATTAAAAAAAAATCTATATGGTTTTCATAAAATACTAACCTTCAAATGGCACGTATCAAAATTTGAGCTCAATCGGATTATTAGTTTTAAAATTCAATGGAAAAATCTGAATTTTGTGCGTTGATAAAGCATTGTTTCTGATTAAAAAGAATACTATTCAAGCAAAGGAATGGCTTGATAATTGAAGTTGTGTGAGATAACCAGATGAGTTGAAGATACCAGAAGGCAGAGTATTCACCATTTTGCATTAGTTAGACCTTGGACTTATTAAGTGATGTGTTAAAGAGCACCATAACATTTCCATGGGGCCTCGCTTGTCTATAAGTCTGTCTGTTCGTCAACCAGTCTGTCATGCTTAAATTTAAGATGCCATGTCTTACCGTCTGTCACGCTCAGGTTTAAAACATGATTTTCATTGCTAAACGCGTAGATTGAATGGACGCATCTTAAGAACAGATCTAATGGACGCATCTTACGAATATTCGTTTTTTGTTTGTTTGTTTTTGTTACAAAATTCCCTTAAATTTTTTTTACACGAACATAAAAAGATAAGTAAAATGGCGACGATTCTTTGTACCCTTTTTTCATGAATGAAAATAATTTAATTGAAGGATTGAAAGCATAACATAAAATATTGTTGTCAAAAAGAATATTTAAAAAAGGGGGCGGTCCCGCCTTTGGCAATTCGTAAAATGTTACAAGCCATCACACTAGACAGAGGCTTGTAGGCTCAAGGGATCGTTTGAGGTTGAGTTCTGTCGAGTAAGACAAGACATGTGTCACCCGTGGATTGACCTAACACACATATGGAACTACATCAATGGATTGTTTTTGCCTCAGAGAATATTTTATCCCTAAAATCTTTTTTTTTTGTATTATTACTATTTTTCTTTTTACTAATTTTGGCTTTCAAGTTTGAAATTGTTTTTTTTTAATGCCAGTCAAACAGGCAAATAACATTCATCCAAAGAAAATGTTCGTCGAATAAGCGACATGTTGGCATTTCCAAGAAGGTTAAAAAAATAAACTGACAGAAAATTTGGAAATGGCGCCATATTTATGAACTTGTAATCTGTAGAACAAGTAAGAGTCATTTTTTGCGATTTTTATATGTGGATTTTTGTTTTATGAAAACTTCTTGTTTTTTTGTTCTTTTTTTGTTTGTTTGTTTGCTTTTGTTTTTTGTTTGTTTGTTTTATTTTTATTCACCCCAAACCAGGCATATTGCAACTAAGACGTAAGCAGCTACTGTGATTAGGGGCCATATTTATTTAGGGACATCCTTAGTGGGGAGCTCTGCAGCAAGATGTTTGTTCACATTACATTTAAATTTCTGCATGTTGGTACAGTCGGGGAAACAAGGAGAAAGGGAGGGAATTCTAAATGCAAGCGGTTCGAGGAAAGGGGCTATTAGAGTAGAATGTTTTCGGGCATCTGGGGACCTCTACAGTGAAAGGGGTTGCTGCTAGTCGGGTTGGTCGGGGCTATTGAGTACGAGCGCAGGAAGTCCATCGGAGTATAATCCACATTCCGTGGGAGTAATTGTAAAAGAGGCACAGAGATGCAAGATCTGCAACGAGGTGACATATGGCTTGGGTTTGGTAGACAGTGCGGGGTTTATTAGTTTACCGACTGTTTTTTGCACCCTCTCCAAGAGGGAGGGACTAGTGGTTGGTGCACCAGCCCAGATTTGGCAACAATACTCTATGCATGGACAAATGGTGGCTTTATAGATATGTAAGATACTGGTAGGTGCGAGAATGTATTCCAATTCATGTTGCCTTTGAATGTTAGGCCGAGGAGTTTTAACGTTGCGGTCTGGTGCAGGGTGTTATCGGTCATAGTAATCGGTGGTTGGAATGATTTTTTTATATTATTGTTAACAGAGTATTTGACTGTAACAACCCATTGTTTTTACCCATTCAACCACAGACTCAGGTCATTTTCTTGTGTTATCGGTCTGCGTGGATTCAAGTTAAGTTTCAAGCAGTATATCTTTTTTATTTACCATTCCTCTTTTGGAATCTCTTTTATTAATTGACTGTTCTCCGTATTTAATGAACATCACTATTATGTACCTTGTCACTAACATAATCTTACTTTCTTTGTTTTTACTGCCCCGACACTCGTTTTACCCCCTAACATATTTCGAAGAAGCTGAAATGTTGGAAATTATATATTATACATATGGTTCAATTTCATTAAAATCGTATATACGTATTTGAAGTTTTAAGGGGTCTGTCCCCATATATATATATATATATATATATATATATATATATATATATATACAGGGTGAGTTAAAATATATGCAAATTATGAAGTCTTTATTAAATGTATTTTAAATCAAATGAAATGAAACTAAATGTAATCAAACGAAAGCAAAGTTAATGGTGTGTGTGACATAACAACAAATGTTCAATTATACCGCCTTCTTTTCCAATCACACCTTCTGCACGTTTCACCAAATTATTCACGGCATGCCCAAGTTCATCACATGAAACTTTATTTACCTCTGAAATGATACGAACTTTGAGCTAATTAAGAGTATTAGACTGAAATTGATAGAATGCGCGACCCTTCAGCATGTCCCAAACATAGAAGCCAAGTTGGCTGAGATCAAGCGACCTTGGTGACCACGGTGTTCCTTATCCTCGACCAATGTAACGATGTTCTTGAAATCATGGAGTGTTTTTGTGCTCTCGAAAAATGTTTATCAATCGTGTCAGATGCATTTTCATTATTCTGATAATACAATTTTACTATCTCCAGTCTAGTTTCGAAATCAAGTTGCATGATGTAAATAATAACCTGTAAAGTATAAAAAAAACATTACTTATACAAACGCAATGCATATATATATATATATATAACATATATAAAAGCAATGTTAACTAATATGATTGGTGGAATAATTGTGAACAATATAAATTTGCGTGTATTTTGACTCACCCTGTATATATATATATATATATATATATATATATATATATATATATATATATATATATATATATATTAGTCTAAAAAAGCTTTCAGTCATTTCAAACAACTAAAAAAAAAAATTTAATTAAAAAAAAAGTAACTAAATCCAATATATTGCAGACTTAACATTCGTTGGAAAATTAATAAATAAAAAAATAAGTAAATTAAAAATTAAAAGGGGGGGGGTTAAGTATCTAAGAATGAAATAAAAACAGGAGACCTTAACCGTCTAATATTAACACGGGGATCATCAGCTGTTTATCATGTAACTGTTTCGGAGATTTAAAAACAGGACAGTTATAATATTCATGGCTCTCCAATGGTACTGATTAAACTACCATTTCCCCAATAATCATATATATATATATATATATATATATATATATATATATATATATATATATATATATATATATATATTTATATATATATATATATATATGAGAGAGATAGATAGATAGATAGATTTCACAGAATATATCATAGTTGTGTACTATAACTTACTTTTACTCACATTGAAAATGGCATTTCTTTTACCAAGAAGTCACAACTTATCCAGGTCAAAAGCCTCTCGAAGATAACTGTTAATGATATAGAATGATTCTCAGTTGAATGATGAAGAATATTATGAAAGTATTCAAAATCAGGAATGGAAAGGACAAAATTTGAATTCTTTTGAGGGCGGTTTCGGTCAAGTGTTTTTTTAATGTGAAGAAGAGCATATTGTAATCGACAGAGAAGCAGTCCTGTGGTAATGGGTTCCACAGATGGAAAGTCTATTCTACAGGGAACAACCTCTATTTGCAGCTGTCAGTCCCCTATCCATTGGCGACGTCAGTTTTGCAGGGAGACATAGTCATCCTCCCACATACGGCACCTGGTATTCTCAAATGGTCACCCATCTGGTATTGACCAGGCTCAAAGTCGCTAAACTTCAGTGATGTAGCCGTACATATGAATATAGAGATCGAATTCTCCTAAATACTTCATTAGATAGGTCGCAACAATGTCTCTGTTAATTTATTTATGTATTATTATTTCATAATTGATCCAGTTTATTGTTATATATACATTAAATTAGATTTTTATTTCCAGAACAATATTCTTCGATTAGGTTGGTTTGGTTGTTTTGTGTTACGGCATATCAACCCCTCATTCGGTTATTTAATGCCAAATCCGGTGATGTTGGTAAAAGATTTTATGCTTCAAGTTTTTTATATGTTCAAGTATTTATTCATGTTTTTTTTTGTTTGGTTGTTTTGTTTTACGGCATATCAACCCTCCTCGGGTTATTTAATGCCGAATCCGGTGATTTTGGTAAAAGAGTTATGCTTCAAGTTCTTTATATTTTCAAGTATTTATTCATGGTGTTTGGTTTGGTTGTTTTGTTTTACGGCATATCAAATCGTTTTGGGGTTATTTAATGCTTCAAGTACTGTATATGTTCAAGTGTTCATTTGTGTTGTTTGGTTTGGTTATTTTTTAGAGGGAAAGTGTTGTCTTTGTTTTTGGCTGTGCAGAACATGATTAAGTTTTGCAAATAGAAATGAAAAAACAATAACATCAATGTTTTGGGCATTTTTAGTCAGGAAGCCGGTATCTTCAGACAGCCTGATCTAGTAGCACTACCAGATATTCTCCGATTAAAAACTCTAATTCTGCGATATATTTTGAAATCTTTCTTGCCATTAAACTAACAGTGTTGAAGAGACATTAAAAATGTGTTGCATATTTAGAAATCCGTTTAATTATTTTGACGCTCTGAATTAAGTCGTACCCCATTCTTGTCTCAAATAAAGTATTTAAACCTGAGGCTTTTCTTTTTCCTATTTTTATAATTGAACCCCTTTATTCTTTTTATTAGGTCACTCACTTTTCTTTGTACACCGTCCAATTTTTATTTTATATCCCTATCATAATTTTTAGCTACTAAGGCAAACTATTGCGTACAAAGTAAAAGTCTAGGATAATTAACAGTCGAGAAGTTACAAACAAAAAAAAGATAAACAACAAATAATTCATAGCACATGCTGTAGAATTAATTTCTTTACCGATCGGTATACTTTTAACGTGTTGAAACTGTTTGTAAGATTTTTATTTTCAGAATTATATTATTAAACCAAAATGGTGATGGCTTAAGTTCGGTTAACTTCATGCTGAAAAGATAACAAAAAATACTTTATCGATTAACTTCTCTAAACTTAGGAAGGTTTGTTTTTGTTTGGAGGTAGTGCTTGCCACTCAAAATTAGGGTTAGTGATAGGGTAAGTAATTTCCTCGCCAAAAAAGCTAAAACCGTAACCAGGATGAAAGAGAACAGGAAACGATGGAAGAACGGAAATCTAACTAGCAAGAAAAGACTAAATAAGAAACATGAAGAACTAAAGCAAGAGATATCAGCAAAAGAAGGAAGACTAAAACGGTACCTTTACAATGCTGAACAACACAATAGAACCGGGCCCTTGAAAACAATAAAAGCCAGTTTTACAAAATCGTAAACGGAGAAAATAACAACAGCACAACTGGACCCGACAGAGACAAAACACTTCTGGATCAAGATATGGGAAAAACCTAAAAAAACAACAACAAAAGTGCCCAATAGCTGAAAAACGTGAAAGATGAACTACAGGAAATTGAAGAAGGAACAAAAACAGAAAGTATCTTACCTTGTGGGAGGAAGATAAATAAAACGATTAAGACAATCCTAAAGAAAACGTCAAACTCGAAAGCACCAGGCCACGATGAAATACATGCATACTGGTTTTTTTAAAATCACAACCGCACATGAAAGGCTAGCATAGAAATGGAGAGGAGGTATCCACAAAACAGACGTATCAGAGCGGATGACCAAAGGAAGGACAGCACTAATAAAAAAAAACACCCAAAAAAGGGAATGATCCGAAACAACTACAGACCGATAACCTGTTTACCAACAATGTGAAAAACTCTAACAAAACAACTAAGAGAAAAAAATAAACCATTGCCTGAAAAATCGTAAATTGCTTCCAAGGAGCAAAAAAGATGCCGGAAAGGGAAAAGAGAGGCGTATGATCTGCTATACATAGATCAAAAGATCCTGATGGAGGTAAAAAGCAGGAAAAAGTACATTTTCATGGCATGGATTGACTACAAGAAAGCCTACGACAGAATCCCTCAATCATGGATAATTGAATGCTTAAAAATGTACAAGATACCAGACAGGATTATTAATCTCATTAAGAAAGCAATGGGAACAGTGAGACTAGAACTGACAGCTGGAGAATAACACCTGGCTGAGATAAAAATACAGAGAGACATTTTCCAAAGAGACTCCCTATAATCTCTACTGTTTATCATAACAATGATTTCACTCAACTACATAATCCGGAAATGTGATGCCGGATTCAAGTTTATATACGCAGAATAAACAATACACCACCTCATGTACATGGACGACCTGAAGCAATTTGCAAAAAGCAAAAATGAACTGATAAAACGACCAGAATCTTCAGCCAGTACATTCAAATAGAATTTTGAATGGAAAAGTTTGCACTGGTAGAGATGAACAATAGAAAACTGGAGACAATACAGGGTCTGGAACTGTGTAGCAAATAAGAGATGAGGGTGTTAGGCGAACAGGATAGCTATAAATAGTTGGGGGTTCTTGCAGATGACACCATCAAATCTACAGAAATGAAAGAGAAGATTAGAAAAGAATACCTGAGAAGAGAAGAACAAGTAAACTCTTAGAAACGAAATTATATAGCAAGAATCTTGTAAAAGGAATAAACATATTGGCAGTATCACTAATAAGATATTCTGGACCATTCATTAGCTTGACTAAAGAAGAACTCGGGCACTTTGACCAGAAGACTAGAAAATTAATAATTTACAACGCACTATTTCCAAAAGATAATGCGGACAGACTCACGTGAAAACAGACGAAGGGGAAGAGGACTGGTAAGTATAGAAGACTGTGTGTAAGACACAAAAACGATCTAGAGAAATACATAACCCAGAAGTCAGAAAGGCCGATCACCACAGCGTGAGACACTATCCCAATAAACAACACTGTAAGAACCGAAACCAGAAACAAAAAGACAAGAAAAGAAAAACAGCTACATGGACAGTTCATAAGAATGACAAGAGAAGAGACCCACCAACATTCCTAGAAAAGGACACTTGAACAGAGAAACGCAATCTCTACTGACAGATGCCAAGAGCAATGCGATTAGGACAAACTACATTAAAGCTAAAATAGATAAAACCCTGGAAAACAATAGAAACTGCAAAAAATTTCATAAGCCCCCCCCCCTCAACAAAAATGTGATGGGACCGGCTTCAACTGATACCACCCAAAATAGTCAAGTAGGGGCAAAGAGGATCGGAAGACCGAGGAAGGGGAGCACTAACCAGACCTCCACTGGAAGAGTGCGGAGAGTACTGAGGCCTTGGGGAGTCTTATTGCCACCCAAATCCCTAAGAAGACCAATGGTCATTCCCAGCCAAAAATCAATGGTAAGCGGCTGTTGCGATACCGCAAAGTCATTTGCAATTGTTATCGAAAAGGGTGGAGAGTACTGGAAGTCTGGGGAGGCTGGTTGTCACTCAGTCTCCAGGGAACACCACCAGTTATTATCAGTGAGTAATCACTGACGATGACTTGTGTGAGCACTCTTAGTGAGTACAAATAATAATAATAATAGTAATTAGTAGTAATTAGTAGTAGTACTACTACAAGTAGTAGTAGTAGTAGTAGTATTAGTAGTAGTTGTAGTAACACTCAAAAATGCTATCGACATCACACATGAATTAACAAATAAAACTTTAAAACTTTAGCGACATCAGATATAAATTTAAAATGTAATTATTTGAATTTGGGCGAGTCCATGCTTGAAAATAGGGGTAACGGGTGATAATGACCGCGCAAATGTATAAAACAATAGCTGGTATGCAAACGGTGCTTGCGACATGCCGATTTTGGTCCAACTATGTAGAGCAATTTAGGAAACTACGGGTGTTTATTGCGTTTAGAATTAGCAATAATAACAGTACAGGTATTTGCATGCGTTCCACCAGTTGACACACCGGGTATTTCAACGGTGCCTCATGCCAAAGTTAGTAGAAATTCTGTCGAGAAATGGTTGTGCCTATCAGTAGTTATACATTCTCAATGATAATATATATTACAACACTAAACTCCTGCTGCTACCACCATCACTACCACCACCACTACTAATAATAATAATACTACTACTACAACTACTACACCTTAAAAGGTAAATTCATAATTGTGTGCTTTTTTTCTCTATTTTCGATGGCAACATAACGCTGATAGTCTGATGTCAAACAAGATCGCTGTGACTTGACAACGGACGCCCATCAACACGCACTCATACGAAGAATGTAGACCTATCGACTGGCGCTGGTGACGGTCAACCTCATAGCCTTAATTTCAATAGCATTCAACATATGCACACAATATATTCATATATTATATATATATATATATATATATATATATATATATATATATATATATATGTATATATATATATATATTATTTATTAAATAGTATATATAATATTGTGTATATATTATATATGTATATATTATATATGTATATATTTATGTATGTATATATATAATGTATGTGTATATTTATATGTGTATATTTATATATGCATATATATATATATTAATATATGTATATATATGTGTATATTTGTATATTTATATATGTATATATATATATATATATTTGTATATATATGTTTGTGTATATGTATATATCTATATATGTATATATGTATGTGTATATTTATATATGTATATATGTATGTGTATATGTGTATATTTATATATGTATATAGGTATGTATGTGTAGTGTATATTTATATGTATGTGTAGTCTATATTTATATATATGTATGTGTAGTCTATATTTATATATATATGTATATGTATGTAGTGTATATTTATATATATACAGGTGTGACCCAAAAAAACTGGCCCCAAATCTAATTAGGCCCCGTTTCTTAGTGTTTTGTTTAATTTTAGGGCATATCTAGTTTATTATATTCACAACATCATATCAAAATACTAGGGTCTTTGGCCTTTTTTTCTCCGTTCTACAGCATGTGTTCTAGATTGACTCCTTTTACCTCCGTGCATTTCTTGAAGCGCAGAACGAAGTTGTCCATGACGTTTTTACAGACTGAAGTGGGAGTGGCTCTCATCTCCTCCCTGATGGCTTACCTGAGTTCCGTGATGGTTCTTGGTTTCCCTGCGTACATTCTGTCCTACAGATAGCCCCAAAGGAAATAATCTGGGGGCTTAGGTCCGGGCTATGGGATGGCCACTCAAAATGAGTCTTGAGACTGATCACTCGGCCTACGAAGTTCTCTTTCAGCCAATCTCGGGACAGGTTTGAGGTGTGAGAACTTGCTCCGTCTTGCTGGAACCAGAACTTGCTCATGAGCGACGAGTAGAGGGTCTGGAGCTCACGCTTGAAGGTTTTGAGGACCTCCACATACCGCTCCTTGGTGACTGTCACTGCTGCGCCAGATTCGTCGATGAAGATTGGTCCGATGATGCCTCTGACCGAGATTGCAGCCCACACCGTGCAATTAGGAGAGTGCAGGGGCTTGGTGGCTACTTCATTGGGTCTGGAGGACCCCCAGAAGACATTTGTCTTGGAGTTCGCCTTTCCGTCAAGATGGAAGTGAGCTTTATCTGAGGTCCAAAGAAGGTTAAGGAAACCTGGTGTCTTCTCGATCTTATCGAGCATCTTGACTGCCATAGTGCTCCTCTGCTTCTTGTCTGAGGCTGTAAGCGTCTGTATTATGTATGGGTAAGCCCTGATATCGTTCACCAGCACTCTCCTGCAAGTCTCACGGGAGATACTGAGGGACTGACTTCGCTTACGCACAGAGCGTTTCGGACTCTCCTGGAGAGACTCTCTCACACTTTCGACCAGCTCGGCTGTCCGCTTCTTGGGACGTGTCGAGTGGCTTGGACGGTTTACACTGGCAGCGTTGACGTTCTCTACGGTCCCATACTTCTCGAAGTGGTTCACCCAGTTCTGAATTCTGCTTTTGGATGGAGCCTTTTCACATCCGAACTGATGCATGAAACTCTCCTGGGTTTTCTTAAACGAGCCTGTCTTGTAGTAAACTTTAACACAGTGTATTCTTTGTCCCAGCTCCCACTGAGGTATTGGTGTACTCACGGTCGTTGATTCTGCCATGTCCTGTAAAATAATGGCAATCGGTGAATAAATAAAGAAGATATCACATAAAGTGTACACGGGGGCCGTTTTTTTTTACTCACCCTGTATATGTATGTGTAGTGCATATTTATATATATATATATATATATATATATATATATATATATATATATATATATATATATATCTACGTGTAGTGTATATTTATATATATATATATATATATCTATGTGTAGTGTATATTTATATATATATATATATATATATGTATGTGTAGTGTATATTTATATATATATATATGTATGTGTAGTGTATATTTATATATATATGTATGTGTAGTGTATATTTATATATATATATGTATATATATATAAGAATGGGTATATTTATATATATGTATATATATATGTATGTGTATATTTATATATATATATGTATATATATATAAGAATGGGTATATTTATATATATGTATATATATATGTATGTGTATATTTATATATATGTGTATATATATATGTATGGGTATATTTATATATATGTATATATATGTATGTGTATATTTATATATATGTGTATATATATGTATGGGTATATGTATATATATGTGTGTATGTATATGTATGGGTATATTTATATATGTATATATATATATATATATATATATATATATATATATATATATATATGTATGGGTATATGTATATATATATATATATATGTGTGTGTATATGTATGGGTATATATATATGTATATGTATGAGTATATGTATATATATGTTTATATGTGTATGTATATGTATGAGTAGATGTATATATATGTTTATATATGTATGGGTATATGTATATATATATATATATATATATATATAATGTTTATATATGTATGGGTATACTTATATATATATGTATATATATGTATGGGTATATTTATATGCATATATATGTGTATATATATGTATGGGTATATTTATATGTATATATATGTGTATATATATGTATGGGTATATATATATATATATATATATATATATATATATATATATATATATATATATATATATATATGTATATGAGCACTGTAAATGGTAGTACAAACACAGCATGATGTCACTTGATTTATATGCATAATTCCTTCTTTAATAGAAGTAGAATGCTTGGATATCGTGCCGCTTTTAAATGTGTTAAAATTATCATTGTTTATCGGCTATTCAAATATTGACCGCGCGGTTAATGACGTTCGATTTAAGTTGAAAAATACTTGTAATCCAGGGTTTCGAATCGAACGACCGGTAGTGAATAGTCATATCTCTATGCTGATGAGTCTCGATTGAAAAGGGACGAAACGTATAAGTTCATAGATAATAAACAATAACAAATATTTTATATCTGTCGCTCCTCGTAAAATAAGTAGAGCACTCTAAATAGTAGTACAAACACAGCATGACGTCACTTGCTTTATATGCATAATTCTTTCTTTAATAGAATAAGAATGCCTGGATATCGTGCCGCTTTTATATGTGTTAAAATTATCATTGTTTATCGGCTATTCAAATATTGGCCGCGCGGTTAACGACGTCCGATTTAAGTTGAAAAATACTTGTAATCCAGGGTTTCGAATAGTTCAACTGGTAGTGAATAGTCATATCTCTATGCTGATGAGTCCTGATTAAAAAGGGACGAAACGTATACGTACATAGATAATAAACAATAACAAATATCTTATTTATATATATATATATATATATCTATATATATAAAAATGTAAAGTTGGTTTGTTCGTTTCCCATGGAAATATACTTCCACTGTACCATTACCACTGAAATTTTTTTATAGCAAATACTTACATCCGAGCTATGTTTTTATGTTATTAACATAATTTTTACTTGACACATAAAAAAACACTTTTTATTACAATTCGTTCCTACTAAGTTGCACTTCCGGTTTACAATCCGTTTCTGCGAACCTGCATGTCCAACTTCACTTCCGGATTGACCTTCCTCCTCCCGCTGTCACGTATCTACTTCATACGTAAAAAGTGTTTTCCTTATTCGTTGTTTGTTTCCCTAAAATATATTAAATAAAAAAAAACCTTCGGAGAAACACATTAATTAAGCAACGTTTTGATTTATACACATAACTTAACATCAAACCTAATTAATATATTAGTCTAAATATTGCGTGATTAAAATATATTAAATAAAAAAAACCTCCGGAGAAACACATTAATTAAGCAACTTTTGATTTATAAACATAACTTAATCTCAAAACTAATTAATATATTAGTCTAAATATCGCGTGATTAAAATATATTTTTTTAAAAACCTTCGGAGAAACACATTAATTAAGCAACGTTTTGATTCATAAACATAACTTAATCTCAAAACTAATTTATATATTAGTCATAATATTGAGTTATTAAAATATATTTAATTAAAAAAAACCTTCGGAGAAACACATTAATTAAGCAACGTTTTGATTTATAAACATTACTTAATTGCAAAACTAATTAATATATTAGTCTAAATATTGAGTGATTAAAATATATTAAATAAAAAAAAACCTCCGGAGAAACACATTAATTAAGCAACGTTTTGATTTATAAACATAACTTAATTGCAAAACTAATTTATATATTGGTCCAAATATTGCGTGATTAAAATATATTAAATAAAAAAAAACCTCCGGAGAAACACATTAATTAAGCAACGTTTTGATTTCTAAACATAACTTAATCTCAAAACTAATTTATATATTAATCTAAATATTGCGTGATTAAAATATCTATATATATAAAAATGTAAAGTTTGTTTGTTCGTTTCCCATGGAAATATACTTCCACTGAAATCTTTTTATAGCAAATCCTTACATCCGAGCTATGTTTTTATGTTATTAACATAATTTTTACTTTACACATAAAAAAACGCTTTTTATTACAATTCGTTCCTACTAAGTTGCACTTCCGGTTTACAATCCGTTTCTGCGAACCTGCATGTCCAACTCCACTTCCGGATTGACCTTCCTCCTCCCGCTGTCACGTATCTACTTCATACGTAAAAAGTGTTTTCCTTATTCGTTGTTTGTTTCCCTAAACAAACGTTTACACTAATACTTACCTAACAAACGTGCGTTAATTTCATTTCCTCTCTACTTCGATGTTTTTAAAACCTGCTTCCTTCCTCATTTTCTTCCCTTTAATCATGCTTCATCTCTAAAAAAAAAAAACAACACTACTTGCATTTCTTACACAACCCTTACTCGCGCGTTATAATTGATTGTTTATTTTAAAACCAGTTACCTTAATAAAATTATTCATTCCTACTGTTTCATTTTTACAGGTAAGATTTAATACATTAACCACGTGCTTTAAGTTCATTTCGCATCTACTCATTTTTTTTTTACTTTAACCATGCTTCCTCTCTAAAAAAAAAACTCAACGTGCGTTAATTTCATTTCCTCTTTACTTCGATGTTTTTAAAACCTGCTTCCTTCATTATTTTCTTCCCTTTAATCATGCTTCATCTCTAAAAAAAAAAACAACACTACTTGCATTACTTACACAACCCTTACTCGCGCGTTATAATTGATTGTTTATTTTAAAACCAGTTACCTTAATAAAATTATTCATTCCTACTGTTTCATTTTTACAGGTAGGATTTAATACATAACCCACGTGCTTTAATTTCATTTCGCATTTACTCATTTTTTAGACTTAACCATCCTTCAGGTACGATTTAATACTTAACAGACGTGCTTTAATTTCATTTCGTATCTACTTCGTTGTTTTTTAAACCTGCCTTCTTCCTCATTTTCTTACTTTTAACATGCTTCATCTATATATAAAAAAAACCATACTTGCATTTCTTCGACAACCCTGAAGCGGGTTATAATTGATTGTTTTTTTAAATCCATTTACCTTTATACAATTATTCTCTCCTACTGTTACATTTATACAGGTAAACATGCCCCCCCCCCCCCCGAAGATCAAACTTAGGTCGTCATACTCGCCGTGCAGAAACAAGGCGTCGATTACTTGCAAATCAAACTCATGAACAACTGGCATCTGCAAACCAAAAAGCTAGACAAAGGATGATTCAAGTACGTGCGAATGTATCAGCACAGCGACGTGCCGCCAGACTTGAAGAGGAACGGTTGCGGGTACAACAATCCCGTCAGGCATCTTCAGATCTGCTTCGTTCACAACGTAACGAACGCGAGAGGCTGAGACTAGCAGATCGGCGTCAAACAAGGCTCCATGCTCAACAATCCCTGGATTGGGATCGCCTAGCATTTCATTACAACCCTCATGAGGATTATAGTTTAAGCCACCATGTTCACATAGGCACTATGACTGAAGTGTGTCCCTATTGCAAAGCTCTGAAACTTAAGGGAGAAACTAAAGGATTGTGTTGTGCCGCAGGGAAAATTAAACTACCTCAACTGCCAGATCCACCAGAACCATTAAAAACCGGACAATCTCTTCATCTACACTGAAACGGGAACCACTAAGATAATTGTGTATCCACAAGTATTGGAAAATTAAACCATTCATATTAAATGGCAACTTAAGGAACTGGATCAAAATGAACTCCAAAAGGCCACCTCTTCATTTCAACTAACAGCCACAGCAACGCGTGGCCGGGTACAGCTAGTATATATATATATATATATATATATATATATATATATATAACACATATAAAGGATAAAGTCATTACATTTTGCGTTCCTACAGTTCCAACAACTAGTCCAACTTGGCGTATAATCGTTTCCGAAACATTTTAGAAATACTTTATTTTATTTATACGTAAAAAAAAAAATTTTTTAACAAGATTATCCAAAAGTCACTTCATCAGCACATACATCGACACGTTATACAGAAAAGGCCCAAAAAATATACTTAGAAAACAAAACACAAAACATCAGGAGAACCAAGAGCTGATAGGGCCAAAGGGCAAACAAGCAGAGTGACAGACTACAAAGACTTCCAATCCTCCTCTATGAAAAATTGATATAAGAAGTTATTAGAGATTGGGTTTAATATATTTATATATATGTATGGGTATTCTAGCTGCCTGGTAGATGACGGCCACGTGTCGCTATTTACAGTTAAAGTTACTCTATATTTACTAACTAATTGACGATGGCCCTTTGGTTAAGATCACCGACTACGAATCAGTGGCATTGTGTGTTCGGGGTTCGCGTCGGGAATTAGTTCCTAGACTGAAGATTGTGTTAGCATGAAACATCGATGTCTCTAGGTATTTAAATATTTAATATTTATTTATTGAAATATTATTGTTTATATATATATATATATATATATATATATATATGTATATATGCGTATATTTATATATGCGTATATTTATATATATATACATATATATACATATATATATATACATATACATATATATATACATATACATATATATACATATACATATATACTCGTGCTGGTCAAAAAAATAGAACATATGTATAAAACTGTAAAAATCATTGCGTTTGAGATAATTTTCGGCTTTTAAATTGTGTAGGCGAAATATTCTATATGTAAATAACAATTACAACTATTTTTAATTATTTGTCATATTTGCATATGTCAGACTTTATTGTCACAGAGTAGTTTATTGTCACATTGGGAAATTCAACGTTTCAATTTAATAGAACATTATTCGTTGAGTAATCTTAAACTCCAAAAAATTCTGTGTTTAACAAATTTTTGCAAGTAATTTAATCATAATTTCTCATTATGGGTCGCTTTGAAGACATATCTTTGCCTGAGAAGCAGCGAATCTTCGATTTGCGGGAAGTAGGAAAGACGCACATGGAAATCGCAACCAAGGTCGGATGTTCAAGATCGGTAGTGACCAAAGTGCTCCAGAAAGATGTTAAGGGTGTTTCCAACAGCAATCGCAAGAAATGTAGACGAAAGAAAAGCACCACTGAAAGACAAGACCGGGCACTTGACAAGGTGGCAAAGAAAAGTCGATTCCAGTCAACAAGCCACATTACTAAAGAGTGAAAACAGGCTTCTGGTGCCGACGTTTCAAGAAGCACTACCTACATATATATATATACATATATATATATATATATATATATATACATATATATATATATACACATATACATATATATACATATATATTTATATGCGTATATTTATATATGTATATATGTATATATATGCATGGGTATATATATGTATATATATATGTATGGGCATATTTATATATATATATATATATATATATGTATATATATGTATATATATGTATGGGCATATTTGGCTATATATATATATGTATGGGCATATTTATATCTCTCTCTCTCTATATATATATATATATGTATATATATGTATATATATGTATGGGTATATTTATATATATATATATATATATATATATATATATATATATATATATATATGTATCGGTAAATTTATATATATATGTATGGGTATATTTATATATATATATATATATATATATGGTTAAATTTATATATATATATATATGTATATATATGTATGGGTATATATATATGTGTGTGTATATTTATATATATATATATATATATGTGTGTATATTTATATATATGTGTGTGTGTATATTTATATATGTGTGTATATATATATATATATATATGTGTGTGTGTATTTTTATATATATATATATATATATATATATATATATATATATGTACATATTTATGTGCGTGTATCTATCTCTCTCTCTCTCTCTCTATATATATATATATATATATATATATATATATATATATACGTTATTTCCTAGACACGAGTACATTATCACAAAAATTCAAATCATTTGACCATAATATTATTTATATATGCTGATGCATTTCTGATGGCTTTATTACTAGGTAAATACATACAAGGTCTATCTAAAAAGTAACGGGACTGGTGCCGCACACAATATACCTAAATTCCAAACAACAAAACTCATTGCGTTTTCTTCTAACAGTCCTCTCCCGTCTTTGAGCACTTATGGAATTATTATTGTGGAATGCCCCAAGCTCTGTTATTACGGTCCGCTTGGTGGCATTTACGCCTTCAAAATGGGGCAGCTTGATGGACCTATTTTACCTGGGAGAAAAGATAAAAATCTACACGAATCAAGATCAAGTGAACATGACGGTTGTCTCAGTACGGTGATGTTTTTTGTTATTCGCATGTTCAAAAAATGCAATAGTTGCAGAAAGTTACGACTACAGATATAGACGCCAAACATGATGACAACACCCTCTTTCGACTATAACGCACACAGCTCACTCAATTTTACTCCAACTGACTTGACCCATGTAAATTAGACAGTGTTGTTTCCTCTATGTCTCACTCAGTCAAAGTATCTATATTTTACAGAATAAAGATTACACAGGTTTTTCTAAATATTTGCATTGGTCCGACGTTTACTTAATGTATTTTATGTTGTATCGTAACGCTTGAAAAAGAGATGTTTTTAAATAAACAAATATTAACTCCTGGAGTAATAAGTTTGAAAATAAAACTGAAACAGCAAAACTTTAGCGACATCCTAAGGGCCATTTATGCTAATTTGGTGCAATTTCGCCCAATAGTCAATAGTTGGTAAGTGGTAGTTATTATTATTATTAGTAGTAGTAGTAGTAGTAGTAGTAGTAGTAGTAGTAATACAACTAAAATGTAAATACTTTATTGACATCACAATGTATAAAATATAAAAACTTTAGCGACATCAGATATAAATGTAAAACTACAAAAATATCTTTGTATTTGGACGATAAATAATAAAAAACAAAAAAATAAAAATACAATGTAAACATAGTAGTGTTTGTTTTTGTTTTTGTTTTTTTTAATTTTTTGTCGGTTTGACAAAGTGGAATTAAATGCATTCGCTGATATATGAAAGAGATTGAAATTACAGAGGAAAGATTTTGGTTGTAGTCGTCCGACGACATACGAGGGTGAAGAAATTATAAAATCAGATGAAACGTATGGTTATGGATTATTTATTCCTTTGCCATTAGAATGAACCTATAATTTATATATATATATATATATATATATATATATATATATATATATATATATATATATATATATATATATATATATATATATATATAAGAAGTGTGGTAAATAAATACCATCAAAGCTTGTTATAGATGCAATATGTATTTTACAAAAAAGAAAAGACAAATCGAAGACGATTTTTTTTTTTCCTCTTTATATAAACTAACATTAAGTATGTATGTAGTTTATAGTTATACAGATATTTCGCTAATAAAATTAGCTTATTCATTGTAGTTGAAAATTCCGATGTAATTGGAAAGCCCGCTTCTGTTGATGTGAGCCGGCGAGTGGGATGTTGTTTTTTTTTTTTCCTCTCTCGTATGAAATCACGCAAGCACGTGGAAGGTTATAGTTTAAAGGTTCATACTTTTTTTTTAATAAGCATCCGTTTGAATGTTAGTTTATATAAAGAGGAAAAAAAAAAAATCGTCTTCGATTTGTCTTTTCTTTTTTGTAAAATACATATTGCATCTATAACAAGCTTTGATGGTATTTATTTACCACACTTCTTTTTTATTAAATTTCAAACGGATGCTTATTAAAAAAAAGTATGAACCTTTAAACTATAACCTTCCACGTGCTTGCGTGATTTCATACGAGAGAGGAAAAAAAAAACAACATCCCACTCGCCGGCTCACATCAACAGAAGCGGGCTTTCCAATTACATCGGAATTTTCAACTACAATGAATAAGCTAATTTTATTAGCGAAATATCTGTATAACTATAAACTACATACATACTTAATGTTAGTTTATATAAAGAGGAAAAAAAAAAAATCGTCTTCGATTTGTCTTTTCTTTTTTGTAAAATACATATTGCATCTATAACAAGCTTTGATGGTATTTATTTACCACACTTCTTTTTTATTAAATTTCAAACGGATGCTTATTAAAAAAAAAGTATGAACCTTTAAACTATATATATATATATATATATATATATATATTAGTAGTTCATGTATCCACATAAAATATTATAAAGGAGATATATTTTTTTATGTATCAGTTTTCAGTATTTACTTCAACAGTGCTCGATACGTAAGGAGAGCTAGATAGTAAGCAATGAAAATATATATGGCAATCAAGCTACACAGAGGCTCCCGCGTTTCATCCCCGGGGGGAATCGTCAGGCTAAATGCATGGAGTTATTTTAAATAAAATAAAATAAGAAAATAAATAAATAATTAAATAAACAAATAAAAAACTGAACAAGTTAAAATTTTAAACCTAAAATAGAATTACAAGAAACCACGTGTTAAAATAAATTCGCCCACTGTATTGACACAAGAAAGGAAACAGGATATAGGAAAATCCATTGTTAACAAAAAATAGGATAGGTATAGGAGCGTCACCAACAAAGCCATTGTTCGCGGAACAACAAAGAATCTGATTGGTTAACTAGCAAGCCATATATATGGAAACACCTGACAAAAATAACTCCATGCATTTAGCCTGACGATTCCCCCCGGGGATGAAACGCGGGAGCCTCTGTGTAGCTTGATTGCCATATATATAATATATATATCTATATATATAATATATATATATATATGTATATATATATATAATATATATATATATATATATGTACATATATATATATATATGTATATATATATATAATATATATATATATATAATATACAGGGTGGGCCAAAATAAGGGTCCTATCTTTAAATTTGAATAACTTGAATTTGAATAGCTTCCACAAAATAAAAGTTAAACTCACCAAACTTTATGTGTGTGTAGACTGACCCTTCCGAGATTTTTTGAAATAAACAAAACAAATTTTAGCCGAAAAACACTTCTTAAAACTTACAAAAACTAAAGTATTGTTTTTTACACTGTTTTGAGTTTTTTAAGCAAAAATAATGTTTTCTAAATAAGGGTACGTTCCTTAGGGCTAATACGGCTTATGCTTGCTTTGGAAGGGGTCCTTTACTTATTCTAAAAAAAAATCAAAAAAAAATCAATAAATAAAAAAGTTATGAATTTTAAAAAATAGGACCCTTATTTTTGCCCACCCTGTATATATATATATGTATATATATATATATATATATGTATATATATATAATATATATATATAATATATATATATATGTATATATATAATATATATATATAATATATATATATGTATATATATATAATATATATATATATAATATATATATTATATATGTATATATTATATATATATAATATATATATATATATGTATATATTGTTTTTAATTTCATTTTACTTCAGTTGAAGTTCTCAGAAATCAAGGGACCCCTTCCTTGGGCTAACACTTGACCGTTATATGAGATATACAGATATTCGATTATTCTATTAAAGTTCTCTTTTATCTCTCAAACGTTGAGTTAGTAAAGCAGTTGAGAACATAGATTTTCCTCTCCCCAATTGACTAGATAATTATATTATAATATATATCTGTTGTGGTCTCTTGGTCTTACCGGATTCCAAGACAAGAATTCATCTAGTCTGGTGGTGTATCTAGCTCAGTGATGTTACATCTTCTTGCTCTCCTTTAACGCTGCTGCTAATGCTGCTACTACTACATCTACTACTAATACTTCTTTAGTCTATTCTCATTCTTTTTCATGTACGTCATTTATTTATTCACATTATCCTTCTAATCTCCTTTTCCGCTTCTGCTGCTACCACAACCACTTCTCTATTCCCCTCCCTCTACCACCTCTCTCTTTTTTATCCCACTCCTCCCATCACTTGTTGTCTTGTTCTCCCTTCCTTTCACCATCTAAAACATTCAATGTGCAAGCAAGCAAGCAAGCAAGATGATTCGATTGTTAGTATTATACAGATAGATTTGTCCACCTGTTTCATAAAACCCACCTTACGCGCGTCTCATATTAGCCAATCAGGTTTGAATATTTCGCTTTGAAAAAACTATGAAATAAACATAATCTACAGATTATCAATTATTACATTAAACGTAAGTTAATCAACGTTTGTTTCTCTAAAGCTTTTTCGGATCAAGGGAAGAATAAGGACCCCAGATCATTAACACAAGACGCGGGACATATTTTCAAATCACCGGTTGACCTCGCAATACACGTGGTCTCTATTTACAAAACACTTGTAAATAGATCTTTTATTTATGTTAATATTTATTTTAAGGCAGAGAGTTCATAAATAAAACAAATAAATATTAACATGTTTTCTTTTCTTTTAACATGTATACGCTTTTTTAAAAATCGGCTGACTTGTAATCTGTCGTTTTGCAATAAACAAAACAATTTATCATTTTTTTTTTTACTTTTATTTACTAAATAAAAAACAAATTTTAAACGCAATTCTATATTTCGTGTTGTGTACTTTTTTTTCTTTTCGTAGGGAGGCGAGTAGCGAAGTTTTATATATTTGTTTATAATTGTTGCTTACAGAAAAAAAAGGAAAAAACTTCACGAGGGCAGAAATGGGGGGGGGGTATGAAATATTTATCACCGTACTTAAGTAATCTTTCGTTTTGTAGGGAAAAATCAAGCTTCCCAAAAAGGGGCACTATGGATCTTACCTCAGTTTAGAAGGATTTTTCCATACTACACATTGCTCCTAGCCCGAGGAGGCAAAACGGATGATTACGCAAGTTATTTTAATAAATAAACGAAATATATACGCCTTTTAAAAAATCGGCTGACTTGTAATCTTTCGTTTTGCTTCCCCACGAGGGCGGAGTTAGACTTCAAAAATCAGTTTCCAAACGGAAGCAATTTAAAATTTATGAAGTTTTTTCCTTTTTTTTCTGTAAGCAACAATTACAAACAAATATATAAAACTTCGCTACTCGCCTCCCTACGAAAAGAAAAAAAAGTACACAACACGAAATATAGAATTGCGTTTAAAATTTGTTTTTTATTTAGTAAATAAAAGTAAAAAAAAAAATGATAAATTGTTTTGTTTATTGCAAAACGACAGATTACAAGTCAGCCGATTTTTAAAAAAGCGTATACATGTTAAAAGAAAAGAAAACATGTTAATATTTATTTGTTTTATTTATGAACTCTCTGCCTTAAAATAAATATTAACATAAATAAAAGATCTATTTACAAGTGTTTTGTAAATAGAGACCACGTGTATTGCGAGGTCAACCGGTGATTTGAAAATATGTCCCGCGTCTTGTGTTAATGATCTGGGGTCCTTATTCTTCCCTTGATCCGCTTTTTCCTATCTAGTATTTTTATTAAAAACTGTGTTCTGCGGCTACGGTAGTCAAATGACATCCCGTAGCTGCAATCAGTCCTCCATGCTAGTCCCAGGCCATCTGGCCTTGTCATGCGCAAGTTGTCGTAGGCAATGAAGTTGTTTCGCTGTACGTAGTGGTCCTAGTCCCGCCTGCTTGAGGTCAGCACGTAGTGTGCCCAGCAGATTTGTGCAGTGCTGTTCTAGTCGCGGTTGGTAGGCTTGCGAGCCAGTAACGGCAAAGTCTAGTGCCCTCTGTGTGGGAGTGTCAGGGTCCATTCGTAGGACATGGCCTAACATAGACCATCTTTGTTCAGTGACCTTTAGTATACTAATCCCAAATACGTGCTGGAAATCTTAGTTCTGGAATTGGGTTATATTTTTAAATAAATTCTGTTTCAATTTTTCTAATTAGCCGTAATTTGTAATTTTCGGGACATATTACCCATCTTTCAATGAAAGCTATCTACGGATTTCTCTCGCCACGTCTCATTCTATGTTCATTCGACTACTCTCTAATATTTCTTAATGTCTCTGAGAGTTTGTGGAAGAAAACTGTGTTTCTTTTGTTTCTCCTCAGCAATGATCGTGGAGTGTTGGCGAAAACGTTTCCTCGGTGCCGATCTCTTTAATCGATGACGTAGGATGGTCGCAAGATCCACAAGTTTTGGCTGTTGTGGCGTTTTTCTTTTCTTTTGGGAATATTTAATGGAAAAGATTTTTCGCAATCGTTCTCAAACTCTTAATGATTTGAAAAAAAAAATGGTATCAGAAATTGATGCAATTCCATCTGAGATGGCGGAGAATCTCGCGGGAAAAAAGAAACCACTACATCAATCTATTTCCAACGACAATACTATTTTTTTTAATAGTATTTTATATACTTTTTTTTCTAGATAGTATTTTATATACTTTTTTTTAAATAGTATTTTATATACTTTTAAAAAATAGTATTTATATACTTTTTTAAAAATAGTATTTTATATACTTTTTTTCTAGATAGTATTTATATACTTTTTTAAAAATAGTATTTTATATACTTTTTTTAAAATAGTATTTTATATACTTTTTTTAAAAATAGTATTTTATATACTTTTTTAAAATAGTATTTTATATACTTTTTTTTCTAGATAGTATTTTATATACTTTTTTTAAATAGTATTTTATATACTTTTTTAAATAGTATTTTATATACTTTTTTTTAAATAGTATTTTATATACTTTTTTTAAAATAGTATTTTATATACTTTTTTTAAAATATTACTTATATACTTTTTTTAAAATAGTATTTTATATGCTGTTTTTGAAATAGTATTTTATATACTTTTTTTAAAATAGTATTTTATATAATTTTTTTAAAATAGTATTTTATATAATTTTTTTCTAGATAGTATTTTATATACTTTTTTAAAAATAGTATTTTATATACTTTTTTTTAAAATAGTATTTTATATACTTTTTTTTAAATAGTATTTTATATACTTTTTTTTTAAATAGTATTTTATATACTTTTTTTTAAATAGTATTTTATATACTTTTCTTTAAATAGTATTTTATATACTTTTTTGAATAGTATTTGATATACTTTTTTTTAAAATAGTATTTTATATACTTTTTTCTAGATAGTATTTATATACTTTTTTTAAAATAGTATTTTATATACTTTTTTTAAATAGTATTTTATATACTTTTTTTTAAATAGTATTTTAGATACTTCGTTTAAAAATAGTATTTTATATACTTTTTTAAAAATAGTATTTTATATACTTTTTTTTAAATAGTATTTTATATACATTTTTTTAAATAGTATTTATATACTTTTTTTTAAATAGTATTTTATACACTTTTTTTTAAATAGTATTTTATATACTTTTTTCTAGATAGTATTTTATATACTTTCTTGAAAATAGTATTTTATATACTTTTTTTTTAAATAGTATTTTATATACTTTTTTTAAAATAGTATTTCATATACTTTTTTTCTAGATAGTATTTGATATACTTTTTTTTAAATAGTATTTTATATACCTTTTTTAAATAGTAGTTTATATACTTTTTTTCTAGATAGTATTTTATATACTTTTTTTTCTAGATAGTATTTTATATACTTTTTTTAAATAGTAGTTTATATTCTTTTTTTTAATAGTATTTTATATACTATTTTTTAATAGTATTTTATATACTTATTTTCTAGATAGTATTTATATACTTTTTTTTAAATAGTATTTTATATACTTTTTTTTTAAATAGTATTTTATATACTTTTTTTCTAGATAGTATTTTATATACTTTTTTAAAATAGTATTTTATATACTTTTTTTTCTAGATAGTATTTATATACTTTTTTTTTAAATAGTATTTTATATACTTTTTTTCTAGATAGTATTTTATATACTTTTTTTAAAATAGTATTTTATATACTTTTTTTTAAATAGTATTTTATATACTTTTTCTAGATAGTATTTATATACTTTTTTTAAATATTATTTTATATACTTTTTTTTTAAATAGTATTTTATATACTTTTTTTTAAATAGTATTTTATATACTTTTTTTCTAGATAGTATTTATATACTTTTTTTTAAATAGTATTTTATATGTTTTTTTTCTAGATAGTATTTATATACTTTTTTTTAAAAAGTATTTTATATACTTTTTTTTAAATAGTATTTTATATACTTTTTAAAAATAGTATTTATATACTTCTTTTTAAATAGTATTTTATATACTTTTTTTCAAATAGTATTTTATATACTTTTTTTTCTTGATAGTATTTACATACTTTTTTTAAAATAGTATTTTATATACTTTTTTCTAAGTTGTATTTATATACTTTTTTTTAAATATTATTTTATATACTTTTTTTTTAAATAGTATTTTATATACTTTTTTTTAAATAGTATTTTATATACTTTTTTTCTAGATAGTATTTATATACTTTTTTAAATAGTATTTTATATGTTTTTTTCTAGATAGTATTTATATACTTTTTTTAAATAGTATTTTATATACTTTTTTTTTAAATAGTATTTTATATACTTTTTAAAAATAGTATTTATATACTTCTTTTTAAATAGTATTTTATATACTTTTTTTCAAATAGTATTTTATATAAATTTTTTTCTTGATAGTATTTACATACTTTTTTTAAAATAGTATTTTATATACTTTTTTTAAATATTATTTAATATACTTTTTTTCTAGATAATATTTATATACTTTTTTTTTAAATAGTATTTTATATACTTTTTTTTAAATAGTATTTTATATACTTTTTTTAAAATAGTATTTTATATACTTTTTTTAAATAGTACTTTATATACTTTTTTAAATAGTATTTTATATACTTTTTTCTAGATAGTATTTATATACTTTTTTTTAAATATTATTTTATATACTTTTTTTTAAATAGAATTTTATATACTTTTTTTTAAATAGTATTTTATATACTTTTTTTCTAGATAGTATTTATATACTTTTTTTAAATAGTATTTTATATGTTTTTTTTCTAGATAGTATTTATATACTTTTTTTTAAATAGTATTTTATATACTTTTTTTTAAATAGTATTTTATATACTTTTTAAAAATAGTATTTATATACTTCTTTTTAAATAGTATTTAATATACTTTTTTTCAAATAGTATTTTATATACTTTTTTTTGCTTGATAGTATTTACATACTTTTTTAAAAATAGTATTTTATATACTTTTTTTTAAATATTATTTAATATACTTTTTTTCTAGATAATATTTATATACTTTTTTTTTAAATAGTATTTTATATACTTTTTTTTAAATAGTATTTTTTATACTTTTTTTAAAATAGTACTTTATATACTTTTTTAAATAGTATTTTACATACCTTTTTTTAAATAGTTTTTTATATACTTTTTTTTTCTAGATAGTATTTTATATACTTTTTTAAAAATAGTATATTATATAGTTTTTTTAAACAGTATTTTATATACTTTTCTTAAAATAGTATTTTATATACTTTTTTTCTAGATACTATTTATATACTTTTTTTGAATAGTATTTAATATACTTTTTTTAAATAGTATTTTATATACTTTTTTATATAGTATTTTATATACTTTTTTAAATAGTATTTTATATACTTTTTTAAATAGTATTTTATATACTTTTTTTCTAGATAGTATTTTATATACATTTTTTAAAATAGTATTTTATATAGTTTTTTTTTAAATAGTATTTTATATACTTTTTTCTAGATCGTATTTATATAGTTTTTTTTAAAAAGTATTTTATATACTCTTTTTTTAAATAGTATTTTATATACTTTTTTTCTAGATATTATTTTATATACTTTTTTAAAAATAGTATTTTATATACTTTTTTTTAAATAGTATTTTATATCCTTTTTTTTTAATAGTATTTTATATACTTTTTTTTTAGATAGTATTTTATATACTTTTTTTTAAATAGTATTTTATATACTTTTTTTTAAATAGTATTTTATATACTTTTTTTCTAGATAGTATTTTATACACTTTTTTAAAAATAGTATTTTATATACTTTTTTTTAATAGTATTTTATATACTGTTTTTACTACGGAACTGATTCCATGCAGACTACAACATAGCCGTCTCCTAAATCAACATCAAACAACTACTTGCCATAAACCGTCCTCATCAGTAAACAAACTTAGTTAATTATATTATGTTCAATCCTCGCACAATATTGTTCATCTTACGACTGACAATCATTCCATCCCTTTATCCTTGAGTGGCTTTTGGCCTTTATAAGAGGTGACTCATTATTAATACGAAAAGTTGAGTTATTTTTGTTTATAAAATTGTAGTATAGTTAACAGTCGAGAAATCGCAAAGAAAAAAGAAAAACAACAAATAATTTATAGCAAACGAAGTAGAATTAAAATCTCTACCGACCTGTATACTTTTAACTTATGGAAACTGTAAGTTTTGGTTGTTGTTTTTAGAAATGTATTTCTATGATCGTGAGTTTTCTTGAAACACGAAAAACAACTGGGCGGCGAAGTATGGCTTCACCTCGCGTAACTTAGGCAGTGAAGTGTGGTTTTACGAGGGGTTTGTTAGAGGGGAGGGCGTACCACTCAGACTTAGGGTTATTGGTAAGATAAATATTTTTAAAATTATCTTTTCAGCATAAATTTAGTAAGGTTTTGCGTTGTCAACCATTTTTATTTTAATCTTACGGTAAGTCACACGAACATCGAAAACAAATTCTGAAAAAAAAGGAAACTTACGAACAGTTTTAGCTGGTGGTAAAAAGTATACAGGTCGGTAGATAATTAAATTCTACTGCGTTTGGTATAAGTTATCTGTTGTTTTTTATGGTTGTTTTTTTACGATTTCTCGACTGTTAATTATACTGCAATTTTATCTTTTCTTTATATTCATTCAAAATGATGGGGGTCTTTATGCGTCACTATGTATATAGCGAATTGTCTTCTTTTTATATATTTTTTCCTATCAGGAAAGGGTGTGAGTCTTATGGCAAAGTAAATACGGTTTCTTTTTCTCCTGTAATCAGCGAAGAACAACTTCGCAACTTCGAAAACAATCGGTTACTTTCGGTACCTTCTTCTTTTTTTCCAGCGCTCTTTTCTCTTTTCCACAAAAAAACCCTGTTACTTAAAAACAAATAAATAGAATGAAATAAAGTTGCCTTTAATCTCCAGATACATATGACTAGTTCCCTGATCCTTCTCGAGGCTCAGCTTAGTGACTGATGTGAGTGGGATGAGGAGGGTGGGGGAGTAACACTCTCCAAACACCTCCACACACCGTCACTCCGGACGCACACACGTTGCCAAACTTCTGAGTCTCGGATCGCCTCCGGCTTATATACCACAAACAGAAAGCCGAATAGAGGTGGAGGGTTGGCGAAAGCGAGAGGTCTTTACAATCTAAACAAGATCAATGACTAACAAGTGTCTCTTGGGCGATACGGCAGAGAGGGCCGGGTGGGCTGAGGGCAATAAGTCCCCCACCCCACCCCACACGCGATAGAAAGAAACTTGTTAGATGAGGGGTTGGGTGAAGGAATATTAAAAAAAAAAAGGTACTGTTTGGGTAAGTCAAGTAGATCTGGACCACCGCAACCGTTAAAGCTGAAGTTAATACCCAGCCACAGAGACGGGTAAAAGATGGGTAAGAGACGGGTGGTAACTGACTTTGTCAACGTAAAGAGCACAAATTACATTAAAAAGCTTCGTTTCATTTCCTTATTTTTACCAGCGTAATACCCGTAAAAAATGGTGAGATTATAGATCGACTACTGAAGAGTATATGTACGTACTGCTGTTTCTGTAAATGTAATGTATAGTAATTAAAACAGATAGCCGTCTGGTGCAGGTATACTTTCAGAGTTCTCCTTTCCCTAGACTAACTGCCCTATAGAAATATTGGCGTTAATCACAAGACCCGTTCTATAATCAAATAGTGGTAGAAAGGAAATAAAACTTAACAGTGCAAAAACTGTAAATATATTAAGTCGCTCCAAAAATAATGGCCGATTTCAGAAACAAACATTTATTCATGAAATATTGTTCACCTTTCCAATACTCTGTAAGACGTTTAACTGTTGCAGTTCTGACAGCAAGTGTCTGAGACATTTCTTTGACACTTTGACGCAGATTTTGCTCAACAAGTGCTTGCAATTGTTCATTGTCAAGATTACACGGCCGTCCGCTACCTCTCATCTCCACCACGGAATTTCTGGAATCACCTTCGCACTGTCTGATCGCATGTGGATCCATCTCCCTATGCTCTAGTGATATTGGCAGAAGTTTCGGTGGCATTATGTCTAAGTTTAACTCATGCAACATAAGATGGCGATGGTCATGTTTTGGTATGTTCATCATTGAGGGTCTTCTATCCTTCAAAAATACTTTCTATCTGAAAAAATACTTACAAATTATTATTGAGAACACATTAATCATTATATATGTTAAATATGACCAGAAATAAACTACAAATTCTGTGGTAAACTGACTTTTTAAAAAAAATCTAACGCTTCAGGCGGCCATTTTTTTTTTGTAACGACCTAATATATGTATTCACAAATATCTGAACGTTCGTGGTACATATGTACATGAATGTCCTGAGTGTAAATTGTCTTTTTCTGAAAATGAGTTAGGTCTGTTACTCTGTGAGAAAGTTTGTGCGTGATACGATGTGGTAGTTGTTTTCTTGTGCGCCATATAGGTACACTATGATGACACCACCTTTGTAGACTGGCGACAGACGAATCACGCATGACGGCAAGAAGCGAGAGAAGTAAGTGCTGTCTCGCCGCTAGCAAGTCGATATAGTGTTCTTGTTGCAGTCGGCAAAATGTTGTAAAAAGATTCGCCAGAGAATCACTACGCCGAGCAGTCTGATTGGTCCAGACATGACCCAAATCCGCTCAGCATAAAAACTCTCCGCACAAAGAAACAGTGACAAAATAGTGCGTTATTTCGGTAGCGCTATCAAGGATTTTGAGTTTAGTCTACTTTAATATTTCAGTCGTATATGAGGAAACGGGACAGCCCCCCCCCTTTTCACAGAACAGACGTTGTTAGACTTCCTCTACTCTATCGTTATTTCCATGAAAGATTCCACCGTGTAAAACTGTCACGTCAAGTACTCGTTTGCCTACCACCACTGCAAAGAAGTTTATTTTCTTTCCCCGTGTGCCTAACATCAAAATAAATGTCCATGAAAAGTTTCTTTACAATAGCTTCGAATCTGCGGAACACGTTGTCACAAGAATGCTTCTCTGAAGGCTGCAACATGGTTATCTTCAAATCTAATGTCAATAAACACTTGTCACAAACGATCCTCATAAGTGATCAAATTTTATTCATTCTATTCATTATTTTAAATCATCTCATGATATTCATCAGCACTCAACTTTCAATCTACCCATCTCATTCACATTTTTCATCGAGTGGCTTTTAGCCTTGATGCATCGTGACTCAATGGGAAAAAATAAAAAAAATAAAAAATAAAATCGCCCAGAAATTCGTAATATACAGTTTCTTCTTTCGAGATATGCCCTCAACGATGTTTCAGATTTCTAAATATCATAGATTTTCTGGTACTAATATCGAATATGAACCCGTTTCCGAGAACTTAGCGTCGGCAGCGTTCGAGCATGTTACGTAGCCACCCGAGAGTTGGCGAGGCGAATGTTGACAGACGATAACTTGGATACGTTGCTGCGTCGTATTTTTTTTTTTTAGTTTTATTTTCACGAAAGGTAGCAAATAACAAAAAAAAAACATAGCAAAATCATTGTTAATAAATATTTTTTTATTTATTTTTACAAAACAATGCTAAACAACTGTTAATAGATACATTGTTAGTCATTTTCTTTTCGCATTTCTTTTGGTATAAAGTCAACTGGTTCAAAGGTAGTTTTTTTGTGTTTGTTAAACAGAGACTCGTCTATCTAAACTGTATGGATTTCGTAACAAATGGTCTTCGATAACCTCCCTCAAGAAAGTATTCCAATCTTCTGGCTTTAATCAATTTCAATATTGGTTAGAAAATGTGTCGTCTGACAGCTGAGTGGCTAATCGCCTCGGCATATCTCGGGTGTTTACGTAACATGCCCGAACGCTGCCGATGCGAAGTTCCCGGAAACTGGTTCATATTCGATATCACTGCCGACTTTCTCCAACATTATCCAGTTTTTTTGTGTGTGTGTTTGTTTGTTTTTTTTATCATAGTTCACCCCCAAACAAGGCAGGCCGCCACTGTAGACATAATGGGCTACTGAGAATTGGGGAGTAAGTTTTGGGGGTCATCCTAAGTTGTCCAAAACAAAAAACACCAATTTACCTCCCTCCCCTCTTCTTCCCTCTTTCCCCCCCCTCCTTTCACTCAACCAAACACCATGAATAAATACTTAAACATATAAATAACTTGAAGCATAAAAACCTTCACGAAAATGACCAGATTCAACATTAAATTACCTGAAAAGGGTCGATATGCCGTGAAACAAAAACAACCAAACCAAAAACCATTATTAAACATTTGAAGATATAAAGAACTTGAAGCATAAAAACCTTCACGAAAATGACCAGATTCGGCATTAAATAATCCGAAAAGGGTGGATATGTCGTGAAACAAAAACAACCAAACCAAAAACCATGATTAAATATTTGAAGATATAAAGAACTTGAAGCATAAAAACCTTCACGAAAATGACCAGATTCGGCATTAAATAATCCGAAAAGGGTGGATATGTCGTGAAACAAAAACAGCCAAACCAAAAACCATGATTAAATATTTGAAGATATAAAAAACTTGAAGCATAAAAACCTTCACGAAAATGACCAGATTCGGCATTAAATAATCCGAAAAGGGTGGATATGTCGTGAAACAAAAACAGCCAAACCAAAAACCATGATTAAATATTTGAAGATATAAAGAACTTGAAGCATAAAAACCTTCACGAAAATGACCAGATTCGGCATTAAATAATCCGAAAAAGGGTGGATATCTCGTGAAACAAAAACAACCAAACCAAAAACCATGATTAAATATTTGAAGATATAAAGAACTTGAAGCCTAAAAACCTTCACGAAAATGACCAGATTCGGCATTAAATAATCCGAAAAGGGTGGATATCTCGTGAAACAAAAACAGCCAAACCAAAAACCATGATTAAATATTTGAAGATATAAAGAACTTGAAGCATAAAAACCTTCACGAAAATGACCAGATTCGGCATTAAATAATCCGAAAAGGGTGGATATCTCGTGAAACAAAAACAACCAAACCAAAAACCATGATTAAATATTTGAAGATATAAATAACTTGAAGCATAAAAACCTTCACGAAAATGACCAGATTCGGCATTAAATTACCTGAAAAGGGTCGATATGCCGTGAAACAAAAACAACCAAACCAAAAACCATTATTAAACATTTGAAGATATAAAGAACTTGAAGCATAAAAACCTTCACGAAAATGACCAGATTCGGCATTAAATAATCCGAAAAGGGTGGATATGTCGTGAAACAAAAACAACCAAACCAAAAACCATGATTAAATATTTGAAGATATAAAGAACTTGAAGCATAAAAACCTTCACGAAAATGACCAGATTCGGCATTAAATAATCCGAAAAGGGTGGATATGTCGTGAAACAAAAACAGCCAAACCAAAAACCATGATTAAATATTTGAAGATATAAAAAACTTGAAGCATAAAAACCTTCACGAAAATGACCAGATTCGGCATTAAATAATCCGAAAAGGGTGGATATGTCGTGAAACAAAAACAGCCAAACCAAAAACCATGATTAAATATTTGAAGATATAAAGAACTTGAAGCATAAAAACCTTCACGAAAATGACCAGATTCGGCATTAAATAATCCGAAAAGGGTGGATATCTCGTGAAACAAAAACAACCAAACCAAAAACCATGATTAAATATTTGAAGATATAAAGAACTTGAAGCCTAAAAACCTTCACGAAAATGACCAGATTCGGCATTAAATAATCCGAAAAGGGTGGATATCTCGTGAAACAAAAACAGCCAAACCAAAAACCATGATTAAATATTTGAAGATATAAAGAACTTGAAGCATAAAAACCTTCACGAAAATGACCAGATTCGGCATTAAATAATCCGAAAAGGGTGGATATCTCGTGAAACAAAAACAACCAAACCAAAAACCATGATTAAATATTTGAAGATATAAAGAACTTGAAGCATAAAAACCTTCACGAAAATGACCAGATTCGGCATTAAATTACCTGAAAAGGGTCGATATGCCGTGAAACAAAAACAACCAAACCAAAAACCATTATTAAACATTTGAAGATATAAAGAACTTGAAGCATAAAAACCTTCACGAAAATGACCAGATTCGGCATTAAATAATCCGAAAAGGGTGGATATGTCGTGAAACAAAAACAACCAAACCAAAAACCATGATTAAATATTTGAAGATATAAAGAACTTGAAGCATAAAAACCTTCACGAAAATGACCAGATTCGGCATTAAATAATCCGAAAAGGGTGGATATGTCGTGAAACAAAAACAGCCAAACCAAAAACCATGATTAAATATTTGAAGATATAAAAAACTTGAAGCATAAAAACCTTCACGAAAATGACCAGATTCGGCATTAAATAATCCGAAAAGGGTGGATATGTCGTGAAACAAAAACAGCCAAACCAAAAACCATGATTAAATATTTGAAGATATAAAGAACTTGAAGCATAAAAACCTTCACGAAAATGACCAGATTCGGCATTAAATAATCCGAAAAGGGTGGATATCTCGTGAAACAAAAACAACCAAACCAAAAACCATGATTAAATATTTGAAGATATAAAGAACTTGAAGCCTAAAAACCTTCACGAAAATGACCAGATTCGGCATTAAATAATCCGAAAAGGGTGGATATCTCGTGAAAACAAAAACAGCCAAACCAAAAACCATGATTAAATATTTGAAGATATAAAGAACTTGAAGCATAAAAACCTTCACGAAAATGACCAGATTCGGCATTAAATAATCCGAAAAGGGTGGATATCTCGTGAAACAAAAACAACCAAACCAAAAACCATGATTAAATATTTGAAGATATAAAGAACTTGAAGCATAAAAACCTTCACGAAAATGACCAGATTCGGCATTAAATCATCCGAAAAGGGTTGATATGTCGTGAAACAAAAACAGCCAAACCAAAAACCATGATTAAATATTTGAAGATATAAAGACCTTGAAGCATAAAAACCTTCGCGAAAATGACCAGATTCGGCATTAAATAATCCGAAAAGGGTGGATATCTCGTGAAACAAAAACAGCTAAACCAAAAACCATGATTAAATATTTGAAGATATAAAGAACTTGAAGCATAAAAACCTTCACGAAAATGACCAGATTCGGCATTAAATAATCCGAAAAGGGTGGATATCTCGTGAAACAAAAACAGCCAAACCAAAAACCATGATTAAATATTTGAAGATATAAAGAACTTGAAGCATAAAAACCTTCACGAAAATGACCAGATTCGGCATTAAATAATCCGAAAAGGGTGGATATCTCGTGAAACAAAAACAGCCAAACCAAAAACCATGATTAAATATTTGAAGATATAAAGAACTTGAAGCATAAAAACCTTCACGAAAATGACCAGATTCGGCATTAAATAATCCGAAAAGGGTGGATATCTCGTGAAACAAAAACAACCAAACCAAAAACCATGATTAAATATTTGAAGATATAAAGAACTTGAAGCATAAAAACCTTCACGAAAATGACCAGATTCGGCATTAAATCATCCGAAAAGGGTTGATATGTCGTGAAACAAAAACAGCCAAACCAAAAACCATGATTAAATATTTGAAGATATAAAGACCTTGAAGCATAAAAACCTTCACGAAAATGACCAGATTCGGCATTAAATAATCCGAAAAGGGTGGATATCTCGTGAAACAAAAACAGCCAAACCAAAAACCATGATTAAATATTTGAAGATATAAAGAACTTGAAGCATAAAAACCTTCACGAAAATGACCAGATTCGGCATTAAATAATCCGAAAAGGGTGGATATCTCGTGAAACAAAAACAGCCAAACCAAAAACCATGATTAAATATTTGAAGATATAAAGAACTTGAAGCATAAAAACCTTCACGAAAATGACCAGATTCGGCATTAAATAATCGGAAAAGGGTGGATATGTCGGGAAACAAAAACAGCCAAACCAAAAACCATGATTAAATATTTGAAGATATAAAGAACTTGAAGCATAAAAACCTTCACGTAAATGACCAGATTCGGCATTAAATAATCCGAAAAGGGTGGATATCTCGTGAAACAAAAACAGCCAAACCAAAAACCATGATTAAATATTTGAAGATATAAAGAACTTGAAGCATAAAAACCTTCACGAAAATGACCAGATTCGGCATTAAATAATCCGAAAGGGTTGATATACCGTAAAACAAACCTATCAAACCCTTTAATTAATTACATGT
>OY744529.1:95569902-95574902 GCA_963556195.1 Sepiola atlantica | reverse complement strand
TGCTCTATATCGGACGCATTTCTTGCTAGGCTACCGCGTCACCTGGTGTCCACCTGTTATAAAAGGATCAAAAGTTTACGTACACACCTCTGGTGTACAAAAGAATCGAAAGTTTACGTATGCGCCTCTGGTGTACAAAAGAATCAAAAGATTACGTACGTGCCTCTGATGTACAAAAGAATCGAGGGTTTCCGTACGCGCCTCTGGTGTACAAAAGAATCCAAAGTTTACGTACGTGCCTCTGGTGTACAAAAGAATCATAGTTTATTGAAAGTTCTTGGACGCACCTCTGGTATACAAAAGAATCGAAAGTTTACCTACACAATTAAATTAGCATAATCCGAAATAAAAATAAACAATGACGATGCCCCTCCGCTTTCCTTCCACAATGACATCATTTCTGGAAGAACCCGAAAAGTGGAGGTAATGCTTGGGAGAAATTTATCATGACGAATGAAAATATACTACACAGAATTAATAGTCCAGATTAAATGGAGTTATTTTTTAAATGAAAATGTAGGAGTTAATGCCTGGGAGCATAATATCATGACAACGAAAGTGTACGTATGCGCCTCTGGTGTACAAAAAAGATCGAACGTTTACCTACACAATTACATAAGCGTAAACCAAAATAAAAATAAAAAAATGACGTAATTTCTGGAAGAATGAGTCTCCAATTTTCCAAATTAATAGATTGAAGTGTTCATGTAATTATCTCCCTTTAAAAACAAAGTCTAATTATGCTTTCAAACGGGATCATTTTTTTAATAAATTGTCTAATTAATGGTATTAATAATTTCTATTAATATCACTATCGAGGAAAATATTATAAATACATATGGAAATTTCACAATACCATTTATAAGTGTATTTTTCCGAATATTAATTTATTAGAACGTTAAAACAAATTAATTATGTAAATTCGAAAAAACCGCATGTTGTTTGGGCCAGTTTCGTATGACTATGTATACGACCTGTCAGAATAATATTTCAGTGAAATTACGTTGACGAACATACTGAAGACACCAAGGTTGAGGTTCAAATCGTCAAATTTGTTTATTGTTTAATCTAAAATAAGTAGTTAGGAGTTTCCATAATGTACTTCTCAAGTTAACAAAAATTCTCCCCGACGGTCAGACAGAAATCCTGACATCATGACAGAGAATGTGCTCCTTATATTATAAGTAGATAAAGTTTATATATATATATATATATATATATATATAGAATTATAAAAAGAAAAAACTATACACACATTAAGGTTGTACACATTATAACTTATTTCGACCCCTTAATTAGGTCTCCTCAGATGTATAAACAACCACGTCAAAAAACCATGGTTGTTTATACATCTGAGAAGACCTAATTAAGGGGTCGAAATAAGGTATAATGTGTACAACCTTAATGTGTGTATAGTTTTTTTTTTGTTTGTTTTTCTTTTTATAATTCTGTTTTGCTCTGTTTAAATTACATTGAGCTCTGTTATTCAGATTCTCAACACAAAATTGAAATCTACACACTATATATATATATATATATATATATATATATATATATATATATATATATATATATATATATATATATATATTAGTAGTTATATGTAGTGATACGTAGTAAGACTGCACATTAAAACAAGAGTAGGTTTAAGCCTCCCAAAATTCATAGCAGAATTGTCCGCAAGGACCTATGGCGCAGTGGATATATTACTAAATAAAATCCAGTTCTAAGTGATTGTAATTTGAAGGTTCAATACTCGATGCGGGCGATACTCAGAATTGTAAAAGTCTGCAGACTTCTCCCAGTCATGACTGACGTTATATATATAACATACTACAAAAAAACTAATTCAAAAAACTTTACTAAAACACGAAACAGATTTGTCTAACCAATGTTTTTCAAGGGTAAAATAAGAATTATAACATTTTAATACAGTAACGTTTTGAATGATCGGAATTTAATTTCGAAAAACCTGCACAATCTTTCTTTAAATATCAGATATTTCTTCTAAATAAGAATTTTATTTTTATTTTTTTAATTATTATTATTATTAATAATAATAATAATAATAATAATAATAATAATAATAATAATAATAATAATAATAATAATAATGATAATGATAATAATAATAATAATAATAATAATAATAATAATAATAATAATTTCAGTCACAGTAGAAGACGTAGCAGACGTAAATCCTATTAAATACGTATGTAAGTATCGTTATGTTATCAGAGTACATCACAAAAGCTATAAAGTAAAAATAGCAGAATCAAACTAGTTTTTATTGTTAATTTTTATATTTAACTATTATTTTCATTTTTATTCTTTTTAAATATTTTGCATTTTATATATTTCTATATATTTTGCATATTATCGATTTTTATATATTTTGTTTTTATATATTTTGCTTTTTATATATTTTATATATTTTTATATATTTTTTATATATTCAGCTGTTTATATATTTGTATATATTTTTATATATTTTGCTTTTTATTTATTTTTATATATATTTATATATTTTGCATATTATCGATTTTTATATATTTTGTTTTTATATATTTTGCTTTTTATATATTTATATATATTTTTATATATTTATATATATTTTTATATATTTTGCTTTTTATATATTTTTATATATATTTATATATTTTGCTTTTTATATATTTTTATATATTTTTATACATATTTATATTTTAAATATTTTGCGTTTTATATATGTTTATATATTTTACATATTTTTATATATTTTGCTTTTTATATATTTTTATATATTTTTATACATATTAATATTTTAAATATTTTGCGTTTTATATATTTTTATATATTTTACATATTTTTATATATTTTGCTTTTTATATATTTTTATACATATTTATATTTTAAATATTTTGCGTTTTATATATTTTTATATATTTTACATATTTTATATATTTTGCTTTTCATATATTTTTATATATTTTTATACATATTTATATTTTAAATATTTTACGTTTCATATATTTTTATATATTTTACATATTTTTATATATTTTGCTTTTTATATATTTTTATATATTTTTATACATATTTATATTTTAAATATTTTACGTTTCATATATTTTTATATATTTTACATATTTTTATATGTTTTGCTTTTTATATATTGTTATATATTTTTATACATATTTATATTTTAAATATTTTACGTTTTATATATTTTTATATATTTTACATATTTTTATATATTTTGCTTTTTATATATTTTTATATATTTTTATATGTTTTTATATATTTTTATATATTTTTATATATTTTGCTTTTTATATATTTTTATATATTTTTATACATATTTATATTTTAAATATTTTGCTTTTATATATTTTTATATATTTTACATATTTTTATATATTTTGCTTTTTATAAATGTTTGTATATTTTATATATTTTTATATATTTTTATATATTTTGCTTTTTATATATTTTTATATATTTTTATATATTTTTATATATTTTTATATGTTTTGCTTTTTATATATTTTTATATATTTTTATACATATTTATATTTTAAATATTTTGCTTTTTATATATTTTTATATATTTTACATATTTTTATATATTTTGCTTTTTATATATTTTTATATATTTTTATATAGTTTGTATATATTTTGCTTTTTATATATTTTTATATATTTTAATACATATTTATATTTTAAATATTTTGCTTTTTATATATTTTTATATATTTTACATATTTTTATATATTTTTATATATTTTTATATATTTTTATACATATTTATATTTTAAATATTTTGCTTTTATATAATTTTTTATATTTTACATATTTTTATATATTTTGCTTTTTATAAATGTTTGTATATTTTTATATATTTTTATATATTTTTATATATTTTGCTTTTTATATATTTTTATATATTTTTATATATTTTTATATTTTTAGCTTTTTATATATTTTTATATATTTTTATACATATTTATATTTTAAATATTTTGCTTTTTATATATTTTTATATATTTTACATATTTTTATATATTTTGATATATTTTGATATATTTTTCGCTAAATAACATTTTTCAGTCTAGTATGCACTTATTATTTGTTCTTACAGAATCGAAATGAATACTATGAGATATAAGATTTATATAACTTTTTATGTTCTTATTTGTCTTTCAATTTTTCTATGTTTCAGTTCATATATATATGTGTGTGTATGCTTACATATATACATATATATATATACATATATATATATATATATATATATATACATATATATATACATATATATATATATATATATATAATTTTTACGTGTTAGTAGTAGTATCTATGTGTATGTATACGATTGGCGAGATTATCACCAATCAACGTTTTCTTCCAATTTCACACATATCTTTTGAACGCTGACCGTTTGGAAGTACTTATAGAAGAGATGCTAAAATAAGATTGGTTTGCTGTTTTGTTTTACGGAATATCAACCCTTTTTGGGTTATTTAAAGCTTTATCCGGTCATTTTGATAAAGGTTTTTATGCTTCAAGTTCTTTATATGTTCAAGTATTTATTCCTGGCGTTTGGTTGAGTGAAAGAGGGGAAGGGAGGGAGAGTGGCGAGAAAGGGGGATTTGAGGTAGAGAAATTGTTGTTTTTTGTTTTAGATTTTTTTTAAACATGATTGAGTTTCGCAAAGAGAAAAAAATACAATAAATGTTTGTTGCATTTTGGTCAGGAAGATTAAATAAGAAAAAAGATGAGGAAATGAAAAAAATATAGAATACATGTCATGAAAAACAAATGGATTTTGACCTGAAAGCGGCCATGGTTGAACGAAAATTTATGATGAGGATCCAAAGTCTCGCTTGATTCCATGCTTGATCAAAAAGATGAAATGGCAGTTGGTCTGAAGAAGCCACTCAATGCGGTTGAAATTAATTATTATCTAAAATCTACCATGTTTTTCTCTCTTTCTATCTCTCTCTCTCTCTCCCTCT
>OY744529.1:95549902-95567402 GCA_963556195.1 Sepiola atlantica | reverse complement strand
CTGTTTTGCTCTGTTTGAATTACATTGAGCTCTGTTATTCAGATTCTCTACACAAAATTGAAATCCACACACTATATATATATATATATATATATATATATATATATGACATAAAATCAAGTCGGCCGGGTTTCCACCTTCAGACCTAAACATCTTCCATCATAAAATATCAATATTTCATTCAGAATATCCATTTTCTTTTCTTCATCGTGTATCCATATTGTTTGAGAGATAAACATCGAATTCGCTTTTATTTCTTTGCTAATACAATTATTATTTAATAACGTCGATGTAATGTAACATATCAAAATCAAGAGGGTTTACTTGCATAATCAGCGCGTTAATTGTGGCAACGTTACAAGTCGCTGTACGAATACCACGGCTTACATTTCCCCAGCAGAGCTGCCTAACGCCAGTCAATATCCTTATCGCTATGTTCTACTTCGAGCAAGACTGACATAGCACTGCGCTCAAAATGGAAATTGAGCACCCAGTGTCGAGGAGAGCCAAGCATGGTGAATCATCAACATAGGCGGTAATGATTGGTAGCGTCAAATTAACATACTGGCGCTAATGCCTTGTCCCAATTTCGCTTCAGGACAATCTCTTAGCATATGACCGGTCTTCGTGCACTGATAACTGTGCTTGACGGGTGGTCTGCCTCCTACGCACACAGTCTCTCGCAAAATGATTAGGGGTGTTGCATTTATAGCACTTATAGTCAGATCGACCCATGCTCATAGGAGGTTGACTGATTCCAGCAGGCTGTGCAGCTTCCATAACTGGTAACTTGTTCCCTCACTTCAACATTGTCTTTCGTCAATTCTCATTCTACGGTCAGATCATCCACAAATGGTACATTCAGGAGCAAATCAAAACGCCGATTCAAAACATCATTAGCGAACCATTACTGGGAACTCAAAGAAAGTGGACGCTCGCCAAAAATTGAGTGGAAAATAGTACGATGGACTAGTACATGTAGATATTTAGACGACCCGTGTATATTATGCTTGAACGAGAAGCTCGAAATTTTAAACTTTAAAGATCTCAAAAACCTACTAAACTGTGGGTGTGAAATAGCAATCAATTGTAGGCATAGAATAAACTTTAATTTAGGATAACCACGTGCATAATAAATAAACAAAATAAAATAAAATAGATAAAAATCTAAATCAACATCTAAAGTAGCAATGAATAACAAAATAAATAGAAACAAAATTGTTCCAATCAAACACGTGATTAAATAAGGTCAACTTTTAACTCGAAACACCCACAAAAGTGAGACGTCACACCCAAACAAAACAGAAGAAAAAGATATCAAGTAAATCTCAGTCGAGTCTTGTTTAAGAAAGGCTAATTCATTGGTTAATGAAAATATTAACCCGTGGAAGAAGAATAACGACAATTCTGATTGGTTAGTAAGCTAGACTAAATACCACATAGATATTTCATTTTTTTAAAACGTCGGATCTCTTCAGAAGACGTAACAAAATATATGTGCACCTAACGATTATCTGCGGTGATGAAACGCGGACGCATCTGTGTAGCTTAATTGCAATCAATATATTTTCATAGTTTACTACTAAGCTTTACTCACGTATTGAGCACTGTTGAAGTAAATACTAAAAAGCTTTACAAAAAAAGTTCGTTATCCGAGGCAGGAGCAATGCGATATAAATACCGGAAGGTGAAACAGATGAACAAAAATAAATGAGAAGAGAAAATATGAATGGAATCTCAAATCAATTTATTAATATTTCACGGTTTAAATACCAGAACAGTAAATAGGAAAAAGGTTTACTGTCAAGCAATTTAAAAGGTCTGGAGTAGAGGGAAAACTTTAATTTTCGAGAGTGGAAAGCAGAGACCAGAGTTGGGGATGGGGCAATTAACTAGAGAGCAGGGTTCTGGGATGTAGTGGCTTTTCTTGACCAAATGTTGTCGGAGAGAAGTGCCTGTGTGGACGAGTTGTATATCGAGGTTCTAACTACGTATAGCTTTGCGAATAGCGGAAGTGATGCGGTCGCTAAAGAAGGTGAGCGTATGGAAGCTGGTGTTGGTGAGAGTGTGGTGTCTGCGTCTTCTGATGTTATTGAAATTGGATATGGTAGTGGGGAGAAACCGTTGGTTAAGAGGGTCTGGTGGAAGGCTTTGGTGTGCGTTGTTTTGTCGGTAGTGGATGAGCATTTGTTCTGTATGCGCACACCGAAATAACCCGCATGCAGAACAAATGCTCATCCACTACCGACAAAACAACGCACACCAAATATATATATATAAAGATTAATAAATGCGAAGGTGTTTTATGTATCACCACCAAAACCGGTTATTTTTTATTTGAATAAATAATACAATATACTATTCAGAAATACGATATATATAGTACTGACGAAAGGCCCTTAGACATAAATTTGCATCCAAATATTCATATCTATTTTAAAACAGTTTATTATAAATAAATGCTTGGTGTTATTGATTTGTAATGTTATGGTTTTATTTTTCTCATGTATATACACTAGTTTCGTCGATATTAATAATATTTTATTAAAGTTATTTAATAAAATACAGATAAATTTATTCATTTAATTAGTTTAGGAATGAATCCCGTACATACAAATATATAAACATTGTTAATTTATAATGATACCAGCTGGCTTTATCAGCTCGCTATCACTTCGCAAATTTCGCTACTTAAAACCAACATTTTAAATAATGAACAATTCATTCCTAAGTTTTTTATAAACACGATACAAAAACTTTCGCATTTATTCATATAAATAGATAAAACATTAACATTTATTGATATATGAAATAAATATATATTAACATATTGATATAAATTTATTTATCTTTTTAAATAAAACCATAAATAAATGGAAAGAAAGAAGAAATCAATTCGCCTGAGAGATTGTGCATGTTGGGGGGGGGGGCTCTTTTTTAAAAAGGGCGTTGCTAGATAGAGTGAGAGAGAGAGGGGGGTGATATAGAGTGAGAGGAAGGGAGCAGTTACCTCCTCCCTTCTCTTTGTGAACTCTTAAGCCTGTTTGATACAATTGTATGTATCAGCTGCGACCTCTTGAGAGAACCAGCTTCTTCGGGCCTTTAGAAAAATTGTTTGTATAAATAAAAAAAATTTATATTAAAAAACAGCTCTAGTTGTTATTGAGCACTTTTTTAAGACATTGTATACTTATAGTGTTTCAAAACAGAACAGGCGGGACTAGAAATTAAAAAGAAAAAATGCAAAAAAAACATATATATGCTTGAACGAGAAGCTTGAAATTTTAAACTATAGAGATACACATTAATTCAAAAGAGATCTTTTTAGATATAACATTTAGGTTTAATAACGAAAAATATTAACTTCACAGAAAATTACACAATAATATTCCACTGTATATTAATCAAAATTCCAAGCATCCCCAATAATTTTCAAACAAGGTCCTAATTAAATAAGCTATTAACCACAAACTCTATCAATATGAATATATTCAATCAAAATAAGAACAGACTATACAACAGCCTGGAAAAACAGTTGACCCAATAATAAATCAAGATATAATAAGAATAAAAATTAAAGTAACAGAAAACGAAATATAATTTGGTTTCATGGTGCCATACATACTATTATCATCTATTTAATCACATCCCCGCTCTGATATTCTCGAGACACATGACACGGAATAAGTACACAGAAGATGCAGTCAAGTCTGCCGCAAAGGAGGTAAGCTCCCTCTACCGGCTAGAAAATTTCTCACACCTGCCACTATCATGTATCTCTATAAAAAAAAACATTCACCCGTGCATGTAGTATTGTTAGCACATCTGGGCTAGTGCACCAACCACCAGCCTCTCCCTCTTGGACAAGGTGTAAAAAATAATTTTCTCACCTAATAGAATCCGCATAGTCTGCTAAGCTCAAGGCCCTGTCGCTTCGCTGCAATGTTGCATCCCTAAGCATGGTTTTACAAGTACTTCTACGGAATGTGCTCCGATAAACTTCCTGCGCTTATATCCCCTCAACTAAAATACCCCCGACAAATCCGACTAACAACAAAACAACACTCCTTCCCTGTAGAGGTACCGAGATGCCGGAAAATGTTCTACTCTAATAGCCTCTTGCCTTTGGAATTCTTTCCCTGCTCACTGTTTCCCCGATATTTGAACATGCAGAAATTTAAATGTAATGTGAAAATAAAACATCGTGCTGTCCAACTCCTCACCCAAGTTGTTCCACTATAAATCTGGCCCCCTACCACAGTAGGCCCGTAAGCTATACGCCTAGTTTGGGATGAACAAAATAAAATAAATAAAGTTTTTAAACTATATTTGATACTAGTATGAGGTATTCGATCCGGTAGAAGTATTGTTAGACAGTTGACACTATTGCAATGCTGTATGTTTTGTTGTTGTTGTGTTTTTTTTCACCCTTTCGTTGGTTTTAGTGCGGACAACTTGTTACTACTCTATATCTTATACATCTATTTATGCACTTGAATTAATGTCTCATGTTAGCTAGGGTTAACTCTTATTTTATTTATCCATCCAGCCGGGTAACGCCGGTTGGGGCTGCTAGTGTATCGTTTTCATATAAGATCATTTATTGTTTCCATTATTCAAGCATACGTGTGTCAGTTAGTAGTGGTTGTCATTTTATGTTTTTTGGCGGAGCTTCGTATATGTAAACTGGGTAAAATTTCATACCTTCAGTTTCGGGGTGGTCACATTATACCCGACCATTTCGACAAGTGTCGGGTGGACAACGATGGAGCTTGCAGAAGTCAAGAGTGTTTTAAGACAGAGACAATGGATCGTCCGTCTCCGACAAGAGGGGAGAGGTGTCTTTTGTTTTGGCGTTCCGTTGGAAAGAAAGTTGTGTCCCCCCCCCCCGGCGGACTCACAAACGAGTTTTTAGCACACACATCATCTCTGATGACAAGACATATTTGGGCTGCGCTACGATGGCGGATTATTTCTGAGAGAAGAGGGGGGGGCAAACCAATGGCGATCATCTCAAACGTCCTTTGCCAAACAAGGGATTAAAGCTGATATGTCCTCGTGCGCAAACCCAACACGTACTTTATAGATATCACCCACTTTCCACACCCATTCCCTTGGTGCACTCATGTTTTGATTAAAGTACACACTGACATGGCGCCTCCCATAGCGCAAAGATTAGTGATTTCGTCTCGCGAATTAGTAACTTATACGCAGAGAGTTCGATCCTCGGTCCGCGATAAACAATTTTTTTTTCAGACATTCCTTTTGGGACTTATCATTTTATTATATAGACATTTCCAAGTGGAATATCCTACAACCCGGAACTGTAGAAAGAATAAGAAAGAGACGGGCGATATAATAAGCAGATATAAACTAATTTTAAATTTTCGGTTTTTATTTTTTTTTATATATATATTTAACTAGCTTTGTAAATTTACTTTTGTCTCATTCAAACAATCTGAACCAAGCTCAATGGATGACCCAACAGGTCATATTTCTTAGTATTATATTAAACTAGCATATCTATTAACGAGCGTTGCCCGGGAAAATCAGAGAACCCAAGAAACTCATACTACCACCTCTGAATTCAATATAAATATTTTTACGCGATGTTTTACTTAGCTGTAAATATTACCTGTAGTGTTCTTTAATTAATAAATGTATAAGTAACGTTTAATCGTTAATATCAGTTCATAACTACGAAAGAGCATTCTCGCATCAACGTACTTAGGTGGAGACTAAAGAAAGTGGCGTAGCTTATACACAAACACTGGCAGGAAGGTAATAGTTGATATGAATAAAAAAAACAAATACATGCCCTTCGGTAACTCTATCAGTAACTCTAAATCCGGAAGGAAATACGAAAAAAAAAACGGAAACGGTTCGTACGAAGTTTGCATAACAAAATCGTTAAAAAGTCAATGTATAGTCTGGGGGGGGGGGCTGTTAAATTTAATTTCGTCCAAAGGTACCCCGGTACGTTCCGTCAAAACTCCCACACGAATAAGATCGCATCCTCCTCTGAAAATAGAAGGCAATGCCGTTTGAACATTAAAGCACCAGAATTTAGTTACGAAAATAGCATTAACATCTGAATATTAAATATAATGTGAATAAACCAGAAAAAAGACCACGTCTCAATCTGTAAAGTAAAAGAAAAAAGAAGAAAGAAGAAAGAAGACACCTCAATCACTAAAAGAAAAAAAGAAAGAAAGAAAGAAAGAAAATGCCTCATTCCAAAATAGTTTTTAAAAAAAGAAGAAAAAGAAAACTTATCAATCGGTAAAGTAAAAAAAGAAAAAGAAACACAGAAAACTACTCATTGTGTAAATCTTGATGAGCGTAGCGGCAACATTTTGAAACTACTAATGTGCAGGAAAAACACGACCGTTAGAGTTCGTTACTTATTTATTCCGTTGAAGCGAATATGTAAACAAATGGCGTATTTTTGTGATGCTAAATTGCTATGCGTTCAATATGACAAGTGTTGTTCGGGAAGTTAAAATTTGTGATTACGTGGAAGATATAAAATAGAATGTTTACAGAAAAGTAAACAACGAAAATAGGATTTTGTTGGAAGAATAATCGTAGCCATTTTGAAAATCACACCAAAATCTGTGGTCTGTTCAGAAAATGCTATTCCTACGATACTTTGAATCCTATGCATTGCCGCAGTATTGCGTAAGCACACGAATATCGAGAACTGAAGAGGAAAAATAGAAACATAAATAAATAGCTTAATGTACTGGGCGTGACACGGGAATGTTTTTTTGTTGGTAAATCAATGATATAATTTGAAAAATGTGAAAGAAATGAAAGAAAAAGAAAGAAATAGTTAAAAGTATGAATAGTGTAAATGCCTATTGTATTGATCAATCTGTGCTTAAAATGTCATCTCATTAATCCTTATCTTCAAATGGACTTTGGCCTTGATAAGTGGAATGAGTAGAAATTTCATACAAAACAAAAGATTCAATAGAATTTGTACTCAGATTTCGACGTATCTGCTCGTCCAATCACTTACCGCTACTTTTTGTTTTCGGTTTGTTGTCTTTTTTTTCGTATACTACTAAGTAATTTTCTTTTTGCATCGGCAGGTTGTGAAAAACAAGGTATACACGCAGTGCAAGTGTTACGGTGTCTCGGGATCTTGTACGACGCAGACTTGTTGGCGCCAGTTGTCGACCTTCAGCCAAATCAGCGAAATCTTGAAGGACAAGTACGAGAATGCGGTTCGCGTCAACAACTACGAGGGTCAACAGCTGAACAGCATCGGTGAACACCTGCCCGTCAGACTCACAGAGCTGATGTACGTCGAGAAATCTCCCAGCTTTTGTCGACAGGGACGCTATTCGGCCGGCGTAACGGGTCGGGTATGTCTCAAGGGGGACAACTGTAAAGAAATGTGTTGCGGGCGCGGTTACAACGTGCAGAACATTAACGTGAAAACGCACTGCTTTTGTGACGTCATCTGGTGTTGCTACGTCAAGTGTAAAGTATGTAATCACACACAGGAAGTGCACACGTGCAAATGACAAAGAGGCACCTCGTCCCAATGACGATACAAGGTTTCGTCTTTTTACATCTGCTCGGTCACAAAGACAGTTGTAGTTGTGTTGATCGAAAAGATGCAAAAGAATTTCTTGGTGGAAAATACAGTTTGTTGAAAATTAAATAATTGCAAAAACGTTTGAAATAGCGAGAGAAAAATAACGACGATTCATGTTAGTACAATATCTCTTAAAAAGATTTTCTTTCAAACAATATTCATCAGAGGAGTGGCGTTACAATAAAATTGGAATTAAACATAACAGCAACATTATACATTCTATCAAATCTTTGCAATATTCGTAAAAGATTTAGAAAAATAAATAAATACTGTCATATTACACAACGAGGAGCGTCCACAGAAAATATTGGGTTGTCAACTAAGTTTCCGCGAGATTTTTTAAGGAGTGGTGGGGGGGGGTCAAAGTGTTTTTAAATTTTGGAATATATTTTTTCGGCAGTTCTTTTTGGAATCATTTTGGAATATTTTTTTTTTCGACAATTCTATTTTGGAATCATTTTGGAATATACTTTTTTCGACACTACTATTTTGAAATTATTTTGGAATATTGTTTTTCGACAATACTATTTTGGAATCATTTTGGAATATTTTTTTCGACAATTCTATTTTGGAATCATTTTGGAATATATTTTTTTCGACACTACTATTTTGAAATTATTTTAGAATATTGTTTTTCGACAATTCTTTTTTGGAATCATTTTGGAATATTTTTTTCGACAATTCTATTTTGGAATCATTTTGGAATATATTTTTTTCGACAATTCTATTTTTGAATCATTTTGGAATATATTTTTTTCGACACTACTATTTTGAAATTATTTTAGAATATTTTTTTTCGACAATTCTTTTTTGGAATCATTTTGGAATATTTTTTTCGACAATTCTATTTTGGAATCATTTTGGAATATATTTTTTGTCGACAATTCTATTTTGGAAACATTTTGGAATATTTTTTTTCGACAATACTATTTTGAAATTATTTTGGAATATTTTTTTCAACAATTCTATTTTCGAATCATTTTGGAATATATTTTTTCGACAATACTATTTTGGAATCATTTTGGAATATATTTTTTTCGACAATTCTATTTTGGAATGAAAAAAATTGTTGTCGACAATTTTATTTTGGAATCATTTTGGAATATATTTTTTCGACAATATTATTTTGAAATTATTTTGGAATATTTTTTTTCGACAATTCTATTTTTGAATCATTTTGGAATATTTTTTTTCGACAATTCTATTTTTGAATCATTTTGGAATATATTTTTTTCGACAATTCTATTTTGGAATCATTTTGGAATATATTTTTTTCGACAATTCTTTTTTGGAATCATTTTGGAATATTTTTTTCGACAATTCTATTTTGGAATCATTTTGGAATATATTTTTTGTCGACAATTCTATTTTGGAATCATTTTGGAATATTTTTTTTCGACAATACTATTTTGAAATTATTTTGGAATATTTTTTTCAACAATTCTATTTTCGAATCATTTTGGAATATATTTTTTCGACAATACTATTTTGGAATCATTTTGGAATATATTTTTTTCGACAATTCTATTTTGGAATGAAAAAAATTTTTGTCGACAATTTTATTTTGGAATCATTTTGGAATATATTTTTTCGACAATATTATTTTGAAATTATTTTGGAATATTTTTTTTCGACAATTCTATTTTTGAATCATTTTGGAATATTTTTTTTCGACAATTCTATTTTTGAATCATTTTGGAATATATTTTTTTCGACAATTCTATTTTGGAATCATTTTGGAATATATTTTTTCCGACAATTCTATTTTGGAATTATTTTGGAATATATTTTTTCCGACAATTCTATTTTGGAATTATTTTGGAATATATTTTTTTCGACAATAATATTTTGAAATTATTTTGGAATATTTTTTTTCGACAATATTATTTTGAAATTATTTTGGAATATTTTTTTTCGACAATTCTATTTTGGAATCATTTTAGAATATATTTTTTCGACAATTCTATTTTGAAATTATTTTGGAATATTTTTTCGACAATTCTATTTTGGAATCATTTTGGAATATATTTTTTCCGACAATTCTATTTTGGAATCATTTTAGAATATTTTTTTCGACAATTCTATTTTGAAATTATTTTTGAATATTTTTTTCGACAATTCTATTTTGGAATCATTTTGGAATATATTTTTTTCGACAATACTATTTTGGAATTATTTTGGAATATATTTTTTTCGACAATTCTATTTTGGAATCATTTTGGAAATGTTTTGTTTTGTTTTTCGAGTTTATTCAAATTAATTTCTGTTTATTTTTAGATCATTAAATATGAATGTCAAGTTACGAAAAATTAGAATTTTCGACACCGTCTTTTTTTTTTTGCTTTTATTTTTTATTTCTTGTATTTCAATTTATAGCCAGAAGGTATTGAACATCTTGTTGAACGTTGGGAATCAGTTGTAAACAACAAGAGAGAATAAGTTATTGCTTAATTAGTTGTAATTTTTTATTAAATCTTTTTCATTTAAATTTGAAAAATCGGCGGGAACTTAGTTGCCTACCTAATATAAATAGCTTTCCACACTTTAAAACGGAAACTCGACCAAGCGTAGTGCTAAATCAGGGATTCCCAAGCGGGGTCCATAAGCTTTAGGAGGGTCTATTTATTTAGTTTTGTTTACAAGGAGATGTACGTGTGTTTATTGAAAATTTCAAGATTCGTATTTGGAGTTTGTTGTGAATATAAGGAATTAAATTATTTGATTTTAAAAATGATATATGTATATATGGGATCCACGGATGATAAAATAGCTCTTACGGAGGGGGGGTATGTACTAGATGTTAAAAAATGGCGGCTATGTAGCAATCAAAGCACACAGGATAGTCGAGTAATTTTGTTCCATTGTCTTTTATCAAAAATCATCAGTTGAGTATTTAAATTAGTGAGTTTATGTCCATTTGATGGAACGTGCAATATTATTCGCTCAATAATTCGTTCCATCGCATGTAGGTAAATTCGTTTCTCGACGGGAGATTTCAAAGGGTTGACCAACAACTACTCGACAATTATGTGTGTTCTATGAACGCTACACGGCCGCTATTTCTAACCTTTGTAATTTAAAGTTTCGGAAGCTATTTACATTTCTTGTCGATAATCCTCGTTGTAAAAACAGAAAGAAATATGTTTATTGTCTTAAATATGTTCGTTGTCTTAAATATGTATATTGTTTTAAATATGTGTATTGTCTTAAATTTTCACTGTTCTAGCCAATGTCACTTTCAAATTTTATCGCATGTTAATTAAAACAAAACCTTCTTCTTGAGAAACAGATTACTGAAAGGACCCTCTTTCCCTCTTTATTAAATACTTGTAAAGAATTCTTTCAATAATATCAACAACGTACGCCGCATATTAAAACACACAAAAGATGACATGGAAGCCCACTATCCCAACCCTAACTCTAACCCTAAACTTTCTTCGTAGTGGGTCGCTTTTACGACCCTTCTCTGCTCGTATTCAAATATTAACACCTTTAATATTTATTTTTCTTTAGAAACTATTCTTTCATTCATAATTTTCTTTAGAAACTATTCTTTCATTCATAATTTTCTTTAGAAACAATTCTTTCATTCATAATTTTCTTTAGAAACTATGCTTTCATTCATAATTTTCTTTAGAAACAATTCTTTCATTCATAATTTTCTTTAGAAACAATTCTTTCATTCATAATTTTCTTTAGAAACTATGCTTTCATTCATAATTTTCTTACGAAACAATTCTTTCATTCATAATTTTCTTTAGAAACAATTCTTGCATTCATAATTTTCTTTAGAAACTATGCTTTCATTCATAATTTTCTTTAGAAACAATTCTTTCATTCATAATTTTATTTAGAAACAATTCTTTCATTCATAATTTTCTTTAGAAACTATTCTTTCATTCATAATTTTCTTTAGAAACAATTCTTTCATTCATAATTTTTTTTAGAAACAATTCTTTCATTCATAATTTTCTTTAGAAACAATTTTTTCATTCATAATTTTCTTTAGAAACTATGCTTTCATTCATAATTTTCTTTAGAAACAATTCTTTCATTCATAATTTTCTTTAGAAACTATGCTTTCATTCATAATTTTCTTTAGAAACAATTCTTTCATTCATAATTTTCTTTAGAAACTATGCTTTCATTCATAATTTTCTTTAGAAACAAGTCTTTCATTCATAATTTTCTTTAGAAACAATTCTTTCATTCATAATTTTCTTTAGAAACAATTCTTTCATTCATAATTTTCTTTAGAAGCAATTCTTTCATTCATAATTTCAATGTGTCACTTGACGTAAGACGATGGAATATCAGCCCGTATGTGTCCAACTCCCAAGAAGATGACGAGTCAATATTTGTCAGGACTAACTCAGAACACGACCGTCCATCTTTCTCAAATCTGAACACATTATTTATGCCAACGCCACCTATACAACACACATCACACACACATTCATATTGTCACACCATTATCTTCCGATCGTACTAAAAAAGGGCTTTCATTAACGCCCTTAAATGGACAAAGGTCACAAAAATTCATCAATACAGTATGAACATGAAAACAAGAAGAAAAAAAAAAAAAAAACGATGAAAAATGTTTGCCTTTTTTTTAAACGACATCAGGACGGATGTAAACGATATTTCCCCAATTCTCCAAAATGTTATTGTCCATTTTTTTATATCTGATTATCGATTAAATGCCAACGTTTTTAGTTCATAAAAAAAATTACTATCGATTAAGCACTAAATTTTCAGATTACCGAAAAAATAATTTAAAAGAATAACTTATTTAATATTTACTAGGGGCGTAATTTCTTCAATAATATATAATTAAAAAAAACACAATTTCAGAACTTTGCAGAGTAGAAATTGGATCTTGGATTGACTTTCGCCAGCCTCGTAACTCTCGCGTCCCTTATTTTGTCCTTTAGTCCTCACATTCCATGAGCGATGTTTCTGACAACGGGAGAAGAATGGCTGTTTTTGGGGGTCGGCTGTTGTTTTAAGTGGGTTGTATATAGAGGTTTTCAATCCTCTCATAGTATTCATCGTCAGTCAACTGTAAATCTATCCATCTCATTAACCCTTTATACTCGAGTTTATTTTTAGCCTTAATAAATTGTGGCTCAATAGTAAAAACATTTTTTTTTAAACATCTTTTGGGTGTTTCTTTTATACCACGCTTCCTTTTCTTTTTCGTAACCCTGAACTCAATGTTCACTTTACTTTCGTTGTTTTGTTTTACGGAACATCAACACTTTGGGGTAATTTAATGCGAATTCAATTCAGTCATCTTGATAACATGTGTTAGCCGTCAAATATTTAATATTTTCACATGATTATAGATTCATTTCTTTCGTGGGAATATATTTTATAAACGAATAGTCTGTAAACTAGAGATTCTATGTAATCCATAAATAGGGCCCGGTCAGGTGATGTAGCATCCTGTATATCGGGCCTGGTGTACCGGAAATGGCACCGAACAAGAATAGCACCTACTTAATACAGACACACACGCGGTTCTTAGGCACGGTTGATTGATACGGAAACAATTTCTTGGAAAATAAAATATCTACGGATTTGATGCCAAAAAACACCCGCAAATGTAAACTGCAGAGGTCATCTGCAGAGACGAATACAACCGTCGCTAAATAAACGCTCTAGGGGATTGACTATATTGACAACAGAGGCGAAATCCCAGAATGGACGTTTTCATTTGAATGCGTGAGCGTCCTAAATCATTATATAAATAAGACCAAATTAGGATCGAGCGAATCGACTGATGATCGAGTTCGAGAAATCAACCTCCGTCGATTCGCGTGCTTTCTCCACCTTTCGCAATCACCCCGACTCGTCAACCGCCACCGACAATAAACATATATATTTATATATATCAGAGTTTGTTGTCATTCTCTTTTAGCGCATCAGAAATACAACACCCGGTTATGAGTGACTCCCCACACCCTAAAGCTCCCCAATTGTTGCCTTACCACCAGATCAAGTTCATGATCATACACAGGTTGGGGTAGGCAGACATAGTTTGAGTAATTGCTAGGGTTGGCGATTAAGTTAGGTAAATATTGATTTCAAAGCGGTTGTTGGGGTGGATAAGTGCTAAGAGCGAAAACCTTGCTAAGCAGATCAATATCGTTTCCGGAACGCTTGATTTTTTTTTTCAAATATTTGCGTCGGTTCTGAAATGGATATTTAAAGATATACTTATAATACTTATATGGTAAGATGAAACCTGTCTATATTTTATTATTTATTTATCTATTTATTATATATATATATATATATATATATATATATATATATATATATATATACTGTATATACATTATGTATATATATATATATAATGTATGTGTATATTTATAATGTATGTATATATAATGTATTTATATATATATGATATATGTATATATAATATATGTATATATATATAATGTATGTATATATATAATGTATATGTATATATAATGTATATATATAATATAATATATAATATATATAATGTATATGTATATATATAATGTATATATATATAATGTATATATAATGTATATATATATATTATGTATATATATACATAATGTATATATATATATAATATATATAATGTATATATATATATATGATGTATACATATAATGTATATATATAATAGATATATGATGTGTATATATAATAGATATAATATATATCTATTAATAATGGAGTTTATGTATCTGTCTGTCTGTCTGTCTGTCTGTCTGAAGCCAAAACTCCAGTATGACTATCTTACTGAAACTAATCTTTTTGAAATTCTTTATATACTGTCATTAAAAGTTGTACAGACACCAGATGGATTTTCCTATTTACATAAGTCATTCCTTTAAACCTTCAATTAAATTAATATTTACAAATATACACTTATAACTGCTATTATCAAATTTACATATGTATTTACAATATTTTCCGATAAGGGTATATTAATAAAAATTATTCATACAATTAATTAAAGCCATTTTCTTCATAACCGGCGTGTTTTCTAAACCTTTTCAATGGCAAGTTCCGTTAAAATTGCAAAGTCATTGGCTGTTTAATAAGTGATGTCTTCCCTCCCTCCGGTAAAATAGCGATCTGATTAAACAGCTGCTGTTAATGTGGCACGTTAAATATGTAAACAACAACGCTGTCATTCACCGTGTCAGTTTCCCATTTTAAAAACCGTCCTAACTTTGTTTATTTTCTTAATCTTATTGTTTTAAAACACAAATTTATTAAATCAAATTGTTTATTTAAAATAATAATTGACTTGAAAATTACTATATAAAAACACGTGCGCACACACGCACACACACACACACACACATACACACACACACACACTACAATGAATTCAGTTCAGGTAACTTTTTTCTTTCCGAGAATTAAAAACTTATTCGTGTTTACTGTATTTGATTTCTTAATACTTTCATATCCAATATTATCATTTTTTCACGACCTCAACAGAATTTATGATTCCATGTTTTATTTATTAAAAAAAAGATGTGATTTTTTTTCTTTAATGTCAACAAAATAAACTAACACATTGTACTGGAAAACTATACAACTGATTGTAGAATCAAATTGTTTAATTAAAAAAATGTCATTAAACAAACACACACACACACTGTGTTCACTGTATTTGATTTTTTGGTGCTTCCACATTTTAGGACCCACGCTAACTATTTATATGTATGGGGGGGGATAAAAAAAATTGGGGGAAAGCGGTCAAAAAAATTTCTTTTTTTCTTTTTTAACTAATAGATATTTCTATGAATGGTAATATAAAAAAATTGAGGGGGGTACAAAACATTTCTTTCTTTCTTTTTAAACTAAAGGTCTTTCTATTTATGGGCGAGGGTACAACAAAAATCGGGGTAGGGTCGAATTTTTTTTCTTCTTTATTTTCAACTAAACATATTCTTGGTCATAAACACAGAAAATCAATGTCTAACCACCACAGAAATATGACTGGGGCTCCATCGGTTTACGCGTGAGCGTTCATTTCTGATGCGGCAGCCTAGCAAAAATATGCGACCGGATGGAGCATATATTTGCTAGTATATATAATAGATATATAATGCATATATATATATATATATATATATTATAGATATATAATGTATGTATATATAATAGATATATAATGTATATATATAATAGATATATAATGTATGTATATATAATAGATATATAATGTGTATATATATAATAGATATATAATGTATATATATATATATATATATATATATATATATATATATATATATATATAATGTGTATATATATATATATAATAGATATATAATGTATATATATAATCTGAAAATTTGGGTTTCAATCGATAGTAACTTATTGTGCTCTAACAAAACTATACAATAAGAAAACAATTCGAAATGAGAGTGTGCCATCCAAGTTCCCCCATTTTTTTCTTTTTGAATATTCGTTTATCCTGAAAATTCCCCACACCGACTCTTTGGCATCGCGGTATTATCCTGAGGTCGAGCAGACTTTTTAGAGAAATAGGATTTTGCTAATTTTGCGATGAATATTTTATTTTCTAGGCACCGCGATCATTTTCGATTTTTGTAACTTTTTAACACAGTGATATTCAAAACAAAATCAACTATTCTTTTTTTTTTTTAATTCAAGCTTTTTAACAAATAAAATCTTGAAGTTTGTATAAAAATATTGATTCGTGTGCGCTTTTATGTTACGTATAAAATACTGCTTTTTATTTCTTATTTGGGTACTGTTATAGATGACGCGGCTGATTTCCGTGACTTCGCGTCGACAACGATCGGGCAGGTCACGGAAGCGCCCGAGCGCTGACGGAATAACATCGTTTTTTCTTTCTTTTATCTTACAAAAACATAGACAAAAATTTACCTCCCCCCCACCCCCCACCCCCGCAAAAAAACATTATTTTCATTTTAAAAAAAAACTGATTCTTATCTATGTATTTTTTCTTTGAATTTACTCGTCTTATATTAGCGTCTGCCGGTTTTCCAGTTAGAGCTTGGCAGTTTGAATGTAAGGCTTGGCCATCGCTAAGAACGGAAGCCCTTACACTAACGGGAACCCTTACCATAAACCCTAACCCTAACCCTAACCCTAAACCCTGAACCTAACCCATTTTTCTTTCTTTTTTTGTTTTATGTTAGCAAGAAAAAAAAAGAAGAACAGCGAAACAAATTAAAAAGAAAACATTGACAAAATCCTCTCCCCCAATAATTTTTTTTTTCTTTCTACACATTTGATTGAAAATCATTCATTTGTTCGGTTTTTATCTTTTTATCTTTGTATTTTTTCTTTGAATTTATTCGTCTAAATATTATCGCCTGCAAATCTTGCATTAACGCTTGGCGTTTTGGTCTCGGCAACTCTCGGGCGCTTCCGCGACCTGCCCAATCGTTGCCGACTCGAAGTCACGGAAATCAGGTGCGTCATCTATAACAGCACTCTCATTTGTTCTTTTATTGTTTTTTTTTGTGTTGTTGATCTTCTCATCATTCTTTTGGTTTTCGTCTGTTTGCTGTTCGCATCATCCGTACGGCATCTTCAGTTATGTCGACACATGGTCTGGCCTGGTTGTCTTTGGGAAACAAAATAGTCACAAAAGAACAAATAATCACAGAAAATAGGATCGAGGATTTCACGTGTTTTATTTACTCTAGTTTCATTAACTTTTGTCGTAGATCGATATACAACACCAATCATCGGGTGGGATGGGTTATTAGAGAGAGAGAGAGGGAGAGAGAGAGAGAGAGAGAGAGAGAGAGAGAGGGAGGGAGGGGGGAACGAGGAATCATCTCAAATTCTGTATTATGATGTAACAGTCACACACCAAGTCCTGTC
>OY744529.1:95514902-95539902 GCA_963556195.1 Sepiola atlantica | reverse complement strand
CATTGGTGGAATTCATAGGTGTAATGGTACGCGGTCCTAAAAAGGTTAGGAACCAATTAAAGAAGGTCACCAAGAGGATATTTGTATTAAACGTACCACGTAGCCAAAGGAACGTTGGAGTACTATTAAAACAAATTTGCTTTTACTGAGAAATTAGGAGAAATGAACTCAGAATTTATTTAATTATTTTTCATTCCGTTTTTTTTATCAATAATTTCATGCTAATTTTACAGAAAACATATCTCACAGACGATATAATATGAATACACAGATCAAATTATGGTACTTATATCGATCTTGACCCAGTTTTCGCGAGTTTTCTGTCGGAAGCGTTCGGCTATCCTACGCAAACGCCCGGATTTTTTTTAAAGAAACAACAAAGAAAATTAAACATATTTTCATGAATATTTTTGGAAGAAAAAACAGGGGAAAAAACAAGAAAAACGTTGCGAAATTATTGTTATCACTACATATGAAGTTAAATTACTATTATCACGACATATTAAGTTAAATTACTGTTATCACGAAATATTAAGTTATATTTTCAAGAAAGTAAAGAAACAACAAAGAAAATGAAACAAGCAAAACATAGCGAGGTTACTGTTTTAAAATGAATATTGTATTTTTATTTTGATACGTTATATTTACAAGGAATTTTTTAAATAAACAATAATGAAAATTAAACATACTTTCATGAATTTTTTTGAAGAAACAAAAAACAAAAAAGTACCGAAATTACTTTTATCACGACATATTTTTTTACTTTTATTATTTATTTTTACTTGCTTACTGTTCCATGTTTTCTTTTGTTTTCTTTTGCGCTGAGAACAGCGGACGACGAGAATCGCCTCGTCAACACTCGGGGGTTTGCGTAGGAAAGCCGAACGCTTCCGAGTCGAACGTCACGAACACAGGGTCAAGATCTATATCAGTACCTTTAATAGTTAATTTGATTTTTGCATCTACCAGGTAATTTTGGAATTGTTTTTTTTAATTAAGACTTGCTTAATGATTTTTTTTTAATTAAGACTTGCTTAATAATTTTTTTTTAATTAAGACTTGCTTAATGATTTTTTTTAATTAAGACTTGCTTAATGATTTTTTTTAATTCATTGAGGAATATTTTTTGGTTGAGCAGATCAATTCAGCTCGGTTTATTAGATTTTTTGTAATTGCTATTTTATAGCGGTATGAACATTCAATTCTGTAGTTTAACATACAAGAATTAATGGAGGTAGTTTTTTATAAGTTCATCAAGTACATAAAAGTTATAAGTACGTCTAAAAACAAAATTTTGATATTAATGTTTCATTCATAGGTTGATGTGTGTACAGAGTTTTTTGAAAGTGTGTTTGTAGTTCGTATATTTAATACTTGTTGTCTGCTAGAATAAGGATATCGTCTACGTATCTGAAATAAATGGAGGGTTCAGTGATTGTATTAAATATTTTGTTCATAGGTTAATGTGTCTACAGAGTGTTTTGAAAGTGTGTTTGTAGTTCTTATATTTAATACTTGTTGTCTGCTAGAATAAGGATATCGTCTACGTATCTGAAATAAATGGAGGGTTCAGTGATTGTATTAATGTTTCGTTCATAGGTTAATGTGTGTACAGAGTGTTTTGAAAGTGTGTTTGTAGTTCTTATATTTAATACTTGTTGTCTGCTAGAATTAGGATATCGTCTACGTATCTGAAATAAATGGAGGGTTTAGTGATTGTATTAAATATTTTGTTCATAGGTTAATGTGTCTACAGAGTGTTTTGAAAGTGTGTTTGTAGTTCTTATATTTAATACTTGTTGTCTGCTAGAATAAGGATATCGTCTACGTATCTGAAATAAATGGAGGGTTCAGTGATTGTATTAAATATTTTGTTCATAGGTTAATGTGTCTACAGAGTGTTTTGAAAGTGTGTTTGCAGTTCTTATATTTAATACTTGTTGTCTGCTAGAATAAGGATATCGTCTACGTATCTGAAATAAATGGAGGGTTCAGTGATTGTATTAAATATTTTGTTCATAGGTTAATGTGTGTACAGAGTGTTTTGAAAGTGTGTTTGCAGTTCTTATATTTAATACTTGTTGTCTGCTAGAATAAGGATATCGTCTACGTATCTGAAATAAATGGAGGGTTCAGTGATTGTATTAAATATTTTGTTCATAGGTTAATGTGTGTACAGAGTGTTTTGAAAGTGTGTTTGCAGTTCTTATATTTAATACTTGTTGTCTGCTAGAATAAGGATATCGTCTACGTATCTGAAATAAATGGAGGGTTCAGTGATTGTATTAAATATTTTGTTCATAGGTTAATGTGTGTACAGAGTTTTTTGAAAGTGTGTTTGTAGTTCTTATATTTAATACTTGTTGTCTGCTAGAATTAGGATATCGTCTACGTATCTGAAATAAATGGAGGGTTCAGTGATTGTATTAAATATTTTGTTCATAGGTTAATGTGTGTACAGAGTTTTTTGAAAGTGTGTTTGTAGTTCTTATATTTAATACTTGTTGTCTGCTAGAATTAGGATATCGTCTACGTATCTGAAATAAATGGAGGGTTCAGTGATTGTATTAAATATTTTGTTCATAGGTTAATGTGTGTACAGAGTTTTTTGAAAGTGTGTTTGTAGTTCTTATATTTAATACTTGTTGTCTGCTAGAATTAGGATATCGTCTACGTATCTAAAATAAATGGAGGGTTCAGTGATTGTATTAAATATTTTGTTCATAGGTTAATGTGTGTACAGAGTGTTTTGAAAGTGTGTTTGTAGTTCTTATATTTACTACTTGTTGTCTGCTAGAATAAGGATATCGTCTACGTATCTGAAATAAATGGAGGGTTCAGTGATTGTATTAATGTTTCGTTCATAGGTTAATGTGTGTACAGAGTGTTTTGAAAGTGTGTTTGTAGTTCTTATATTTACTACTTGTTGTCTGCTAGAATAAGGATATCGTCTACGTATCTGAAATAAATGGAGGGTTCAGTGATTGTATTAAATATTTTGTTCATAGGTTAATGTGTGTACAGAGTTTTTTGAAAGTGTGTTTGTAGTTCTTATATTTAATACTTGTTGTCTGCTAGAATTAGGATATCGTCTACGTATCTGAAATAAATGGAGGGTTCAGTGATTGTATTAAATATTTTGTTCATAGGTTAATGTGTGTACAGAGTGTTTTGAAAGTGTGTTTGTAGTTCTTATATTTAATACTTGTTGTCTGCTAGAATTAGGATATCGTCTACGTATCTAAAATAAATGGAGGGTTTAGTGATTGTATTAAATATTTTGTTTTCGAGATTAGACATATAAAACTACTGAATGTTGATCTAAGTACGGAATCGATGGAGACGCCATTAATTTGTTTGTAAATATTTCCCTTATGGCCGTAGAAGGGGACTTCGGTCGTGCAGATTAATAATAACATTTTGAGAATTGTATGATTGATTTTGAGAGGAGGGAGGGATGAGTTATTGTATATGTTATTAATTATTATGTCGATTGTTTCATGGACTGGGACATTAGTGAATAGACTTTCGACGTCCAGTGAAACAGTGATTTTGTTATTGACTTTTGTAGTTTGGAGAATCTGTATGAGTTCTTGGGTGGACTTTACACTTTATTTTCTTGGTAAATACGGAGTTATAAGTTAGTTGATTGCTTTAGTTAGTTAATAAATAGCGGTTGTAACTTGTGCAATTATAAGACAGATGGCGGGAAGTTGGGTGTATGGGTTTTTACATTACCATATAGGTAACCGGGTTTGTAATCCCCAGTCATTTTGGGGAGTTTATGGCTATCATTAACAGCATTGTTGGCTGTAATAAGTTTATTAATATGTTTATTAATAAGTTTATTAATAAACTTATTAATAAGTTTATTAATAAGTTTATTAACCTTAGTCTTGAGTTGCTTGATAGTTTGTATTAACTTTTTTTTTAATTTTGTAATTTTGTAAAATAATCCAATTTATTAAGTACCACATATATGTTGTTGGTTTTATCACTTTTTTATAACGATATTTGGATGGTTTCAGAGTTCGTTGGCGGTTTTTTATTGGATTGTGAGTTTAGATTGTAGTGCATCGTTGTTTTTTATTGGGTCCATTTTTATAGCTTCAGCTTTGAGTAGATCTTTAATTTCGGGATGTGTGGTAATTTATTGTTCGTTTTCTAATTTGACAATGTTTTCAAATAATAGTTCAATTTCGGCTTTTTATTTTTGGTGATTGTATTATTTTAATAGGATACAATTAGGTCCGAGATAAAGGAATTATTGTTGGTGTTCAGTGAGTTCATGGTCAGAGAGGTTAATATAGTTCTGTGTTTTGTGAGGAAGTAAGATAAACCCCTTGAATAGGGAGTTAGAATAACTATTCAAAAGAAAATTTATGTACAAGTTAAAAGTTATTATATATTTCAAAAACATCCTACGTTTAACCTTTTTAAATATTGTAAATTTTAATTAGTCATGCGCCTAACACATGATCACGTTCCAAATACGTAATTTCATCCCTCATGCGTACTTTTAAAAGGCTATAAATTGCCGAATAGTTTGAACTCAGCGGACATGAATAATCAAGTCCAACCATCCGCCTGAAAACGATTGAGAGAGTAGTACTAACAACAAATGGAACAAAAACAATCGACGATTCGACAAAAATACGCGCAAAGATCGAGAAGATAAAAAAAGAAGACTAAATAAATAAAACATTCTGTGTTATGCAATAACGTTTGCCTAAATACACAGCATATATATGGAAAATACAAGAATAGCTTATGGTGAGTATATTTGCTGTGTATTCATATATGTTTTATAGAAGGAATGGGCACACACATATACGTGTGCTCGGTATAGTGCCAACTGAAGTATGTTAAGTGAAGCAATTCTGGGATCAGACAAGCACACTTGCGAGTTGAGGGTAATCTGAGCGCGTACTAATCGAACGTGCTTTTATGTATCAACTGACACTCGCCCACGGGTGTGTGTACCTCTCCGAACAAGTGCAGAAACGTCGCCATCACACACAGGCACGCGCACAATAATTCGGGGAAAAGTAGACGGGCTATTTCTTAGAGATTATACGGAAATGGCTGGAGCTTGATCCCGAGTGTCGAAGATGACAGTAAATATTTTCAACGGTGGTCATGCCCTTAAAATTTCGGACTTAAGATTTAGACAATGTATAAATTTCATGTCTTGGAATTCGGTGCGTATGAAATGGTATGTCCGTAATTTTCTATACCAGATACAATATTACAACTTTAACAACGAAAATTAGAAAATATTTAACTGAATTATATTTGTGTATTATGTTGAACTATGCTCAAAAACTAACTAAAGTATAAATTCAGCTTAGCGGCAAAATCTATTCTAATATGCATATTGTTTTTCATCCAAGATTGAATGAAAATAAAGTTTTCTCAAATGAGTACATGCATAATTTTATGAGTAGAAAATGTTCTAAAATATCTTTAATCCTAATTTCATAATTCATTCAATAGATTTCGTTTAGTTTTTCTTTTAATCTTTATCGCAAGAAAACTTTGAATTGGGCCCAGGCAGCAAAAAATCAAGAATGGTTTGGTATAAAATAAACAGTGTTGTTGAAATCAAGTTCGTCAAGGATTTGATGAATAACAATACGTAGGAAAGAGGAATGACATTTGACCGGTAAAATATTGAGCTATTCGAAATCTACCCTTAGCTTTCTAAAACATCTTCCATCATTATTTTATACGGCTTCGGTATCAAACATAAATAACTTGTCCTGTTTTGAAAGACATTGAAAAATATTGATATATCAATACTTTTGAAAATCAGTCAGCTCTTTAAAAAGTCATCATCTATGTTTAAATTTTAATAACATCAAAACCTATACACAATGAAAAATGTATATAAAGAAATGCTGTGAACTCGTTAGTTTTAGATTGAACCCCATTTGCAATTGCATATTCAACTCAAGGTCAAGAATTAACACGGCTTTGCACTCTTCGATGCACTATCCTTATGCATTAATTGTGTTTGCTTCTTACAAGACATCATCGTTCTGTTATCATAGAGTGCGATGCATCATTATATCCTGCATTGATCCATTAGAAATAAGATTTCTTCAATCAATATTTTTTTTAGCTAGAGTCAGTGTTTACTTTTAAAATATTGTTATAATTGTGGTACTAGGACATTGAACGTTACATATACGTAATTCAGCCACGAATTTAAAAATGTGAAAAGGTTGAAAACCCGATGAAAGGGAAACAACCCGTACTCCATAAAAATGAATAACACATCGTATCACAAATTATAATCATATATTTGTATAAAACAACCAAGACAAAGTAACAATACATAACAAGTGTTTTTTTTGTTTTTTCAAAAGATCAACTAATATTCTTTCCGCACAAACGGAGTTCTTTATAAGAGGCTGGTTTTAGTTATTCCGAGAAAGTTGATCAATCAGGATAAGAATTAAAAGTCCAAATATAGCAATTAAGAAGGCTTATAGCCTTAATGGAAAATGAAAATAGGAAAGTCTTTTTCCTCACGTAATTCGAGGAAAACAGATGAGAAGTCCATCTCCTCCCACGGGAGATCGAGATATGAAGGTAAATGTGTTAAAATCGCGGGTAACGATTGAATGTAACACGACAATATATAACAATATGAACGTTCAATTTTAGGACGAATTAATATGGTATTTTTTTTGTGTTTGTCTTTATGTCGTAAACACATACCTTTTTTGTTTGACGGCGGAGGGAAGGATATTTTAACAGAATTTTAGATTCTGTGGTCCGTTCTTAACGGAGCTATATTGGTTGTTTTTTTTTTGGGGGGGGGGGTTGTTGTCCGGTAAATTCGGGGTTATACCTCGTGGTGTTTTCAGCCGTTAATTTTCGAATTAACTTTTCCTATTTTGAAATAATTATCTGCCTTGGCTGCTTGGTGAGCTGCCAGTCAAAAATATACGTCTGTTGTTGACGCTGCTCGACGAACTTTTTTTCTGTTTCTTTTTCTCTCCATTTTCCCGCTTCTTCGGTATTACGTTTGCATAGCAACATTATTCTCCCATTTGATTGGTTGAATCCTCTGCCCCCGCAAATGCGTGGGCTGAATTATGAAAGCCTGTCTGTCGAACTTCCTGTTGATCCCTTTTGACAATTGTTGCCCGTCTGCGCCCTTTTTCTTGATGCGTAGGGGAACAAGTCTTCTGTTCCTTTCTTATGCTTTATGGGGCAAAATATGTAGATATAACAATATCCATCTCTAATTCATTACACTCTGAAATGAAAAGGTCAGAATTATTTCTCCAGATTCTCTTTCGGTGAGAAAATGGTGCTATGTGTTCGGTTAGAAAATGGAGCTATGTGTTCGGTTAGAAAATGGAGCTATCATAGACTGTTAAATAAAAGTATGAAAACACAAAAGAAACATGTTTTTTTGTGTTTTTGCTTTGTTTTATGCAATTAGCACTGAAGATAGCCACAGCAGGAAATAAATGCACAGGAGCATTTTACGAATATCTTGGTTCTAGCCGAAACAATTGTATGTTGAATAAAAAATAAGTTTTATAAAATGACGTGAACATGTTCTTTATAACATTGATATGGTATAAAATTGCATAAAACATATTGAATATATATATATATATATATATATATATATATATATATATATATATATATATATATATATATGGAAATCGCTTCATAACTCGCTCTCACCCAACCGCATCGGAGCTGGGACGAGCGGCCCCTCACGCGATTGCTTGGAGAAAGAGGCTACAACATCCTTCAGCGGAAATGTCGTCATGCCCTGACTTCCGCCGCCTACCGGGGTCATTCTCAAAACTCAGTCGTCAATCATTCAGCGAGTTGGCCCTTTTGACTAATCCGCTATATTTTCTGGACCAAGATTACAATAAGGACCCCAGTTCAGTAACACAACAAGCGGGACATCTTTTGGAAGCACCGGCGTCTTCCGGTTGACCTCGCAATACACGTGGTTGCTATTTACAAAAGAACTTGTAAATAAACCTTTTTTTTTTTTTTTAATAAATGCAGTATATTTCGGATTTTTTTTTTCTTTTAACATGTTAATATTTATTTTAAGGCAGAGGGTCCATAAATAAAACAAATAAAATATTAACATGTTTTCTTTTAAAACATGTTTTTGTGTCACTATTTACTTGCCTCCCCACTATTTACTTGCCTCGTGAGTAAATAATAATAATAATTGTCGATGAATTATGCTTAACCCAAGCCAATATCCAAATAATACTATTCTCTGATTGAGAAAAAGAGAGAAAAGAAAATAATAATAATAATAATAATAATAATAATAATAATAATAATAATAATAATAATAATAATAACAAATTCAAAGAAAATTAAAAACACGCGTGGTTCAATGATGTAAAAAAGTTGAGGTTTTTACCTGCCTCCAACTTCGTGCAAACTAGATGATGAGTATCAATAATATAAGTAAATACGAAGTTGTTATTATTATTATTAGTAGTAGTAGTAGTAGTAGTAGTAGTAGTAGTAGTAGTAGTGGTAGTAGTAGTAGTAGTAGTAGTAGTAGTAGTAGTAGTAGTAGTAGTAGTAGTAGTGGTAGTGGTAGTATTTGTACTCACTAGGACTTATCACACAAGTCATCGTCAAACATTTCTCACCGACAACAACTGGTGGTGTTCCCTGGAATCTGAGTGACAACAAGCCTCCCAGGATTTCCAGTACTCTCCACCCTTTTTCGATAACCACCGCAAATGATCTTGCGGTATCGCAACAGTCGCTTACCATTGATTTCTCGCTGGTAAGAACCATTGATCGTCTTTGGGATTTGGGTGGCAATAAGCCTCCTCAAGGTCCCAGCAATCTACGCATTTTTCTAGTGGAGGTTTGGTTTGTGTTGCCCCTCCTCGGTCTTCACATCCTATTTGACCATCTACAAATATTTCGTTTGGTGTCAGCCTATGACATTATGATATTTCTTGCAGTTTCTGTTCATGCCGTGGTGTTTTTCCCGCGGTTTTGTTTTCTTCTTGTACTTCATTGTGACTAGTTACGATTCGTAGCTTATGCAGGTTGGTTATTATTATCATTATTATTATTTTTATTATTATTTTTATTTTTTTATTATTATTATTATTATTATTATTATTATTATTATTATTATTATTATTATTATTATGTACTCACTAGGAGTTCTCACACAGGTCATCAGTGATTGCTAACCGACAACCGGTGGTATTCCCTTGAGTCTGAGTGACAACAAGTCTCCCCAGATTTCCAGTATTCTCCACCTCTTTTCGATAGCCACCGCAAATAAACTTTCAGTATCACAACAGCCGTTTACAATTGATTTCTCGCTGGTAAGGACCATTGGTCTTCTCTGGGATTTGGGTGGGGCAATAAGCCTCCCCAAGGTCCCAGCAGTTTCTGCACTTTCAGTGGAGGTTTGGTTTGTGCTGTCCCTCCTCGGTTTTCTCATCCTCCTTGACTCTATGCAAATATTTTGTGTGGTGTCAGCCTAGGCTGGTACGATTTTTTTGGGGGGGGGGGGGGGGGGCTGATGGTGTTCTTGCTATTTCTGTTAATTTTTTAGTCGTGTCAGTTGAGGCCGGTGTAATTTATTGGGGAGGGAGAGCTTATGAAGTGATGTTTCTTGCATTTTCTGTTCCTTTGTTTGTGATGTGTTCTTTCTGTGGTTTTGTTTTCTTCCTGTAGTAGATTCCGTGTGACTCTTCGTAGCTTATGCGGGTTGGTTTCCGCATTGAATGATTTTTCTTAAGATTGTAGCTGTTTTGATCATTACCGTCCTTTGTATAGTTTTAATATTATTATCATCATCATCATCATCATCATCATCATCGCCGCCGCCGCCGCCGTCGTCGTCGTCGTTGTTGTTGCTGTTGCTGATGCTGTTGCTGTTGCTGTTGCTGTTGCTCAACACCCTCAGCGAAATCTCACCCGTAAACAAGAATAGGATTCTACTTTTGAACACACGGAAACTTGCCGAAAAAAAACACCTTAAAAAGTCCATTATTTTTTTTTTTAATTTAGAGTGGGAGATCAGTTTCACATGTAAATATGACGTAACATATTTCCGGGCTATTCTAGCGTTTTAGGACAGTTAACTACAAATATTTTTTTGTATGGGAGATACATTCTGTGCGTTTTATTGCGGGTGAATTTTTTTTAAGCGATTACATGTGGTTTTATCATGCTACCTGTCGGACTTAGGGTTAGCGGTAATGAAAACAGCTGAAATATTTGTTTAAATCCTCGAAACCAACGCACATAGCCAAGTGACGTTGACCAACCACAGGTAAGTTGAAATACAAAGGCAGTAAGGGGAGGGGGGTCAAATACAACAAGAAAAAGTAATGGGGCGTATGAAGACAAACTCAAGGGGACTGAGATTACCTGGGTAAATGAGATTACCTGGGTAAATGAGATTACCTGGGTAAATGAGATTACCTGAGTAAATATATAAGGAAAATATTATAAGCTACCCCACCCACACTGAATAAATCAAATCAGCGCAGTTGTATTAGCATCAATTCTTCTTCTTTCACCTCTTTTTCTTCTTCTTCTTCTTCTTCTTCTTCTTTTTCTTCTTCTTTTTCTTTCACCTCTTTTTCTTCTTATTCTTCTTTTTCTTTTCTTTTTCCTCCTCTTTCTTTCACCTCTTTTTTTCTTTTTCATCTTCTTTTTCTTCTTCTTTTTCTTTCACCTTTTTTTCTTCTTCTTCTTCTTTTTCATATTCTTCTTCTTCTTCTTCCTCCTCTTCTTCTTCTCCTCCTCTTCCTTCCTCCTACTCTTTAACTACACCAGCCACTATTTACTTATATCTTACCACAATTTGCACAACGTTGACAATAAAAGTCTTCCTTTAATTTCTTTCATTAAATGTCAATGTGTGTCTCATTTTCTTTCTTTTCATCATCTTTTTCCCTTTGTTCGTATTTTTCTTTTTCTTTTCTTTTCTTTTTTTTTTTGGCTTATTACAAACACACAAAATAATCGCGACGGCTGGCAGGAGGAGCGGGCAGGAGGACGTTGCTTTGCGAGTCGACATCGTCTCTCCGTCTTCTCCCCGCACACCGACGATCGGTATAAAAAGAAATGATTTCTTTTATCTCCGTCTGATTTCCTCGTTTCGTCCCCATTTGCCTTTCCAGTGACCGTCGTTTTCCACCCGACCCGCCAACCCTCAACAAAACACGACGGTATTAATTTCCTTGGAGGTTTTCTTCAAATCCATGTTGATGAGATTAAACGCTATTTTGCTCTCCTAACACGCATGTAAAAGATTAAAAAATAATACGAAATAAAATAAATAAATAGAAACAAACGGATTAAAAAGAGAGAAAAAAAAGAAAATAATAATTAACGAGTCCCGTGGAAATTTCACGGTTGTTTTTTGTTTTTTGCTTTTTTTTTTATTATTGAAACTGAGTTCACCCCAAACAAGGCAAGTTGCCACTGTAGACGTAAGGGGCTACTGAGAATTAGGGTGAAAGTTTAGGGGATCATCCTAAATTGAGAGCTGTGCAGCCAGATGTTTGTTCACATTAGTTTTAAATTCGTGCATGGTGGTACAGTCGGGAAAATAGGGAGCAGGGAGGGAGTTCCAACCGCCAGCAGGTCGAGGAATAAAGCTAATGGAGTAGAAGGCTATCCGGCATCTGGGGAATGCCACAGTGAATGGATGGGATCTAGCTGATTGTCGTGTTGGTCGAGTTTATTTACGACAAGGAGGCACCAGGGCAGCAAGTTCATCGGAGCACATTCCATTGAAGTACTTGTAAAACAAGCACAAGGATGCAACATTGCGGCGATGGGACAGGAGCTGGAGCTTGGTGGATAGTGAGGGACCTATTAAGTTGGTGACTCTTTTTTGGACCTTGTCTAAGAGAGAGAGAGAGAGAGAGAGAGAGAGAGACTAGTGGATGGTGCACCAGCCTAGATGTGACAACAATACTCCATGCATGGGCGGGTGTTAGCTTTGTAGAGATATAGGATACTGTCAGGTGTGAGAAGTGTCCCAGCATGGCAGAGGGAGCCTACCTTCTTTGCAGCAGCCTTGGCAATGTCTTTTATGTATTTATTCCAATTCATGTTTCCTGTGAATGTTTGAAATATCTAAATATGTAAGAATTTTAGATGAAGTTCAATGTCACCAGATTCCTGTTTATGTAAAAATGTAATAGGCTGCATTATTTAGTGGTACATACGAATGGCAGACGTTGCAGGTTATAGATGCTTGACCAAAATAAAATGAAAATGTTTTTGATTTTATATCGGACCACACAGAATTATATTTCTCTTTGAAATAAAATAAGTGCCTCGTAAAAACAGGGAATAATGTTGTGTCCAAAAAGGTATGTTCGTAGATTGTCTCCATGATAATTCCCTGTCTGGCTGTTATCTCCAGTTGGATATCTCAAGTAGCCAGTGCTTGGTGGTCGGGTGGCGACCGCTGAGAAAGATTGGAATACAAGATCTCTGGTCAGAAGTAAAGGATTCCAGGGTATGGTAGGGGAAGACCTGGACCTTTGCGCATGACAGGAAGTTTGGTTCTCTGAGACAGCTAGCAGTGAGTGGAAGTTGGGTGTCTCTCCGGGCAATGTGTTCCCATTTGGGACTCTTAACTAAAGGACTGTGTTGATCGTACTTATACTTCATTTCGTCGGGGTAAAAGATCTCATTTTGCAAGTCTGCTATTCAACCTAAGAACACGAGTATATTTTGTAACCCCCAAGGAATAAACCTGTTACTTGTTTATAAACTGAACTCATGGTTTTACTTAGAATGAGAATTCTTTGTTGCAGCACGGACTAAGTCGGACGACAACTTTGGACCGACACAACGTATGGGGCGATTGCGACCAGTGCAGCGAACACACTTGTACCGGTTCACGTTATAAACCGTCCCTGCAAATATTCCAACTTTTTCCTTCCCAGGAATCATTTTCAATCATCTCATAAGCTTCTTCATCTCTCAACTGACAAACATTCCATCTCGTTAACAGATACCCTCGAGTGGCGTTTAGCCTTGATCAAGTACTGATCTATTAGTAAAAAAAATTAATATTTATCTTGGTACTGATATCGATCCTGAACCAGTTTTCGTGAGGTTCGACTCGGAAGCGTTCGGCTGTCCTACGCAAACACCCAGTCGTCTGGTACAAATCGGCTACAAGTCAACTCTCGGGCGTTTGCGTAGGACAGCCGAACGCTTCCGAGTCGAACCTCACGAAAACTGGGTCAGGATCGATATCAGCACCTTTTATCTTTATTCTGACACATCTTTCTTCGACAAAAACTTTGTAATTAAATGAACTTGAAAAAAAAATCAGTTGTCACCTGCTTTTTGTTTACGCAAAAAGAAAACTGTCTTAATGATACTACACGTTCGCGTTTGGATACAATTACGTGCCTTTTATTAAGCTCATGCGTATTGGCAGTGTTATGGTCGTGACAACACACAAGTTTTATATAGATTATAACCGAACCTCAAATCGTAGACAGTCTATTTAGAAAAAGAAAGAAAAATACTTTTACCGCTTACGACCAAAAAAGACTGCAACCCGGGCGCAAGATTAATATTAGGGTTTACAGAGAATGTTTCGTTCTCATAATCAAGTAAATATAATTCAAATGTTATGGCGTTTTGGGAATTTTTCTGTTCGTACGTAAATACAAACATCTGATTGGTTGAGAAAAAAGAATAACTAGAGTACACATTACTAAGACAGTAGTTTTTTTACAATGTTAATACCCGAGTTCGAATCTCACGTAAGTCTAAAGGATTTGTTTTAACTGGATATGTGTTTTATAAATTTAAAGAAATTAACAAAACAAACAGGCATGAAACAAACATTACCTAAATATTTTTTTTTTACTAAGCGACCCTTTTTTTGATAATCCGCAAAAAAAGTAGACATAAATGTTTTTCGGCATTAGTTCAAAGCGACTTATTTTTGCTTACAAACATAATTTTTAATGTTTTGCTAATAAAAAAAAACAATGCGTAAATACATCATCGTTGTTACTTACTCTCTCATGCAAATACGAAGTAGCATATTTTTTCCAAATAATTTCAGAAATATTTTCTTCACCCGAGCTCTATAGCAATAGAAGCTAGATAAAGATGGAAATTGACATACCCAGGTACTGTAATAACACCGAACATTAGTTTTTTGTTTGTTTGTTTTTTTAATTAATGGTCAATACTGCAGCGGCTTACTTCACTTTCGAAATATATATTTTGACTTTTTCCTATGCCTTAAAATCGTTACCCGTTCTATCCTACGCTCTGTGGTCCGGAAGTGGGTAACCATTATATGTTGAGTTTATATAGGAAAGTGGACTTCCTTTCTTCAACTTCGAAATATATATTTTGACTTTTTCCTATGCCTTAAAATCGTTACCCGTTCTATCCTACGCTCTGTGGTCCGGAAGTGGGTAACCATTATATGATGCGTCTATATAGGAAAGTGGACTTCCTTTCTTCAACTTCGAAACATATACCTTGACTCTTTCCTATGCCTTAAAATCGTTACCCGTTTTATCCTACGCTATGTGGTCCGGAAGTGGGTAACCATTATATGATGCGTCTATATAGGAAAGTGGACTTCCTTTCTTGAACTTCGAAACATATACCTTGACTCTTTCCTATGCCTTAAAATCGTTACCCGTTCTATCCTACGCTATGTGGTCCGGAAGTGGGTAACCATTATATGATGCGTCTATATAGGAAAGTGGACTTCCTTTCTTCAACTTCGAAACATATACCTTGACTCTTTCCTATGCCTTAAAATCGTTACCCGTTCTATCCTACGCTCTGTGGTCCGGAAGTGGGTAACCATTATATGTTGAGTTTATATAGGAAAGTGGACTTCCTTTCTTCAACTTCGAAACATATACCTTGACTCTTTCCTATGCCTTAAAATCGTTACCCGTTCTATCCTACGCTATGTGGTCCGGAAGTGGGTAACCATTATATGATGCGTCTATATAGGAAAGTGGACTTCCTTTCTTCAACTTCGAAACATATACCTTGACTCTTTCCTATGCCTTAAAATCGTTACCCGTTCTATCCTACGCTCTGTGGTCCGGAAGTGGGTAACCATTATATGATGCGTCTATATAGGAAAGTGGACTTCCTTTCTTCAACTTCGAAACATATACCTTGACTCTTTCCTATGCCTTAAAATCGTTACCCGTTTTATCCTACGCTATGTGGTCCGGAAGTGGGTAACCATTATATGATGCGTCTATATAGGAAAGTGGACTTCCTTTCTTCAACTTCGAAACATATACCTTGACTCTTTCCTATGCCTTAAAATCGTTACCCGTTCTATCCTACGCTATGTGGTCCGGAATGGGTAACCATTATATGATGCGTCTATATAGGAAAGTGGATTTCCTTTCTTCAACTTCGAAACATATACCTTGACTCTTTCCTATGCCTTAAAATCGTTACCCGTTCTATCCTACGCTCTGTGGTCCGGAAGTGGGTAACCATTATATGTTGAGTTTATATAGGAAAGTGGACTTCCTTTCTTCAACTTCGAAATATATATTTTGACTTTTTCCTATGCCTTAAAATCGTTACCCGTTCTATCCTACGCTCTGTGGTCCGGAAGTGGGTAACCATTATATGATGCGTCTATATAGGAAAGTGGACTTCCTTTCTTCAACTTCGAAACATATACCTTGACTCTTTCCTATGCCTTAAAATCGTTACCCGTTTTATCCTACGCTATGTGGTCCGGAAGTGGGTAACCATTATATGATGCGTCTATATAGGAAAGTGGACTTCCTTTCTTGAACTTCGAAACATATACCTTGACTCTTTCCTATGCCTTAAAATCGTTACCTGTTCTATCCTACGCTATGTGGTCCGGAAGTGGGTAACCATTATATGATGCGTCTATATAGGAAAGTCGACTTCCTTTCTTCAACTTCGAAACATATACCTTGACTCTTTCCTATGCCTTAAAATCGTTACCCGTTCTATCCTACGCTCTGTGGTCCGGAAGTGGGTAACCATTATATGTTGAGTTTATATAGGAAAGTGGACTTCCTTTCTTCAACTTCGAAACATATACCTTGACTCTTTCCTATGCCTTAAAATCGTTACCCGTTCTATCCTACGCTATGTGGTCCGGAAGTGGGTAACCATTATATGATGCGTCTATATAGGAAAGTGGACTTCCTTTCTTCAACTTCGAAACATATACCTTGACTCTTTCCTATGCCTTAAAATCGTTACCCGTTTTATCCTACGCTATGTGGTCCGGAAGTGGGTAACCATTATATGATGCGTCTATATAGGAAAGTGGACTTCCTTTCTTCAACTTCGAAACATATACCTTGACTCTTTCCTATGCCTTAAAATCGTTACCCGTTCTATCCTACGCTCTGTGGTCCGGAAGTGGGTAACCATTATATGTTGAGTTTATATAGGAAAGTGGACTTCCTTTCTTCAACTTCGAAATATATATTTTGACTTTTTCATATGCCTTAAAATCGTTACCCGTTCTATCCTACGCTCTGTGGTCCGGAAGTGGGTAACCATTATATGATGCGTCTATATAGGAAAGTGGACTTCCTTTCTTCAACTTCGAAACATATACCTTGACTCTTTCTTATGCCTTAAAATCGTTACCCGTTTTATCCTACGCTATGTGGTCTGGAAGTGGGTAACCATTATATGATGCGTCTATATAGGAAAGTGGACTTCCTTTCTTGAACTTCGAAACATATACCTTGACTCTTTCCTATGCCTTAAAATCGTTACCCGTTCTATCCTACGCTATGTGGTCCGGAAGTGGGTAACTATTATATGATGCGTCTATATAGGAAAGTGGACTTCCTTTCTTCAACTTCGAAACATATACCTTGACTCTTTCCTATGCCTTAAAATCGTTACCCGTTCTATCCTACGCTCTGTGGTCCGGAAGTGGGTAACCATTATATGTTGAGTTTATATATGAAAGTGGACTTCCTTTCTTCAACTTCGAAACATATACCTTGACTCTTTCCTATGCCTTAAAATCGTTACCCGTTCTATCCTACGCTATGTGGTCCGGAAGTGGGTAACCATTATATGATGCGTCTATATAGGAAAGTGGACTTCCTTTCTTCAACTTCGAAACATATACCTTGACTCTTTCCTATGCCTTAAAATCGTTACCCGTTCTATCCTACGCTATGTGGTCCGCAATGGGTAACCATTATATGATGCGTCTATATAGGAAAGTGGACTTCCTTTCTTCAACTTCGAAACATATACCTTGACTCTTTCCTATGCCTTAAAATCGTTACCCGTTCTATCCTACGCTCTGTGGTCCGGAAGTGGGTAACCATTATATGTTGAGTTTATATAGGAAAGTGGACTTCCTTTCTTCAACTTCAAAACATATACCTTGACTCTTTCCTATGCCTTAAAATCGTTACCCGTTCTATCCTACGCTATGTGGTCCGGAAGTGGGTAACCATTATATGATGCGTCTATATAGGAAAGTGGACTTCCTTTCTTCAACTTCGAAACATATACCTTGACTCTTTCCTATGCCTTAAAATCGTTACCCGTTCTATCCTACGCTCTGTGGTCCGGAAGTGGGTAACCATTATATGTTGAGTTTATATAGGAAAGTGGACTTCCTTTCTTCAACTTCGAAACATATACCTTGACTCTTTCATATGCCTTAAAATCGTTACCCGTTCTATCCTACGCTATGCGGTCCGGAAGTGGGTAACCATTATATGATGCGTCTATATAGGAAAGTGGACTTCCTTTCTTCAACTTCGAAACATATACCTTGACTCTTTCCTATGCCTTAAAATCGTTACCCATTCTAACCTACGCTATGTGGTCCGGAAGTTGGTAACCATTATATGATGCGTCTATATAGGAAAGTGGACTTCCTTTCTTCAACTTCGAAACATATACCTTGACTCTTTCCTATGCCTTAAAATCGTTACCCGTTCTATCCTACGCTATGTGGTCCGGAAGTGGGTAACCATTATATGATGCGTCTATATAGGAAAGTGGACTTCCTTTCTTCAACTTCGAAACATATACCTTGACTCTTTCCTATGCCTTAAAATCGTTACCCGTTCTATCCTACGCTATGTGGTCCGGAAGTGGGTAACCATTATATGATTCGTCTATATAGGAAAGTGGACTTCCTTTCTTCAACTTCGAAACATATACCTTGACTCTTTCCTATGCCTTAAAATCGTTACCTGTTCTATCCTACGATATGTGGTCTAAAATCAAATTTTATTTTGTATTTATTTGCAGATATTTTCCAATCTGTTTACATGTAATCGGAAAAGAAAGCAGAATCTCATGTTTAATTTGAAGTGAACATGTCAGAGTTTGCTACAGCTAGTTGTAGGTAATTTTTAAAACTAGTTTATCGAATCAGTTTTAGACGCATAGTGCCACTAAGACGTAAGTGGGGAAATTGTGCAGCAAGGTATTTGTTCACATTACATTTGAATTCCTGCATGTTGGTAAAATCGGGGAAACAAGGAACAGAGAAGGAATTCTAAAGGCAAGCGGTCCAAGAAAAGAAGCTATTTGAATAGAAAGTTGTTCGACATTCCTGGGACCTTTATAGTGAAGGGGTAGGATTTTGCTGCTAGTCGGATTTGTCCTGGGCATTTACGTTGAGGAGGTATAAGTGAAGTAAGCACATTTTGTGGAAGTACTTGTAAAACAAGCACATGGATGCAACGTTGCGGCGATGGGATAGGGGCTGGAGATTGACAGACATTTAATCGGACATTTGATAAAAATTTGATAGGAAATGTGAGAACCATCCTAATCGTTTCGGAATTTTTAGATGAGATGGCCACCCTCCTACTGACATGAGAATCGCTGCTTCTGATGAACTCCTTTTCAGTTCAGAGGCACCCTGGTTCCAGTGGAAAACACTAAACCGCCTGAGAACGGGAATTGGGTGATCAAATGTTGCTATAAGTAGATGGGGCTACAAACTGACCCAACCATCTGTGAATGTTGAAAGGAGGACCATACGTCTGTCCTCTACTGCCCAACCGATGCAGCGTGAAAGATCTTGCAGAGTACAACATTAATGCAAATGACTGCATTAAAAAGTGGGAAACTGTCGTATGACCACATGACACTTCAAAGACGCGCAAAGAAGAAGAAGAAGAAGAAGAAGAAGAAGAAGATTGAATGGTAATATTTAATGCCACTAAGACAAGAACCTTTCCTTTAACAATCATAAAACACCTTTTCAACCACCGATTGCCATGGCTAATAGCACCCTACCCGAGAGTACAACAAACAAACTCCCATCGGCCTAACATTTACAGGTAACATGAATTGGAACAAATACATAGAAGATACTGCCAAGACTGCTGCAAGGAAAATTGGTCCTCTCTACCGGGCAAAAGCAACTTCTCACACATGCCAGGCGCCTATATCTCTACAAAGCCACCATTCGTCCAGATATGGGGTATTGTTGCCACATCTGGGCTGGTGCACTTCCTCTTAGACAGGTTCCCAAAAAGAGTTGCTAATCTAATAGATTCCACACTGTTTGCCAAGCTCTAGCCCCTGTCCCATCGCCGAAATGTTGCATCTCTGTGCTTGTTTTACAAGTACTTCCATGGAATGTGCTCCGACAAACTTGCTGCTCTAGTGCCCCCTTGACATAAATACACCCGACAATCAGCTAAATCTCATCCTTCATTGTAGATACCCCAGATAACGGAAGGCTTTCTACTTTAATATCTTCTTTCTTCGAATTGCTAGCCTTAGGAAATTCTCCATGCTCTCTGTTTACCCTGACTGTACCAACATGCAGAAATTTAAATGTAATGAGAACAAACATCGCGTTATACAACTCCCCATTTAGGGTGCCTTTGGGGTAAATATTTTTTTAAAAAACGACTAAAATTTAAAGGAATGGAGGATTTTCAGCACCAGCGATTGGGACGATCACGCGGAAGACGGAACTAAATGAAAAATTATGATTACAACATGGTGGTAGTGGTGATTGTGATGATGATGATGATGATGATGATGATGATGATGATGATGATGATGATGATGATGATGATGATGATGATGATGATGATGATGATGGCGGTGGATGATGATGATGATGATGATGATGATGATGATGATGATGATGATGATGATGATGATGAGTACGATGATGATGATGATGATGATGATGATGATGATGATGATGATGATGATGATGATGATGATGATGATGATGATGATGATGATGATGATTTTTAGAACATTCCGATAATGTTTAAAACTTTAAAACTTTGTTAACTAAAATATTGGAATGTTAACAAATCTGTTGTTAAAACATACTTTTAACAATTTTTGCTTCGCGTCATTTTATAACAGGTACCCCACTCTCTTCCTGGTGACGGCACCATTAAAAAAAAGGCACCTCACACGCTTCCTGGTGACGGCACCATTTGTAAAGGTACCCCACACGCTTCTTTCTGATGACGGCACCATTTGTAAAGGTACCCACCTCTTCCTTCTGACCCCGTGGGTATCGTTGTCAGCCACTCACGCACAGGTGGTTGGTATCCCGGTCGCGGTGCTGAGTAAAACAGATACCTCACTCCGATCCAGTGTCACTGAACCACTTGTAACGTAGGTGGTCCACTCGTGTCTCTATCTCCGTGCTCACACTCTGGTTCTCTGCGCAGAAATCTTTCCAGACTGTGAACACTCTCTTTGGGCCGATGATCGTCAATAGTGGCAGTAAAAACCAAGATGTGTCGGTCGAATCTCCTCTAGGTCGGGATGAATGATAATAGCTTCGTTGGTCCTGTGAAGGCAAGGTTACACCAGCAGAACAAATCGACAATAGGAATAATTCAAACAACTCAGCGGTTTCTTTTTGTATCAATAATTATTTAACAAAGATAACAGAATAATTTTTAAAATGTCGAACTAAAGTGTATTGTTTTGGTAAAATGTCTTTGTTTACTGAACTATTTCGCCGTTGTTCTCTCTAATCTGTGTGTGTGTGTGTGTGTGTGTGTGTATCTATTTACGACTGCTTGACTTAAGTTAAATATTAATCTCTGTTGGAAAACGATGACTGAGCACGGGGGGTCCGGCCAACACGAGCATGATCGCGACCTACACGGTCGAATCCCAGCTCCGACTGCCTTCTCTGCCAGCCGCTGGAGAACTCTTTTTTCTCAACTCTCTCTCTCTTTTATTGAGAATGTGCCGACCTCTATGGTGAGGGGGTGGCGAATTCTTGTCAGCATCCAATAAGATCACGCCACGAGAACAACCATATGAGAGCAACGTGTCATAAGCGAAGAATGATTATAATTTTACAAAAAAAAGTTTATATTTCACTCTGACCTAAAAACGATCTGACCTAAATTGCAATTAACATTCGAGGGCAGAAAGGTTAATACTAAAACAATTAAAACCAAAATACGATTTCGAATTGTTTGAAATTGCGATGGGGAGTTTATTTACCAGGGCGATCAACTATGCTTTTTAACCCTGTTCTTTTTTATGCTGGAAACCTAATATGATGCTTGAGTTTGAAAAAGCTCGTGGCTAAATCATACTAGTGCTGTATTCTAGGCTCTGCCCTCCGCAGGGCCGCTTAATATTGTCGCATCCGCTTAATATTGTCACATCCGTCCCCTCCATCTTGTGTCATTTACTTGTTAATTGACACCTTCTAGACCATCACCCCTTCAGTCACACACAGAGAGAACAACAGGTAACACAATCAAACAACAATAATGATTTTCAAAAATGGAATAAAAAGTTTTCTTTTTCTGTTTCGTTTTCTTTTGTCCGTCTTTCTTTTTTTCTTCTTCTTTTTCTCTATCCAGTCTATTAAAACATCAGGACTACGTATGTATGGGTGGGTGTGTGTATGCATTTTGTGGTTCTTGTGTTGGAAGGTGGGTAGGTGACAAAAATGAATTATTTACGCATGCAATTAATAGTTTGTTACTACGAAATGAGGGCTCTCAACGCCCTTACAAATTAATTCACCATCCCTTTTCTCCTCGGAATCAATCTCTACTTCGTCACTGGTCATCTACCTGGATTTCCAACAAGGGCAGCGATTCCTGCCTCCGCTCGTGGTCTGGGTGCAGTGTACTCAAGGGTAACCCACCTTCGCTCATGCACTCGGTTGTCAGTGTATTCGCGTCGTCCAATTTCTCCCTACGTCTTCCTCACGCCCTTTGTCTTTTCTGCAAAGGCCAACCCTATCATTTATGTGTACAATTCTCACTAACATCGGCTAAGCCCTATCGTACCCGTGTCTAGTTCTACCTTTTAACGTGAATTTTCCCTTCCTGCTGGGCTTAATCGAACCTTCAATCTTTTTAAAGCTAATAGCTTATTCCCTTCTGATTATGCAACACATCTTAACACATTATAATACTTTCATAACTGTTCGGTGGGGTCGACCGGTAATCTCAAACGATCGGGTAATTCGGCCTGTGTCTGTAACAGCGCCTCTCTTAATCTGCCGAGATTATTATATTCGGCGACAAGTGTCTCAGCGATAGTGTATCCAACTGTGCACCCGATGCACTCACTCGTCAGTATCAACAACTGAAATTCTCTTGGTACGGACCTGTTTGGTTCGAATACCTTCACTATCATTGTGTCGGCCACCATCGGCCATTCTTTCCTTTGTTCCCTTCCCTGGGAAAACATTTCTCTCTGACTAGCACTCGTTGCTGTCATTACGTCAGCCACACTGGCTACTTCTTCTCTAAATTCCCGTCCCTGGGGAAACAGTTCTCTCTGACTAGCATTCCTTGCTGTCATTACGTCCGCCACACCGGCTACTTCTTCTCTGTCGCCTCCCATTTTCCTAATTATGCTAACATCGCTTTCCGACACTGTCCCAAACGACACACCGAGTCTCTCTCTCTCTCTCTCTCTCTCTCTCTCTCTCTCTCTCTCTCTCTCTCTCTCTCTCTCTCTCTCTATTGGTAATACCGATCTCTTCTGTTTTGTCGTTTCGGCAGCAACCCGTGCGGCTGCAGATCTATCACTACTCATGATCAACCATTTGGATCTAACCACGACGACACCCATCGGTCCCAGTTATTCGTCTCTCTATATCCTAATCTGTCCGTTTATCTCGGGGGGAGCATCCAAGACACGGTCCGTGCCACAACCGCCAGCACCGCACATGCATGGGGGCCCTCCCTGCACACAGTGGAGCCAACAGATGCGACACAGCGCAACCTCGGCTTCTCCCCCAATCCCTGGCTATCTTTGGCTTGGCTTTCCTACTATTCTGTGGTGGGGCGTTTTGCTCCCCTCAACCGTAACTTCATAGGTAATTCCTCTACCTTTTTTGGCTAACTGATTCTCTCTCAGTCTTTTCTGGAGCTGGGCAGGGGGGGGGGTATTTTGCCGCTCTCCTCCCACTCACTAGACTCATCAACCGACCTAGCAGTCGGGTTTAATTTGATCTCTCTCTCTCTACGGAGGGTTCATTGCCTCTTGCGGTTTCTCATAAACCGGCGAACAAAACACAAGCCCGTCTTCTTCCCATTTAATTTCACTATCCTTCACTAAACTTATCATTCTGGGGGCCACCCTGCCTTTTATTCTCTGCGGGGTGGCCTCTGGGCGTTTCTCTGGTTCCTTACCCTAGCGTCAGGTGGCACACTAAGGTTCGGCATCCTAATCCCCAACCTCTGATCTACGCTGCTGTGCACCACCGACTCTCATGTCCGAACTGACCACACCTAGTGCAGTTCGGTCTAAACGTGCTGCGCGGGCGCCCATAATTTGTGGGACACTCTGCCGCTTGGTGCTCCACACCTCTACAAGTCCAGCAGACTGATACCTGTCTGGCCGGTGCGGGCCTATAGTGCTCGTATTGAAGGTCCCGTGCCTTCCTTCTAGGATCGGAGTTTGCCTCCCAATCCTCTTCGCCCCCTCTTCCGATTCGGGCCCCCGGACTCGCTCTACTCCCCACCGTTTTCCTTCTCCCATGCATTTCTTCGCCATCGCCTCTCTCTATGCGTTCCGCTGGTCTTATACTGTCTCTCCCCATATATGTAACACTACTTGCTAGATCTTCCTCTGAACCCATTCCCTTTGCGTTCTAGTTACAATCCCCCACAACAGAACTACCCAACTGAGTGCAAAGCTGGACAGCAATCGATGCACTGACAGAGTACAAAACAGGACATGGTAGAATCAACGACCGTGAGTACACCAAGACCTCAGTGGGAGCTGGGACAAAGAATACAGTGTGTTAAATTTTACTACAAGACAGGCTCGTTTAAGAAAACCCAGGAGAGTTTCATGCATCAGTTCGAATGTGAAAAGGCTCCATCCAAAAGCAGAATTCAGAACTGGGTGGACCACTTACCGGTGCCAGTGAGAACCGTCCAAGCTACTCGGGACGTCCCAAGAAGCGGACAGCCGAGCTGGTCGAAAGTGTGAGAGAGTCTCTCCAGGAGAGTCCGAAACGCTCTGTGCGTAAGCTAAGTCAGTCCCTCGGTATCTCCCGTGATACTTGCAAGAGAGTGCTGGTGAACGATATCAGGGCTTACCCATGCAGAATACAGACGCTGCAAACTTTTACAGCCTCAGACAAGAAGCAGAGGAGCGCTATGGCAGTCAAGATGCTCGATAAGGTCGAGGAGACACCAGGTTTCCTTTACCTCCTTTGGACCTCAGATGAAGCCCACTTCCATCTTGACGGAAAGGCGAACTCCAAGACAAATGTCTTCTGGGGGTCCTCCAGACCCAATGAAGTAGCCACCAAGCCCTGTACTCTCTTAAGTGCACAGCGTGGGCTGCAATCTCGGTTAGAGGCATCATCGGACCAATCTTCATTGAAGAATCTGGCGCAGCAGTGACAGTCATCAAGGAGCGGTATGTGGAGGTCCTCAAAACCTTCAAGAGTGAGCTCCAGACCCTCTACCCGTCGCTCATGAGCAAGTTCTGGTTTCAGCAAGAC
>OY744529.1:95347402-95512402 GCA_963556195.1 Sepiola atlantica | reverse complement strand
CCTTCCCCCCCCCCTCTTAGACAGCGTCTATATAAGAATCTCTTATCTAATAGGTCCCACACTGTCTACCAAGCTGCATCCTCTGTCCCATCGCCTCGATTTGCATCCCTGTGCTTGTTTTACAAGTACTTTAATGAAATGTGCTCCGATGAACCTGCTGCACTGGTTCCCTCTCGACGTAAATACCCCCAACTGACCCGTCAGTCAGATAAATCTCATCCCTTCACTGTAGAGGTCCCAGATTCCGGAGAGATTTCTACTCAAGTCGCTTCTTTCTCTGAACAGCTAGCCTTTGGAATTCCATCAATGCCCCTGTTTCCTGACTGTATCAACATACACAAGTTTGACTGTAATGTGAACAAAGATATCGCTGCACAGCTCCCCACTTATGATAGTCTTGTAGGTATCGCCCCTAATTCACAGTAGCCATTTACGTCTCAGTGGCAATGCGCCCCTTTTTGGGGGGAATGAAAGTAAAAAAAAATGAAAATAATAACCAAAAATCGTGGATTTACATACATATACGCAACAGATTTGTGTTTACATTTTATGAGAAGAACATTAAAATAAACGTTTTCCTTTATCATATTTATTTTTGACTAACAGGACTACCCGGCGTTGCCCGGGCCATAAAAAAAATAGAAAAGGTTAAAAAGTGTGTGTAACATCTTTATATTAAAACTTCTATCTCTCTACCTCTCTCAATCCGTCTCTCTCTATTTCTCTCTTTCTCACTTACCCGTTTTTCCACATCCCTCTCCCCCACCCTCTTTCAGTTTTGCCCAGCCCATTCTGCTCTCTTGTTTTAATGTATTGAAAATAATAATAATGTAAGTCATTAACCTCTCCTTTACATAATAATAATAATAATAATAATAATAATAATAATAATAATAATAATAATAATAATAATAATGATGATGATGATGATGATGATGATGATGATGATTATAATAATAATAATAATAATAATAATAATAATAATAATAATAATAATAATAATAATAATAATAATAATAATAATAATAATAATGTAAGTAATTAACCTCTCCTTTACATAATAATGTAAGACCGACTGAAAAGGTCCCTTCAAATTTGATGGAGATAAGCATTTTCTTTTATTTCCTATTTTTATTCTTAACTCTTTATTTTATTTTTTTCCATGTTCTAGTACTCACCTTTATCTAAATGTGTCTCATATGAATGTACTTAATTCTGTGTTTGACTTAAATGTGTTTAATTATTGATATATACTGCCTTATGCCCTGTCTATTGATTTCCCACTGAAGAAATCTTGGAATCCCATGACTAAATATTAAATTAATCTACTTCTTTCTAATGTATCAATATTAATAGATGAGGCAGGCAGTCATAATGATTTATTTCACTATATTAAAACATATATTCCAAACAATCCCTAAAATACCCGGTCGATGATAAAGAGAAGAATAAATTAAAAATATAGAAATCACGTCCATACTTAGATAGTAAAAAAAAAGAATTAAAATGTCTTCAACTGCTTGAAAAGTAGATACCCCCCACCCCACCCCGATGCCAAATTTCTGCCACTTAAAAGGACTCTCATTTCGAGACAAAGCGACCGACTGAAAAGGTTCCTTCAAATCTGATGGAGATAAACATTTTCTTTTATTTCCTATTTTTATTCTTAACTCTTTATTTTATTTTTTTCCATGTTCTAGTACTCACCTTTTTCTAAATGTGTCTTATATGAATGTACTTAATTCTGTGTTTGACTTAAATGTGTTTAATTATTGATATATACTGCCTTATGCCCTGTCTATTGATTTCCCACTGAAGAAATCTTGGAATCACATGCTGACCTGTAGTTTTTTGGGGGGGGTTTCTTTTTTGTGCCTCTCCTTCTCATTTCTTAGTTATACTTACTTGCGAGAGGGAAACCTATCTTCAACTTTCAGTTTCCTCCTAATTATAAAACGAACTTATTCTATCTACATATGTACATATATATATATATATGTATGTATATGTATATATATATCTATTTACATGTGTGTGTGTGTGTGTGTGTGTGTGTGTGTGTGTGTGTGTGTGTGTGTGTGTGTGTGTGTATACATGTGCATTATATATGAATTTTTTAACCTGCGGGGGATAGGAAATACCCGAGTAGTACACGGGCGTAGGCTATCTTACCCGTCTCGGAGTGTTGGACCCGTAAGACCTTGTAAGGCTATCCATCTAAGAAAAGGAAATCTCTGACAAAAAACCTTGCTACCAGCTACTTACGCCGTGGCAATAAACCGTTGGGGAGGGAGTCCTCCTCAGTCCTGATCGACAACTTTCCTAGAGTTGGAATCTCGAACAAAATATCCGGTTTGCAAACCTACAATTGCTTAAGGAGTACATAGGTCCTGCCTATCGCCGGCCCTTGCACTCCTTCTTTGTTTATTAGTCAGGCGCAGTGGTAAAAGCACTGGGACGCCTCTAAACACCCAGTGCGTAGCCTTGTTTCCTTACTAAGACAATGAACGCCGTTCTCTTTCTCTCTATTTGGGCAACAGGTTGAGGGTACAGGTTAGACAGCTTGTCTGACTGCTGTTTCCAACTGACAGGACAGGAGCCCAAACTCTTGGGTAGCGCTAAGAACGGCTGCTCCATCATCAGTTGCATAATACCGTGGGTAGTTGTATGTGCCATGTCACGCATGGAAAGGGGCCCTGCAATTATCTCCGGTGGGCTTTCCGAGGCCACAACCCCCATGGACCAGGTCGTGACTAATGGACTGTTTGTGTGAGCTTATTAGCACTAAACAAGTACCCACCTTGGCCAACCCACTCTATAATCAAAACAAACATGTCATTACAAAATAATAAAAGCAAACCTAAACCAGACACCCAACAAAAAACACTCTCGCCTCCGCCCTTGAGGCTCTCCTTCACAAATATCCGGGGACTTAGAACCAACATCAACGACGTAGAAACCTTTCTCCTGACAAACTCCCCGGATATCCTAGCTCTAAGTGAAACTAACCTTCAATCCTCAATCTCCTCTCACCACATTGACATCACTGACTACCTCCCACTCTACCGTAAAGACTCTGACAAACATATGCACGGGCTAGGAGTTTATGTTCGGAACACTCTCCCCCTGACTAGAGAACATAGGTTAGAATCAGATGACCAAGACTACATGTGCTTTAGATTGACTATACATCACAGCGTCAGTTACTTATGTTTCTTATACCGTTCCCCGTCGACCCACGACTGTACTCTGTTAAACTCTGTCTCTGAAAGCATAGACAGCGTACTCTTAATTGACTCGAATGCCCAGATACATGTATTTGGGGATTTTAATGCCCACCACCGTGACTGGTTGGGATTCTCCAGCCTTACTGACGCAGCCGGCAACTCTACGTATAATTTCTCCTTAGCTCACTCCCTCTCTCAGACTGTCGATTTTCCGACCCGCATCCCCGATCGAGTAGACCAACAAGCCTCACTTCTAGACCTTTTCTTGACCTCAATGCCCGAGGCTTGTGTGACGAAAGCTCATAGCCCACTCGGGAATGCTGATCACATTGTGCTAATGATACATATCACCCTAAAAAATCGTCCAAAGGCTGATGAACCGTTGCTCAAAACAACACGATACTACAAGCAGACTGATTTCGAGTCAATCAGAGATCACATCAGTGACGCCCCATGGAGGGAAACCTTCTCACTCCCTGCCGACCAGTGTGCAAACGAATTAACTGAATAGGGCAAAGCAGGCATCGAAGCCTATGTGCCCATGCGAAAATTCTTTAGCAAGCCCCACTCTCCCCAATGGTTCACCTCGGAATGTGCAGCTGCCATTTCTAAGAGGCCATAAGCATTCCGTAAATTCGGTCGCCATGAGTCAGCTACTAATAGAAATAAATTTATAGAGTCAAGAAATAATTGCAAGGCCGTGATAGGTGAAGCGAAGAGAAGGTATAATGAGTTAACAAAAAAACGCATCCAGTCACAGAAACTAGGTACTCGTGATTTCTGGAAAATCTACAATAGTGTAGTTAATAATGGTCAATCAACGATTCCCCCACTATCAAACCACAATGATGTCGTATGCACGGCCACTGATAAGGCTGAACTACTTGCCCAACGCTTCGCTTCTAACTCTACTTTAGACTCAGATAACCACCCCTCCCCAAATTCCCATTGCGGACCGAAGCCACACTTGATAACCTGGTCATCACCCCATCCCAGGTCAGAGACATCATAAAAAACCTTGACACCTCCAAAGCTTGTGGGCCTGATCTTATACCAGTAATAGTAATAAAGAAAATGCTCTGCTGAACTGGCCCCTGTCCTCTCCAAACTCTACAATAAATGCCTAGCTGAATCTTGCTTCCTCGATAGCTGGAAAATTGCCTCTGTGGTACCAGTCTACAAGAGTTCTGGGAATAGAACCGATCCTCACAACTATCGCCCAATCAGTCTGCTGCCGATCTTTGCTAAAATCTTCGAATCCTTAATCAATCTAGCGATAGTAAGGCACTTAGATAATGCTAAAATTCTATCTGACTTCCAGTATGTATTTAGACAAGCACGATCTACTGCGGACATCCTAAAGGTAATCTCTGAACGCATGTATCATACACTTTACAAGGCAGGAGAAGCTAGAGCAGTAGCGCTTGATATATCCAAGGCCTTTGACAAGGTATGGCATGAAGGGCTTCTCCTGAAAATACGCTCATACGGTATTACTGGGCAATTACTTAATATAATCAGATCCTTCCTAGACAAAAGAAAAATCCAGGTTGTCCTCGATGGCCGTTCATCTAATCAACATGACATAAATGCTGGTGTACCCCAGGGATCTATCCTTGGACCTTTCTTGTTCCTGATCTATATAAACGATCTCCCTGATGACATAGTGTCTGAGATTGGTTTATTTGCTGATGACATTACGCTTTACTCTCGCCATGTTGGCAAAACCGACGCGATCATATCCGAGGCATTGGCTGAATCCTTAGAACATGACCTCCAGGCTGTAGTGGATTGGGGTCACAAATGGTTGGTAACTTTTAATGCCGCTAAGACAAAGCTCCTTTCCTTCAATAACTACAAAGAACCTCCCCAACCACCGACTGTCATGGCTAATAACACCCTACCTGAGAGTTCATAATTCAAACTCCTCGGCCTAACCTTCACAGGTAACATGAAGTGAAACAAATACATCGAAGACATTGCCAAGGCTGCCGCAAAGAAGGTTGGCTCCCTCTACCGTGCTAGTAAACTGCTCTCACCTGACATTATCTCTCTTAGACAAGGTCCAAAAAAGAATCGCCAACCTAATAGGTCCCTCACTGTCAACCAAGCTCCAGTCCCTGTTCCATCGCCGCAATGTAGCATCCTTGTGCTTGTTTTACAAATACTTCAATGGATTATGCTCCGATGAACTGGCTACTCTGGTGCCCCCTCGACGTAAATTCACTAGACTAACTCGACAATCAACTAAATCTCATTCATTCACTGTCTCGTGTTGCTGGCCTCTGGAACTCCCTCCCTGCCCCCTGTTTCCCCGACAGTACAGACATGAAAAAGTTTAAAACTAATGTAAACAGTCATCTCGCTGCGCAGATCCCAATCTAGGTTGACTGCCCCCTACTTTCTCCCCTCTTCTTTTTTCTCAGTAGCCCCTTACGTCTACAGTGGCGTCCTGCCTTGTTTGGGGTGAACTATGTTAAAAAAAAATTTTTTTAAGTCATTAACCTCTCCTTTACATGATAAATAACATAATAATAATAATAATGTAAGTCATTAACCTCTCCTTTACATAATGAATAACATAATAATAATAATGTAAGTCATTAACCTCTCCTTTACATAATGAATAACATAATAATAATGTAAGTCATTAACCTCTCCTTTACATAATGAATAACATAATAATAATAATGTAAGTCATTAACCTCTCCTTTACATAATGAATAACATAATAATAATGTAAGTCATTAACCTCTCCTTTACATAATGAATAACATAATAATAATAATGTAAGTCATTAACCTCTCCTTTACATAATGAATAACATAATAATAATGTAAGTCATTAACCTCTCCTTTACATAATGAATAACATAATAATAATGTAAGTCATTAACCTCTCCTTTACATAATGAATAACATAATAATAATGTAAGTCATTAACCTCTCCTTTACATAATGAATAACATAATAATAATGTAAGTCATTAACCTCTCCTTTACATAATGAATAACATAATAATAATGTAAGTCATTAACCTCTCCTTTACATAATGAATAACATAATAATAATAATGTAAGTCATTAACCTCTCCTTTACATAATGAATAACATAATAATAATAAAGTAAGTCATTAACCTCTCCTTTACATAATGAATAACATAATAATAATGTAAGTCATTAACCTCTCTTTTACATAATGAATAACATAATAATAATAATGAAAGTCATTAACCTCTCCTTTACATAATGAATAACATAATAATAATGTAAGTCATTAACCTCTCCTTTACATAATGAATAACATAATAATAATGTAAGTCATTAACCTCTCCTTTACATAATGAATAACATAATAATAATGTAAGTCATTAACCTCTCCTTTACATAATGAATAACATAATAATAATGTAAGTCATTAACCTCTCCTTTACATAATGAATAACATAATAATAATGTAAGTCATTAACCTCTCCTTTACATAATGAATAACATAATAATAATAATGTAAGTCATTAACCTCTCCTTTACATGATAAATAACATAATAATAATAATAATGTAAGTCATTAACCTCTCCTTTACATAATGAATAACATAATAATAATAATGTAAGTCATTAACCTCTCCTTTACATAATGAATAACATAATAATAATGTAAGTCATTAACCTCTCCTTTACATAATGAATAACATAATAATAATAATGAAAGTCATTAACCTCTCCTTTACATAATGAATAACATAATAATAATGTAAGTCATTAACCTCTCCTTTACATAATGAATAACATAATAATAATGTAAGTCATTAACCTCTCCTTTACATAATGAATAACATAATAATAATGTAAGTCATTAACCTCTCCTTTACATAATGAATAACATAATAATAATGTAAGTCATTAACCTCTCCTTTACATAATGAATAACATAATAATAATGTAAGTCATTAACCTCTCCTTTACATAATGAATAACATAATAATAATGTAAGTCATTAACCTCTCCTTTACATAATGAATAACATAATAATAATGTAAGTCATTAATCTCTCCTTTACATAATGAATAACATAATAATAATGTAAGTCATTAACCTCTCCTTTACATAATGAATAACATAATAATAATAATGTAAGTCATTAACCTCTCCTTTACATGATAAATAACATAATAATAATAATAATAATAATGTAAGTCATTAACCTCTCCTTTACATAATGAATAACATAATAATAATAATGTAAGTCATTAACCTCTCCTTTACATAATGAATAACATAATAATAATGTAAGTCATTAACCTCTCCTTTACATAATGAATAACATAATAATAATAATGAAAGTCATGAACCTCTCCTTTACATAATGAATAACATAATAATAATGTAAGTCATTAACCTCTCCTTTACATAATGAATAACATAATAATAATGTAAGTCATTAACCTCTCCTTTACATAATGAATAACATAATAATAATGTAAGTCATTAACCTCTCCTTTACATAATGAATAACATAATAATAATGTAAGTCATTAACCTCTCCTTTACATAATGAATAACATAATAATAATGTAAGTCATTAACCTCTCCTTTACATAATGAATAACATAATAATAATAATGTAAGTCATTAACCTCTCTTTTACATGATAAATAACATAATAATAATAATAATGTAAGTCATTAACCTCTCCTTTACATAATGAATAACATAATAATAATAATGTAAGTCATTAACCTCTCCTTTACATAATGAATAACATAATAATAATGTAAGTCATTAACCTCTCCTTTACATAATGAATAACATAATAATAATAATGAAAGTCATTAACCTCTCCTTTACATAATGAATAACATAATAATAATGTAAGTCATTAACCTCTCCTTTACATAATGAATAACATAATAATAATGTAAGTCATTAACCTCTCCTTTACATAATGAATAACATAATAATAATGTAAGTCATTAACCTCTCCTTTACATAATGAATAACATAATAATAATGTAAGTCATTAACCTCTCCTTTACATAATGAATAACATAATAATAATGTAAGTCATTAACCTCTCCTTTACATAATGAATAACATAATAATAATAATGTAAGTCATTAACCTCTCCTTTACATAATGAATAACATTATAATAATGTAAGTCATTAACCTCTCCTTTACATAATGAATAACATAATAATAATAATGTAAGTCATTAACCTCTCCTTTACATAATGAATAACATAATAATAATAATGTAAGTCATTAACCTCTCATTTACATAATGAATAACATAATAATAATGTAAGTCATGAACCTCTCCTTTACATAATGAATAACATAATAATAATGTAAGTCATTAACCTCTCCTTTACATAATGAATAACATAATAATAATGTAAGTCATTAACCTCTCCTTTACATAATGAATAACATAATAATAATGTAAGTCATTAACCTCTCCTTTACATAATGAATAACATAATAAAAATAATGATGTCATTAACCTCTCCTTTACATAATGAATAACATAATAATAATGTAAGTCATTAACCTCTCCTTTACATAATGAATAACATAATAATAATGTAAGTCATTAACCTCTCCTTTACATAATGAATAACATAATAATAATAATGTAAGTCATTAACCTCTCCTTTACATAATGAATAACATAATAATAATGTAAGTCATTAACCTCTCCTTTACATAATGAATAACATAATAATAATAATGTAAGTCATTAACCTCTCCTTTACATAATGAATAACATAATAATAATGTAAGTCATTAACCTCTCCTTTACATAATGAATAACATAATAATAATGTAAGTCATTAACCTCTCCTTTACATAATGAATAACATAATAATAATGTAAGTCATTAACCTCTCCTTTACATAATGAATAACATAATAATAATGTAAGTCATTAACCTCTCCTTTACATAATGAATAACATAATAATAATGTAAGTCATTAACCTCTCCTTTACATAATGAATAACATAATAATAATGTAAGTCATTAACCTCTCCTTTACATAATGAATAACATAATAATAATGTAAGTCATTAACCTCTCCTTTACATAATGAATAACATAATAATAATAATGTAAGTCATTAACCTCTCCTTTACATGATAAATAACATAATAATAATAATAATGTAAGTCATTAACCTCTCCTTTACATAATGAATAACATAATAATAATAATGTAAGTCATTAACCTCTCCTTTACATAATGAATAACATAATAATAATGTAAGTCATTAACCTCTCCTTTACATAATGAATAACATAATAATAATAATGTAAGTCATTAACCTCTCCTTTACATAATGAATAACATAATAATAATGTAAGTCATTAACCTCTCCTTTACATAATGAATAACATAATAATAATGTAAGTCATTAACCTCTCCTTTACATAATGAATAACATAATAATAATGTAAGTCATTAACCTCTCCTTTACATAATGAATAACATAATAATAATGTAAGTCATTAAACTCTCTTTTACATAATGAATAACATAATAATAATGTAAGTCATTAACCTCTCCTTTACATAATGAATAACATAATAATAATGTAAGTCATTAACCTCTCCTTTACATAATGAATAACATAATAATAATGTAAGTCATTAACCTCTCCTTTACATAATGAATAACATAATAATAATAATGTAAGTCATTAACCTCTCCTTTACATGATAAATAACATAATAATAATAATAATGTAAGTCATTAACCTCTCCTTTACATAATGAATAACATAATAATAATAATGTAAGTCATTAACCTCTCCTTTACATAATGAATAACATAATAATAATGTAAGTCATTAACCTCTCCTTTACATAATGAATAACATAATAATAATAATGTAAGTCATTAACCTGTCCTTTACATAATGAATGACATAATAATAATGTAAGTCATTAACCTCTCCTTTACATAATGAATAACATAATAATAATGTAAGTCATTAACCTCTCTTTTACATAATGAATAACATAATAATAATAATGTAAGTCATTAACCTCTCCTTTACATAATGAATAACATAATAATAATAATGTAAGTCATTAACCTCTCCTTTACATAATGAATAACATAATAATAATGTAAGTCATTAACCTCTCCTTTACATAATGAATAACATAATAATAATGTAAGTCATTAACCTCTCCTTTACATAATGAATAACATAATAATAATGTAAGTCATTAACCTCTCCTTTACATAATGAATAACATAATAATAATAATGTAAGTCATTAACCTCTCCTTTACATAATGAATAACATAATAATAATGTAAGTCATTAACCTATCCTTTACATAATGAATAACATAATAATAATGTAAGTCATTAACCTCTCCTTTACATAATGAATAACATAATAATAATGTAAGTCATTAACCTCTCCTTTACATAATGAATAACATAATAATGATGTAAGTCATTAACCTCTCCTTTACATAATGAATAACATAATAATAATAATGTAAGTCATTAACCTCTCCTTTACATAATGAATAACATAATAATAATAATGTAAGTCATTAACCTCTCCTTTACATAATGAATAACATAATAATAATGTAAGTCATTAACCTCTCCTTTACATAATGAATAACATAATAATAATGTAAGTCATTAACCTCTCCTTTACATAATGAATAACATAATAATAATGTAAGTCATTAACCTCTCCTTTACATAATGAATAACATAATAATAATGTAAGTCATTAACCTCTCCTTTACATAATGAATAACATAATAATAATAATGTAAGTCATTAACCTCTCCTTTACATAATGAATAACATAATAATAATGTAAGTCATTAACCTCTCCTTTACATAATGAATAACATAATAATAATGTAAGTCATTAACCTCTCCTTTACATAATGAATAACATAATAATAATGTAAGTCATTAACCTCTCCTTTACATAATGAATAACATAATAATAATGTAAGTTATTAACCTCTCCTTTACATAATGAATAACATAATAATAATGTAAGTCATTAACCTCTCCTTTACATAATGAATAACATAATAATAATGTAAGTCATTAACCTCTCCTTTACATAATGAATAACATAATAATAATAATAATATAAGTCATTAACCTCTCCTTTACATAATGAATAACATAATAATAATAATGTAAGTCATTAACCTCTCCTTTACATAATGAATAACATAATAATAATGTAAGTCATTAACCTCTCCTTTACATAATGAATAACATAATAATAATGTAAGTCATTAACCTCTCCTTTACATAATGAATAACATAATAATAATAATGTAAGTCATTAACCTCTCCTTTACATAATGAATAACATAATAATAATAATGTAAGTCATTAACCTCTCCTTTACATAATGAATAACATAATAATAATAATGTAAGTCATTAACCTCTCCTTTACATAATGAATAACATAATAATAATAATGTAAGTCATTAACCTCTCCTTTACATAATGAATAACATAATAATAATGTAAGTCATTAACCTCTCCTTTACATAATGAATAACATAATAATAATGTAAGTCATTAACCTCTCCTTTACATAATGAATAACATAATAATAATGTAAGTCATTAACCTCTCCTTTACATAATGAATAACATAATAATAATGTAAGTCATTAACCTCTCCTTTACATAATGAATAACATAATAATAATAATGTAAGTCATTAACCTCTCCTTTACATAATGAATAACATAATAATAAAAATGTAAGTCATTAACCTCTCTTTTACATAATGAATAACATAATAATAATAATGTAAGTCATTAACCTCTCCTTTACATAATGAATAACATAATAATAATAATGTAAGTCATTAACCTCTCCTTTACATAATGAATAACATAATAATAATAATGTAAGTCATTAACCTCTCCTTTTACATAATGAATAACATAATAATAATAATGTAAGTCATTAACCTCTCCTTTACATAATGAATAACATAATAATAATAATGTAAGTCATTAACCTCTCCTTTACATAATGAATAACATAATAATAATGTAAGTCATTAACCTCTCCTTTACATAATGAATAACATAATAATAATGTAAGTCATTAACCTCTCCTTTACATAATGAATAACATAATAATAATGTAAGTCATTAACCTCTCCTTTACATAATGAATAACATAATAATAATGTAAGTCATTAACCTCTCCTTTACATAATGAATAACATAATAATAATAATGTAAGTCATTAACCTCTCCTTTACATAATGAATAACATAATAATAAAAATGTAAGTCATTAACCTCTCCTTTACATAATGAATAACATAATAATAATAATGTAAGTCATTAACCTCTCCTTTACATAATGAATAACATAATAATAATAATGTAAGTCATTAACCTCTCCTTTACATAATGAATAACATAATAATAATAATGTAAGTCATTAACCTCTCCTTTACATAATGAATAACATAATAATAATAATGTAAGTCATTAACTACTCCTTTACATAATGAATAACATAATAATAATAATGTAAGTCATTAACCTCTCCTTTACATAATGAATAACATAATAATAATAATGTAAGTCATTAACCTCTCCTTTACATAATGAATAACATAATAATAATGTAAGTCATTAACCTCTCCTTTACATAATGAATAACATAATAATAATAATGTAAGTCATTAACCTCTCCTTTACATAATGAATAACATAATAATAATGTAAGTCATTAACCTCTCCTTTACATAATGAATAACATAATAATAATAATGTAAGTCATTAACCTCTCCTTTACATAATGAATAACATAATAATAATGTAAGTCATTAACCTCTCCTTTACATAATGAATAACATAATAATAATGTAAGTCATTAACCTCTCCTTTACATAATGAATAACATAATAATAATAATGTAAGTCATTAACCTCTCCTTTACATAATGAATAACATAATAATAATAATGTAAGTCATTAACCTCTCCTTTACATAATGAATAACATAATAATAATAATGTAAGTCATTAACCTCTCCTTTACATAATGAATAACATAATAATAATAATGTAAGTCATTAACCTCTCCTTTATATAATGAATAACATAATAATAATGTAAGTCATTAACCTCTCCTTTACATAATGAATAACATAATAATAATGTAAGTCATTAACCTCTCCTTTACATAATGAATAACATAATAATAATAATGTAAGTCATTAACCTCTCCTTTACATAATGAATAACATAATAATAATAATGTAAGTCATTAACCTCTCCTTTACATAATGAATAACATAATAATAATAATGTAAGTCATTAACCTCTCCTTTACATAATGAATAACATAATAATAATAATGTAAGTCATTAACCTCTCCTTTACATAATGAATAACATAATAATAATGTAAGTCATTAACCTCTCCTTTACATAATGAATAACATAATAATAATGTAAGTCATTAACCTCTCCTTTACATAATGAATAACATAATAATAATGTAAGTCATTAACCTCTCCTTTACATAATGAATAACATAATAATAATGTAAGTCATTAACCTCTCCTTTACATAATGAATAACATAATAATAATAATGTAAGTCATTAACCTCTCCTTTACATAATGAATAACATAATAATAAAAATGTAAGTCATTAACCTCTCTTTTACATAATGAATAACATAATAATAATAATGTAAGTCATTAACCTCTCCTTTACATAATGAATAACATAATAATAATAATGTAAGTCATTAACCTCTCCTTTACATAATGAATAACATAATAATAATAATGTAAGTCATTAACCTCTCTTTTACATAATGAATAACATAATAATAATAATGTAAGTCATTAACCTCTCCTTTACATAATGAATAACATAATATAATAATGTAAGTCATTAACCTCTCCTTTACATAATGAATAACATAATAATAATGTAAGTCATTAACCTCTCCTTTACATAATGAATAACATAATAATAATGTAAGTCATTAACCTCTCCTTTACATAATGAATAACATAATAATAATGTAAGTCATTAACCTCTCCTTTACATAATGAATAACATAATAATAATGTAAGTCATTAACCTCTCCTTTACATAATGAATAACATAATAATAATAATGTAAGTCATTAACCTCTCCTTTACATAATGAATAACATAATAATAAAAATGTAAGTCATTAACCTCTCCTTTACATAATGAATAACATAATAATAATAATGTAAGTCATTAACCTCTCCTTTACATAATGAATAACATAATAATAATAATGTAAGTCATTAACCTCTCCTTTACATAATGAATAACATAATAATAATAATGTAAGTCATTAACCTCTCCTTTACATAATGAATAACATAATAATAATAATGTAAGTCATTAACTACTCCTTTACATAATGAATAACATAATAATAATAATGTAAGTCATTAACCTCTCCTTTACATAATGAATAACATAATAATAATAATGTAAGTCATTAACCTCTCCTTTACATAATGAATAACATAATAATAATGTAAGTCATTAACCTCTCCTTTACATAATGAATAACATAATAATAATAATGTAAGTCATTAACCTCTCCTTTACATAATGAATAACATAATAATAATGTAAGTCATTAACCTCTCCTTTACATAATGAATAACATAATAATAATAATGTAAGTCATTAACCTCTCCTTTACATAATGAATAACATAATAATAATGTAAGTCATTAACCTCTCCTTTACATAATGAATAACATAATAATAATGTAAGTCATTAACCTCTCCTTTACATAATGAATAACATAATAATAATAATGTAAGTCATTAACCTCTCCTTTACATAATGAATAACATAATAATAATAATGTAAGTCATTAACCTCTCCTTTACATAATGAATACAATAATAATAATAATGTAAGTCATTAACCTCTCCTTTACATAATGAATAACATAATAATAATAATGTAAGTCATTAACCTCTCCTTTATATAATGAATAACATAATAATAATGTAAGTCATTAACCTCTATTTTACATAATGAATAAAATAATAATGTAAGTCATTAACCTCTCCTTTACATAATGAATAACATAATAATAATGTAAGTCATTAACCTCTCCTTTACATAATGAATAACATAATAATAATGTAAGTCATTAACCTCTCCTTTACATAATGAATAACATAATAATAATAATGTAAGTCATTAACCTCTCCTTTACATAATGAATAACATAATAATAATAATGTAAGTTATTAACCTCTCCTTTACATAATGAATAACATAATAATAATGTAAGTCATTAACCTCTCCTTTACATAATGAATAACATAATAATAATAATGTAAGTCATTAACCTCTCCTTTACATAATTAATAACATAATAATAATAATGTAAGTCATTAACCTCTCCTTTACATAATGAATAACATAATAATAATAATGTAAGTCATTAACCTCTCCTTTACATAATGAATAACATAATAATAATAATGTAAGTCATTAACCTCTCCTTTACATAATGAATAACATAATAATAATGTAAGTCATTAACCTCTCCTTTACATAATGAATAACATAATAATAATGTAAGTCATTAACCTCTCTTTTACATAATGAATAACATAATAATAATGTAAGTCATTAACCTCTCCTTTACATAATGAATAACATAATAATAATGTAAGTCATTAACCTCTCCTTTACATAATGAATAACATAATAATAATAATGTAAGTCATTAACCTCTCCTTTACATAATAAATAACATAATAATAAAAATGTAAGTCATTAACCTCTCCTTTACATAATGAATAACATAATAATAATAATGTAAGTCATTAACCTCTCCTTTACATAATGAATAACATAATAATAATAATGTAAGTCATTAACCTCTCCTTTACATAATGAATAACATAATAATAATAATGTAAGTCATTAACCTCTCCTTTACATAATGAATAACATAATAATAATAATGTAAGTCATTAAACTCTCCTTTACATAATGAATAACATAATAATAATAATGTAAGTCATTAACCTCTCCTTTACATAATGAATAACATAATAATAATAATGTAAGTCATTAACCTCTCCTTTACATAATGAATAACATAATAATAATGTAAGTCATTAACCTCTCCTTTACATAATGAATAACATAATAATAATGTAAGTCATTAACCTCTCCTTTACATAATGAATAACATAATAATAATGTAAGTCATTAACCTCTCCTTTACATAATGAATAACATAATAATAATAATGTAAGTCATTAACCTCTCCTTTACATAATAAATAACATAATAATAATGTAAGTCATTAACCTCTCCTTTACATAATGAATAACATAATAATAATGTAAGTCATTAACCTCTCCTTTACATAATGAATAACATAATAATAATAATGTAAGTCATTAACCTCTCCTTTACATTTTGAATAACATAATAATAATAATGTAAGTCATTAACCTCTCCTTTACATAATGAATAACATAATAATAATAATGTAAGTCATTAACCTCTCCTTTACATAATGAATAACATAATAATAATAATGTAAGTCATTAACCTCTCCTTTACATAATGAATAACATAATAATAATGTAAGTCATTAACCTCTCCTTTACATAATGAATAACATAATAATAATGTAAGTCATTAACCTCTCCTTTACATAATGAATAACATAATAATAATAATGTAAGTCATAAACCTCTCCTTTACATAATGAATAACATGATAATAATGTAAGTCATTAACCTTTCCTGTACATAATGAATAACATAATAATAATAATGTAAGTCATTAACCTCTCCTTTACATAATGAATAACATAATAATAATGTAAGTCATTAACCTCTCCTTTACATAATGAATAACATAATAATAATGTAAGTCATTAACCTCTCCTTTACATAATGAATAACATAATAATAATAATGTAAGTCATTAACCTCTCCTTTACATAATGAATAACATAATAATAATAATGTAAGTAATTAACCTCTCCTTTACATAATGAATAACATAATAATAATAATGTAAGTCATTAACCTCTCCTTTACATAATGAATAACATAATAATAATGTAAGTCATTAACCTCTCCTTTACATAATGAATAACATAATAATAATGTAAGTCATTAACCTCTCCTTTACATGAGGAATAACATAATAATAATGTAAGTCATTAACCTCTCCTTTACATAATGAATAACATAATAATAATGTAAGTCATTAACCTCTCCTTTACATAATGAATAACATAATAATAATAATGTAAGTCATTAACCTCTCCTTTACATAATGAATAACATAATAATAATAATGTAAGTCATTAACCTCTCCTTTACATAATGAATAACATAATAATAATAATGTAAGTCATTAACCTCTCCTTTACATAATGAATAACATAATAATAATGTAAGTCATTAACCTCTCCTTTACATAATGAATAACATAATAATAATAATGTAAGTCATTAACCTCTCCTTTACATAATGAATAACATAATAATAATAATGTAAGTCATTAACCTCTCCTTTACATAATGAATAACATAATAATAATAATGTAAGTCATTAACCTCTCCTTTACATAATGAATAACATAATAATAATGTAAGTCATTAACCTCTCCTTTACATAATGAATAACATAATAATAATAATGTAAGTCATTAACCTCTCCTTTACATAATGAATAACATAATAATAATAATGTAAGTCATTAACCTCTCCTTTACATAATGAATAACATAATAATAATAATGTAAGTCATTAACCTCTCCTTTACATAATGAATAACATAATAATAATGTAAGTCATTAACCTCTCCTTTACATAATGAATAACATAATAATAATGTAAGTCATTAACCTCTCCTTTACATAATGAATAACATAATAATAATGTAAGTCATTAACCTCCCCTTTACATAATGAATAACATAATAATAATGTAAGTCATTAACCTCTCCTTTACATAATGAATAACATAATAATAATGTAAGTCATTAACCTCTCCTTTACATAATGAATAACATAATAATAATGTAAGTCATTAACCTCTCCTTTACATAATGAATAACATAATAATAATAATGTAAGTCATTAACCTCTCCTTTACATAATGAATAACATAATAATAATAATGTAAGTCATTAACCTCTCCTTTACATAATGAATAACATAATAATAATGTAAGTCATTAACCTCTCCTTTACATAATGAATAACATAATAATAATAATGTAAGTCATTAACCTCTCCTTTACATAATGAATAACATAATAATAATGTAAGTCATTAACCTCTCCTTTACATAATGAATAACATAATAATAATAATGTAAGTCATTAACCTCTCCTTTACATAATGAATAACATAATAATAATGTAAGTCATTAACCTCTCCTTTACATAATGAATAACATAATAATAATGTAAGTCATTAACCTCTCCTTTACATAATGAATAACATAATAATAATAATGTAAGTCATTAACCTCCCATTTACATAATGAATAACATAATAATAATAATGTAAGTCATTAACCTCTCCTTTACATAATGAATAACATAATAATAATGTAAGTCATTAACCTCTCCTTTACATAATGAATAACATAATAATAATGTAAGTCATTAACCTCTCCTTTACATAATGAATAACATAATAATAATGTAAGTCATTAACCTCTATTTTACATAATGAATAACATAATAATAATGTAAGTCATTAACCTCTCCTTTACATAATGAATAACATAATAATAATGTAAGTCATTAACCTCTCCTTTACATAATGAATAACATAATAATAATGTAAGTCATTAACCTCTCCTTTACATAATGAATAACATAATAATAATAATGTAAGTCATTAACCTCTCCTTTACATAATGAATAACATAATAATAATAATGTAAGTCATTAACCTCTCCTTTACATAATGAATAACATAATAATAATGTAAGTCATTAACCTCTCCTTTACATAATGAATAACATAATAATAATAATGTAAGTCATTAACCTCTCCTTTACATAATGAATAACATAATAATAATAATGTAAGTCATTAACCTCTCCTTTACATAATGAATAACATAATAATAATAATGTAAGTCATTAACCTCTCCTTTACATAATGAATAACATAATAATAATAATGTAAGTCATTAACCTCTCCTTTACATAATGAATAACATAATAATAATGTAAGTCATTAACCTCTCCTTTACATAATGAATAACATAATAATAATGTAAGTCATTAACCTCTCCTTTACATAAGGAATAACATAATAATAATGTAAGTCATTAACCTCTCCTTTACATAATGAATAACATAATAATAATGTAAGTCATTAACCTCTCCTTTACATAATGAATAACATAATAATAATAATGTAAGTCATTAACCGCTCCTTTACATAATGAATAACATAATAATAATAATGTAAGTCATTAACCTCTCCTTTACATAATGAATAACATAATAATAATAATGTAAGTCATTAACCTCTCCTTTACATAATGAATAACTTAATAATAATAATGTAAGTCATTAACCTCTCCTTTACATAATGAATAACATAATAATAATAATGTAAGTCATTAACCTCTCCTTTACATAATGAATAACATAATAATAATAATGTAAGTCATTAACCTCTCCTTTACATAATGAATAACATAATAATAATAATGTAAGTCATTAACCTCTCCTTTACATAATGAATAACATAATAATAATAATGTAAGTCATTAACCTCTCCTTTACATAATGAATAACATAATAATAATGTAAGTCATTAACCTCTCCTTTACATAATGAATAACATAATAATAATAATGTAAGTCATTAACCTCTCCTTTACATAATGAATAACATAATAATAATGTAAGTCATTAACCTCTCCTTTACATAATGAATAACATAATAATAATAATGTAAGTCATTAACCTCTCCTTTACATAATGAATAACATAATAATAATGTAAGTCATTAACCTCTTCTTTTACATAATGAATAACATAATAATAATGTAAGTCATTAACCTCTCCTTTACATAATGAATAACATAATAATAATAATGTAAGTCATTAACCTCTCCTTTACATAATGAATAACATAATAATAATAATGTAAGTCATTAACCTCTCCTTTACATAATGAATAACATAATAATAATAATGTAAGTCATTAACCTCTCCTTTACATAATGAATAACATAATAATAATAATGTAAGTCATTAACCTCTCCTTTACATAATGAATAACATAATAATAATGTAAGTCATTAACCTCTCCTTTACATAATGAATAACATAATAATAATGTAAGTCATTAACCTCTCCTTTACATAATGAATAACATAATAATAATAATGTAAGTCATTAACCTCTCCTTTACATAATGAATAACATAATAATAATGTAAGTCATTAACCTCTCCTTTACATAATGAATAACATAATAATAATAATGTAAGTCATTAACCTCTCCTTTACATAATGAATAACATAATAATAATGTAAGTCATTAACCTCTCCTTTACATAATGAATAACATAATAATAATGTAAGTCATTAACCTCTCCTTTACTTAATGAATAACATAATAATAATAATGTAAGTCATTAACCTCTCCTTTACATAATGAATAACATAATAATAATAATGTAAGTCATTAACCTCTCCTTTACATAATGAATAACATAATAATAATAATGTAAGTCATTAACCTCTCCTTTACATAATGAATAACATAATAATAATGTAAGTCATTAACCTCTCCTTTACATAATGAATAACATAATAATAATGTAAGTCATTAACCTCTCCTTTACATAATGAATAACATAATAATAATAATGTAAGTCATTAACCTCTCCTTTACATAATGAATAACATAATAATAATAATGTAAGTCATTAACTTCTCCTTTACATAATGAATAACATAATAATAATGTAAGTCATTAACCTCTCCTTTACATAATGAATAACATAATAATAATAATGTAAGTCATTAACCTCTCCTTTACATAATGAATAACATAATAATAATAATGTAAGTCATTAACCTCTCCTTTACATAATAAATAACATAATAATAATAATGTAAGTCATTAACCTCCTCTTTACATAATGAATAACATAATAATAATAATGTAAGTCATTAACCTCTCCTTTACATAATGAATAACATAATAATAATGTAAGTCATTAACCTCTCCTTTACATAATGAATAACATAATAATAATGTAAGTCATTAACCTCTCCTTTACATAATGAATAACATAATAATAATGTAAGTCATTAACCTCTCCTTTACATAATGAATAACATAATAATAATGTAAGTCATTAACCTCTCCTTTACATAATGAATAACATAATAATAATAATGTAAGTCATTAACCTCTCCTTTACATAATGAATAACATAATAATAATGTAAGTCATTAACCTCTCCTTTACATAATGAATAACATAATAATAATGTAAGTCATTAACCTCTCCTTTACATAATGAATAACATAATAATAATGTAAGTCATTAACCTCTCCTTTACATAATAAATAACATAATAATAATGTAAGTCATTAACCTCTCCTTTACATAATGAATAACATAATAATAATGTAAGTCATTAACCTCTCCTTTACATAATGAATAACATAATAATAATGTAAGTCATTAACCTCTCCTTTACATAATGAATAACATAATAATAATGTAAGTCATTAACCTCTCCTTTACATAATGAATAACATAATAATAATGTAAGTCATTAACCTCTCCTTTACATAATGAATAACATAATGATAATGTAAGTCATTAACCTCTCCTTTACATAATGAATAACATAATAATAATAATGTAAGTCATTAACCTCTCCTTTACATAATGAATAACATAATAATAATAATGTAAGTCATTAACCTCTCCTTTACATAATGAATAACATAATAATAATGTAAGTCATTAACCTCTCCTTTACATAATGAATAACATAATAATAATAATGTAAGTCATTAACTTCTCCTTTACATAATGAATAACATAATAATAATGTAAGTCATTAACCTCTCCTTTACATAATGAATAACATAATAATAATAATGTAAGTCATTAACCTCTCCTTTACATAATGAATAACATAATAATAATGTAAGTCATTAACCTCTCCTTTACATAATGAATAACATAATAATAATGTAAGTCATTAACCTCTCCTTTACATAATGAATAACATAATAATAATAATGTAAGTCATTAACCTCCCATTTACATAATGAATAACATAATAATAATAATGTAAGTCATTAACCTCTCCTTTACATAATGAATAACATAATAATAATGTAAGTCATTAACCTCTCCTTTACATAATGAATAACATAATAATAATGTAAGTCATTAACCTCTCCTTTACATAATGAATAACATAATAATAATGTAAGTCATTAACCTCTATTTTACATAATGAATAACATAATAATAATGTAAGTCATTAACCTCTCCTTTACATAATGAATAACATAATAATAATGTAAGTCATTAACCTCTCCTTTACATAATGAATAACATAATAATAATGTAAGTCATTAACCTCTCCTTTACATAATGAATAACATAATAATAATAATGTAAGTCATTAACCTCTCCTTTACATAATGAATAACATAATAATAATAATGTAAGTCATTAACCTCTCCTTTACATAATGAATAACATAATAATAATGTAAGTCATTAACCTCTCCTTTACATAATGAATAACATAATAATAATAATGTAAGTCATTAACCTCTCCTTTACATAATGAATAACATAATAATAATAATGTAAGTCATTAACCTCTCCTTTACATAATGAATAACATAATAATAATAATGTAAGTCATTAACCTCTCCTTTACATAATGAATAACATAATAATAATAATGTAAGTCATTAACCTCTCCTTTACATAATGAATAACATAATAATAATGTAAGTCATTAACCTCTCCTTTACATAATGAATAACATAATAATAATGTAAGTCATTAACCTCTCCTTTACATAATGAATAACATAATAATAATAATGTAAGTCATTAACCTCTCCTTTACATAATGAATAACATAATAATAATAATGTAAGTCATTAACCTCTCCTTTACATAATGAATAACTTAATAATAATAATGTAAGTCATTAACCTCTCCTTTACATAATGAATAACATAATAATAATAATGTAAGTCATTAACCTCTCCTTTACATAATGAATAACATAATAATAATAATGTAAGTCATTAACCTCTCCTTTACATAATGAATAACATAATAATAATAATGTAAGTCATTAACCTCTCCTTTACATAATGAATAACATAATAATAATAATGTAAGTCATTAACCTCTCCTTTACATAATGAATAACATAATAATAATGTAAGTCATTAACCTCTCCTTTACATAATGAATAACATAATAATAATAATGTAAGTCATTAACCTCTCCTTTACATAATGAATAACATAATAATAATGTAAGTCATTAACCTCTCCTTTACATAATGAATAACATAATAATAATAATGTAAGTCATTAACCTCTCCTTTACATAATGAATAACATAATAATAATGTAAGTCATTAACCTCTCCTTTACATAATGAATAACATAATAATAATGTAAGTCATTAACCTCTCCTTTACATAATGAATAACATAATAATAATAATGTAAGTCATTAACCTCTCCTTTACATAATGAATAACATAATAATAATAATGTAAGTCATTAACCTCTATTTTACATAATGAATAACATAATAATAATGTAAGTCATTAACCTCTCCTTTACATAATGAATAACATAATAATAATAATGTAAGTCATTAACCTCTCCTTTACATAATGAATAACATAATAATAATAATGTAAGTCATTAACCTCTCCTTTACATAATGAATAACATAATAATAATAATGTAAGTCATTAACCTCTCCTTTACATAATGAATAACATAATAATAATAATGTAAGTCATTAACCTCTCCTTTACATAATGAATAACATAATAATAATGTAAGTCATTAACCTCTCCTTTACATAATGAATAACATAATAATAATAATGTAAGTCATTAACCTCTCCTTTACATAATGAATAACATAATAATAATAATGTAAGTCATTAACCTCTCCTTTACATAATGAATAACATAATAATAATAATGTAAGTCATTAACCTCTCCTTTACATAATGAATAACATAATAATAATAATGTAAGTCATTAACCTCTCCTTTACATAATGAATAACATAATAATAATGTAAGTCATTAACTTCTCCTTTACATAATGAATAACATAATAATAATAATATAAGTCATTAACCTCTCCTTTACATAATGAATAACATAATAATAATAATGTAAGTCATTAACCTCTCCTTTACATAATGAATAACATAATAATAATGTAAGTCATTAACCTCTCCTCTACATAATGAATAACATAATAATAATAATGTAAGTCATTAACCTCTCCTTTACATAATGAATAACATAATAATAATAATGTAAGTCATTAACCTCTCCTTTACATAATGAATAACATAATAATAATAATGTAAGTCATTATACTCTCCTTTACATAATGAATAACATAATAATAATGTAAGTCATTAACCTCTGCTTTACATAATGAATAACATAATAATAATGTAAGTCATTAACCTCTCCTTTACATAATGAATAACATAATAATAATAATGTAAGTCATTAACCTCTCCTTTACATAATGAATAACATAATAATAATGTAAGTCATTAACCTCTCCTTTACATAATGAATAACATAATAATAATGTAAGTCATTAACCTCTCCTTTACATAATGAATAACATAATAATAATGTAAGTCATTAACCTCTCCTTTACATAATGAATAACATTATAATAATGTAAGTCATTAACCTCTCCTTTACATAATTAATAACATAATAATAATGTAAGTCATTAACCTCTCCTTTACATAATGAATAACATAATAATAATGTAAGTCATTAACCTCTCCTTTACATAATGAATAACATAATAATAATGTAAGTCATTAACCTCTCCTTTACATAATGAATAACATAATAATAATAATGTAAGTCATTAACCTCTCCTTTACATAATGAATAACATAATAATAATGTAAGTCATTAACCTCTCCTTTACATAATGAATAACATAATAATAATAATGTAAGTCATTAACCTCTCCTTTACATAATGAATAACATAATAATAATAATGTAAGTCATTAACCTCTCCTTTACATAATGAATAACATAATAATAATGTAAGTCATTAACCTCTCCTTTACATAATGAATAACATAATAATAATGTAAGTCATTAACCTCTCCTTTACATAATGAATAACATAATAATAATAATGTAAGTCATTAACCTCTTCTTTACATAATGAATAACATAATAATAATAATGTAAGTCATTAACCTCTCCTTTACATAATGAATAACATAATAATAATGTAAGTCATTAACCTCTCCTTTACATAATGAATAACATAATAATAATGTAAGTCATTAACCTCTCCTTTACATAATGAATAACATAATAATAATAATGTAAGTCATTAACCTCTCTTTTACATAATGAATAACATAATAATAATAATGTAAGTCATTAACCTCTCCTTTACATAATGAATAACATAATAATAATGTAAGTCATTAACCTCTCCTTTACATAATGAATAACATAATAATAATGTAAGTCATTAACCTCTCCTTTACATAATGAATAACATAATAATAATAATGTAAGTCATTAACCTCTCTTTTACATAATGAATAACATAATAATAATAATGTAAGTCATTAACCTCTCCTTTACATAATGAATAACATAATAATAATGTAAGTCATTAACCTCTCCTTTACATAATGAATAACATAATAATAATAATGTAAGTCATTAACCTCTCCTTTACATAATGAATAACATAATAATAATGTAAGTCATTAACCTCTCCTTTACATAATGAATAACATAATAATAATAATGTAAGTCATTAACCTCTCCTTTACATAATGAATAACATAATAATAATGTAAGTCATTAACCTCTCCTTTACATAATGAATAACATAATAATAATAATGTAAGTCATTAACCTCTCCTTTACATAATGAATAACATAATAATAATGTAAGTCATTAACCTCTCCTTTACATAATGAATAACATAATAATAATAATAATAACGTAAGTCAGTAACCTCTCCTTTACATAATAGATAACATTGGAAATGACTGAAAAAATAACCAACCCGACGAAACCTGCCCCAGATGACCCCCAAACAGCAATTTTTTTTAGATATTATTGAGTCAGGGCATCGCGGATCAAAGAATATACCAACTTTGTGGGTGATTGTTTTGTATGTTTTTTTTTTACTATTAGCTCTGCACAATACCAGGGCTTACTTACGAATCGATTTAAGAACATGGCTAATCTACAAAAAACTGACCAGTACAAGTTCTATCATTCGACCGTTGAAAGTCCTAGCTACCTAATGTCTTGATGCAAGATCCTTTTGGCAGATGGTCATTACACTGCCCGCCACAACAAAGTATGTAAATGCCTACATTGGAAGATCTGCGGAGAGATGCAGCTTGAAAGATCGCTGAACATCTGGGAACATGAACCTTCACCCATAACATCAATTTGAAAAGTGACATTGTTCTATGATAAAGACATACAGACGTGCAGATACATACAAAATCAAAGCAATCAATTGCCATCTGGAACAAACTTGAAAGGACTGCTCTCATCATTGACGTAACCGTCCCAAACGACTATGACAAAAACATAACCAAATACCAAGACCTCAAAAATGATTTTAAAATAACATGGTCCCTCGAAGAAATAAACATCATACCGATTGTGGTGGGGGCCACTGGTCTAGTGACAATAAATCTAATAAAGTACTTAGATACAATCCCTGGAAGACCAAACTGTATGGAAGTACAGATAGCAGCCCTAAAAAGGGGCAACCTCTATCCTAAAGAGAGCCTTCGGATATAATTTTTTTATTAATATTTCACGGTTTAACGGTTTAAATACCAGAACAGTAAATCTTTTTTTAAAGTTTACTGTCAAGCAATTTAAAAGGTCCGGAAAAGGTCAACTTTAATTTTCGAGAGTGGAACCTCTCATTATCAAAAGTTCCAAAATATGACCGAGTGGTCGAAAAGGCGAGATGAACACAACTGTTGACAAATGCCGCAGAATATATATATATATATATATATATATATATATATATATATAGAGAGAGAGAGAGAGAGAGAGAGAGAGAGAGAGAGAGAGAGAGAGAATCGATTTATAAAATTATTTATTTTAAAAACGCTTATTCCTCAATCTTATCGGGAATATAAGTTCACCATTTTTGCTTATTCTCGTTAATTATATATTTTGTTTACCAATGACTATCTCCTGACGTGATGTTGGTTGAAAGAGCTCGAGAGAGTAAATTTCACCCTTTTTGATTTAAAACTATATATATATATATATATATATATATATATATATATATATATATATATATATATATTGTATTTTTATGTAATTATTTTTTATTTGTGATTGCAGCGTTCGTTGTTTTTTTGCTTACTATTATTTCGATAGTCTCACTTTCTAAGTGATTAAGATGCAGAAAATTGCATAATTAGTCGCCTTTAACTTTATAGGATGTATTTTTTGTGTAATATATATATATATATAGTAATTTTATACGTACATAAAAGTAATCACTAGACACGTGACTGCTGTGAGCCAGAAACCCGTGTCCATTGATTACTTTTATGTACGTATAAAATTACTAAAACTATATATATGTATATATATATATATATATATATATATATATATATATATTCTCACATATACATCTTCTAAATTTCGATGTACTTGCATGACATTTTTCTTCAAATTATCATCCCGAGGAAGTCTTACACTAAAGACGAAACGTTGATGAACATATAAAAAATATCTCTAGCTTTTTCCTTTTTCATTTCCCATATACATATATAAGAGAGCTTGAAGCATTCCTGGGAATTGTAATAAATGTATTAAGAAGGCTGAAGGCAATGCAGAGGGCCGGATTGATGAGAAGCTGGAAGGAAGAAAAATAAACAATCGAAGGTGCGATCTTACAATTATTATTTTTCTTTTCAATCTTACATAAACATCAAGTATGGTGTTAGCTGTGTGTGATGTCCGGATAATGATTAGAAATCATTTGTTATTTCGGGAAAATCTCCCCCTTTTGTCAAAAATGGACACAAAAGAAAAGTCCGATTGTGTAGAATTCACTAGTGTTTCATGCTTTTATGAAATGATCAATGTGAGAAATGCTAATTACTTTTATGAAATGATCAGTGTGAGAAATGTTAATTACTTTTATGAAATGATCAGTGTGAGAAATGTTAATTACTTTTATGAAATGATCAGTGTGAGAAATGTTAATTACTTTTATGAAATGATCAGTGTGAGAAATGTTAATTACTTTTATGAAATGATCAGTGTGAGAAATGTTAATGACTTTTATGAAATGATCAATGTGAGAAATGCTAATTACTTTCATGAAATGAACAGTGTGAGAAATGTTAATTACTTTCATGAAATGATCAGTGTGAGAAATGTTAATGACTTTTATGAAATGATCAATGTGAGAAATGTTAATTACTTTTATGAAATGAACAGTGTGAGAAATGTTAATTACTTTTATTAAATGATCAGTGTGAGAAATGTTAATTACTTTCATGAAATGATCAATGTGAGAAATGCTAATTACTTTTATGAAATGATCAGTGTGAGAAATGTTAATTACTTTTATGAAATGATCAGTGTGAGAAATGTTAATTACTTTTATGAAATGATCAATGTGAGAAATGCTAATTACTTTTATGAAATGATCAGTGTGAGAAATGTTAATTACTTTTATTAAATGATCAGTGTGAGAAATGTTAATTACTTTTATGAAATGATCAATGTGAGAAATGCTAATTACTTTTATGAAATGATCAGTGTGAGAAATGTTAATTACTTTTATGAAATGATCAGTGTGAGAAATGTTAATTACTTTTATGAAATGATCAATGTGAGAAATGCTAATTACTTTTATGAAATGATCAGTGTGAGAAATGTTAATTACTTTTATGAAATGATCAGTTTGAGAAATGTTAATTACTTTTATGAAATGATCAATGTGAGAAATGCTAATTACTTTTATGAAATGATCAGTGTGAGAAATGTTAATTACTTTCATGAAATGATCAGTGTGAGAAATGTTAATTACTTTTATGAAATGATCAGTGTGAGAAATGTTAATTACTTTTATGAAATGATCAGTGTGAGAAATGTTAATGACTTTTATGAAATGATCAGTGTGAGAAATGTTAATTACTTCGATTCCGTAGGCCGATGCTCTCACCCCAGGTAACTATTAATTAACACAGGAAGAATGGAATTTAAAGCGAACTTGTACAGCAAGCAGTCAGAGAGTGTATAGGTGAAAATACGAACTACTTATATTATGCTTACGTCACAAAAATTTGCACGAAATTAAAAAACAAAACCTTTTTTATAACAACAACAAATAATAAGCTTATTAAATAAAGTTACCTACGCCGTATGGTATAGGTAAAAGAAGTTGGACAACGTCCAAGTGATGAACGTTATTTGGTCTGGCGATGGTCTCTCAGCAAAAATCTTCAGGCAATGATAGTAGGTGTTGTAGCGTCCAGTGGACAGAGGGCAGGAGAATAAAGTAGGCGTGTTTCCTCGTTGCTACCTAGTGTCTGTCTGCTGACCGATCATAATTCCAAAAGGGGCTGATGTAGTTCCTCGGTGGACAGATGAAATCAATGCGCCCTGCAAGCTGATTGGTCATTGTGTAACCAGATCACTTAACGGGGACATTTTTCAGGAGAGAAAATAAGTCTTTGTGTATGACTGCTACAGGTGTTCAACTTGCCTGGGTAAAAGAGAAAAATAAATATGGTCATTCTTTTGAATGTGTATATCACTGAAAGTACTCCAGTTTTTAAACTAAATAAATAATTTATTTAAAAAAAAACATAATTAAATGCGTTTTCAAAATATTCTCCTTATTATTGCCATTTCATCAACGCTTTCTATGCTTTCTATGTGTGATTTTTCATTCTCTCTCTCTCTCTATATATATATATATATATATATAATACTACAGTCCAAATAAACTTTCTCATGTTCCAAATATTTCAAATATATTCCTCACCCACCCTTTCAATCACCCCCCTCCCCCACCCACTCCAATCCCTCACTCATTGCTATCATTTTCCAAATATTTCAAATATTTCACACCCTATCACGACAAATCCTCCCTCTTCCCCCTCTCATCCATTTTCTCCCATACCTTTTCTTAAATTCCCTCATTTTCTTCAAACGCTCTCTAAGACTATAACTTTCGCCCATCCACCAAAATCACAGCCCCCCCCCCTCCCTCTCTACCCATCCCCATTTCCCTGCATACACCCCACACACACAAACATTCCAACTCACTCTTCCCCTTCAATCTCGACCACAGCCATCTGGTCAAACACCCCCTCCCCCTTTTCCTCCAATCTCTCTCTGCCATCCATTTTACCCCTGCTCATCCCCCACCTCTTTCTCTCATCGCCAGCCACAGTAGTCCTTGCTCCCTCCACCCTTCCCCTTTTTTCTCCCACTCATTTTTCATTCTCTAACAAGTACGGACGTCCAGCTAGACGCTGCCATTATTTTTCATTTTATTTTATTTTTCTTCCCAACATGTCTACCCTACATGTATCCGTGCTTGCATGATATCTTTTCCCTATATCATCATCCTGATGAAGTCTTATAAATAAAGACGAAACGTTGATGTACACATAAAAAAACATCCAGTTTTTGGTTTTCCTTTTTCATTTTACCATCACGTCGGATTACCTTCATCCTTCTATTCCCATATATATAAATGTATATATGTATATAAAAAGGTAAAGGTAAAGGTCGCATAGCCTGGTGTGCACGAGTGTCGTCGCCGACATCGCACACTGCCCATGGCCATAGCGGCGGTGATTTGTTAAGAATCACCGTGTCTAGGGCACAGCATATGGAAGGCGGAGCCCATCCCTTGAACCTTAGGTTTAGTCAGGTACCCAGAGGAAGTTTTCAGACCCGAAAATTCGCACCTGTGGGATCGATCCCGGGTCGTCCAGCCCAAAGACAATATCTATAACCACTCGTCCACTAACCTAATATATATATATATATATATATATATATATATATATATATATATATAACGTAAAATATAATAACACGAAATTACATGATTGTCGATGCAATAATTTATTTCAACCTTGCGGTTTTATTTAAGCATCAAATTAGACAATTACAATAATTTATTTCAACCTTGCGGTTTTATTCAAGCATCAAATTAGACAATTACAATGTAATTGTCTAATTTGATGCTTGAATAAAACCGCAAGGTTGAAATAAATTATTGCATCGACAATCATGTAATTTCGTGTTATTATATTTTACGTTATTCTTGCTCTGTTTGCCACATTGAGCTCTCTTACCCGGATTTCTTCCTGGAATTATTCCATTATAACACAAATATATATATATATATATATATATATATATATATATATATATATATATATATATATATATATATATATATAATTTCACAGAACATTAAATACTTTTGTTCAGATGATACATATGTGAGCTAGTACGTTAGAGGCCTGCAAAGCCCACCATAGAATTTACCCTCCCCCCCCCATATATGTATCACGATTAACTTTGATATAAGTTTATATTATCATTGTAATTTTTTTACCATTCGAAAGAAGAAACATAACTTAAACTGCTGATAATTTTAAATTATTTTTTCAACGTGTGTACTTTATTTACGCCTTAAAACAACGTTCCTACGTAATGACCAATTTTGATGCGCTAACGCCCGTGTGTTTAATAAATCTAGCAAAAATCAAGTAATGGTCAGATTTTCACGAAATTTTCGATACTTATTCATTATTCTACTAATTTATCTTTAAAATGCTTTTTTTTCGTAAAATGTATTCGGGAAAATATTTTTTCTACGTGATTCACCCTCCCTTATTTCATTTTATGAAATCTGAACAAAATTTATTCTGATCGAAATTTTCATGTTATATAAAGCGAAAGAGACTTATAAACACACATCAGCTTTACCTTTTTTTTTATTGTTAAACACTTTTTGGGTAAAGTATCCGTGAATTCATGAATAAAAAGTGTAAACAATAGCCCCCCGCCCCTCTCCCCGCTGTAGAAAAAATCGAATTTCGTACTAAAATCTCAAGATAAAGAATGGGTTTCTGTCCCAGTTCGATAATTTAATCTTTAAATAAACTATTTTACTTTAAAACAACTTCCTATATGTAAAACTTTATTTTGGGGAGATTTAAAACAAAAAATTAAAAACGCATTTAAGCATCTTATGTAAAGTACGCAAATAATCATGACGTCATCAATTTTGTGATACGCTTTGGAGATCCCTATAGTACACATACGCGTAATTTTAACTTTTAGTTCAAAATAGTATTCATATTCTGCAATTAATATTTTGAAATCTTCATAGAAATAGTGTAATATTTGTAAAAATGTTTACATTTGAGAATAATATTTATAAGTATATTTCGAGACGTAAAATGCAATTGAAACGAATTTCCATCTCTTATAATAACTCTGAGTAGAGTTATACCCCTTTGAACGACAATACATTTGTTTCTGGGGTAAAGTATCAATCTACTGGAAGTTCATGTTTATATCAATCTCTACACAATTGTTGCTGTTTTAACAACAACAATTTTACTGAAACCATATTTTCCCGTCCAAGAAACTTTTTAAGAAAGATATACTGGAGCATTACTATGACTAAACCCGAAGTTGGATATATATTTTCCTTCTTTTTTCTTTTTTTTTTCTTCTTTTTTTTAACTTTATTTAACCCCAAGTAAGGCATAGGGCCACTTATGGGTAAGGGGCTATTATGATTAGGGGCGAGATTTATAATAAGAATCCTGAGAAGGGAGTTGTGCAGCAAGATTTTATTCACATTATATTTAAATTTCTGCATGTTGGTACAGTCGGGGAAACAGGGAGCAGGGAGAGAATAAGAAAGGCAAGTGGTCCAAGGAAATCAGCTATCTGCATAGAAATTTTTGTCGGTATCTTGAGACCTCTACAGTGAATGGGGTGGGACTTTGCTGCCAGTCTGGTTGGTCGGGGTATTTACGTTGGGGGTACGAATGCAGTAGGTTTGTTGGAGCACATTTCTTCGAAGAAATAAATATTATTCCAGGCTTCTAACCTGTACGTTTTTTTTTACATATTTTTCTTGTGAATAAAATTTATCTAACGCTATGGAATTTCTAAGTAGTCAAACCCATAGAGCAAATCCGGTATTCTACTCGATAGGTTTTGCTAATTTTTGGTGTACAACCCTATTTTTGCTTGATACATAAGTCCTTCAAAGAGTTTTCCGGATAATTTAATTGCCCAGGACTTGAAATTCGATTTTAAAAAAATCGAAAACTAAACAATACACTGATAGAAACACATACAATAAATGTCAACAATCATGCGAAAATGTGATGTTCTATCAGTTTCTATCAGTATATTGTTTAGTTTTCGATTTTTTTATCGATTTTCAATTCCTGGCCATGGGCGAGCCTCCATTTTGAATTTCTTTTCGAGCCGTCAACACCGACTGTTTTGAACAAGAAAACTTAACTTGCCTTTGCTAACATTTATTTGTTGCACATTTGTGTTTTCCCCCTTTTTTCGTTCTGTTGATTATAGTAAAAGATTCCCGTTTCGATTCATTTCAAAAATAATCTTCTGTTCACTCACGCATAAATCGCCTCCGCCACGCATAATACTTATCACCTGTTTGAGAAAGTTTTGATTGATAGAAACGTCGATTATTTAATTCTAACAAGTTTTATCTTTTCTTTCGGTGCTATTTTACTTATAGGCCGATCAAGTTAATTGGTTTCATGTAAAAGCATTATTTTGTACTTACTCAGTCATATTTTATCTCTCACGCCCCGAAAAAGAATTTTAAAATATCAAGCAGAACTTTAATTAGAACGATTTTTCCATTTCGATGTTCAACCTGTATTTGTGCCCGAGCCGACATTTTGGGCTGTGAGCGGTCGGTAGAATAGACAAGGGCATTAACTCCGTTTTTATTGTTAGGATTATAAAAATAATAAAATATATATTTATTAAATTAAAAAATAGAAAATTAAATAATTATTTTTACTTTGTTCACCGGGATACTTTCCACGATATAACTTTATTGGGTTTTTTTGGGGTTTTTTTCATATTTACATGGTAACAGCGACCTAGGGGACCCAATTTCGCGACACTTATCTGCCCTTAGTTAGCTAACCGGCCACTCCGAAAATCGCAGACTCGCCATTTCATATAACCCTTATGGAAATGGAAAAATCGTTCTAATTAAAGTTCTGCTTGATATTTTAAAATTCTTTTTCGGGGTGTGAGAGATAAAATATGACTGAGTAAGTACAAAATAATGCTTTTACATGAAACCAATTAACTTGATCGGCCTATAAGTAAAATAGCACCTTTCTTTCTTCATAACGCTATCATCAGTAATCGTAATGAAATAGGATTTTTTGTACAACAGTTGTATCTAGTTATAATCGTTAGAGATCAAGCGACAGCAAGTCTTGTTATGTCACCAGTTTTATAATGATTAATAGAACCATACAAATAATACGGACCCCCAAAACTATGGTCAAACAAAAGGGACACTTTTCCGTCTTCACCGGTGTCTTCCGGTTGACCTGGCCAAACACACGTGCGTGCACTCTATTTGCATAAGTTAATGCTACAAACAAGAGACACGATGAGTTCAATGAATTGGTTAACGTTATAAAAAAAAAATTTAAAAACAAAGAACATTTCGTTGATAATTTGTTTCTTAAAATTCATTCAATAAAATTCAATTTTTTCAATGTAAAAAAAATAACTTTCGGTTGATAATTTGTTTCTTAAAATTAATTCAAACAAATGTATTATTATTGTAGCATATTTATTTTAAACACTTACATTAATAATAAAATGTATTGTTTTTTTTTTAATGTAAATATTATTTGTTTATTACTATATTAAACAACAAAAAAAAAATAATAATAATAATAATAAATAATAATAATAATAATAATAATAAAAAAAAAATAAAAAATAAATAAATTTAAAAAAAAAAAAATAAATAAATAAATAAATAAATAAATAAATAAAAATTAAAAAAAAAAAAATTAAATAAAAATTCGCATAAAGAAATGCTCACAAAAAGGTTTGATTTTTAATTTCTGGTCATCCGTACGTCAGAGGACGCGCACGATTAAACAGGAAGTCACAAAAACATAAAAATCTTGGATTTAACCAAAAGTTGTAAATAGTGCATATATCATCTCCCCCCCCCCCCTTTCTTAAAATACACAACACGAAAAATAGAATCTTCTGTGTATTGCAAAAAGAAGACGCACACTATAAGATTTTATTGTATTATGCATTCTGCCCTCGTGAGGAGGGGGGGGGGCAAGTAAATAGCGACACGAAAAAATTTTAGAACGTTATATATTAAATATATGATATATCCCCCCTCCCCTAAATATTAACATGTTTAAAAATTTATTTTAGAAGTGTTCCAATGGTGTAACAAGGGTCAGACAACTCTCTTTTTTTTAAGTAGATAATTTCTAGCTCTCCGAAAATGGACGTAATCGACGTGAATGCCTTGAATATGCGCGAATTATTATATTTAACAAGTACTCACCAAAAAGTGGTGGCTTATCCTATTTATCAGAATTTATGTGGCGGCAGAAATTTTCCGCAACCCCCCTACAGAGTCTTTTTGAACACATTTCTGAATTATATCCCGTTTAAAAAAACAAAATCAAGAGAAGAAAAAAAAAAAACAGAAAAATTTATTTTTTAAACTATTAAAAAAAAAAATCAAAAATGTTTTAAACCAAAACCGATGGCTGTTCGTTTTGAAATGAAAAAATATACTGTTGATTTTCCCAAATTCTATTTTCTTCAATAAATGTTCTATCAATATACTGTTGATTTTCTCAAATATTGAATTTGCATATATATTTAAAAAATGGATATTTTCCATTTTCGGAGAAATTGCGTACTAAAAAAAGAGAGTTATCTGCCCCTTACACCATTGGAACTCTTCTAAAATAAATTTCGACTCGTTTACCCGATCTATACAAGTGCCAAAAAAAGTGTTTTTGCATGATTTCGTTTGTTTATTTTTAAAAAAAGTTGCGTTTGGCTAGGTCAACCGGAAGACACCGGTGAAGACGAAAAAGCGTCCCTTTTGTTTGGCCATTATTTTGGGGGTCCGTATTCTTGGTATTTATCTACCTCCCACAGCGATAAGATGTGACACAAGGTCGGAAAGTGGGATTTGAAAAACCAGCGCCCTAGAGAATGAAGAGCACTCTGGCCGACAAAAATTGCATGAGCATTCTCCGATAGGGGCGCCTCAGGCGATTAGCAATAAACTAACTCGTTCTCAAAGGGTGAGAAGGCAAAGCCTGGAAGGGTGGACGTCCTAGAACTACACAGGACAAAGTATCCATGGGAACAAGGGAGATAATCCTGCTAGATTACCACAGAGTTATTGTTCCTTATTAGTAATCATTTTTCTTTCTTGAGATCAAGTGACAGTAAAATCATCATTTTCTACATTTTAGTTAATTGTAATGAATTATGTTGTATATTAGATCAAGTGATAGAATTCGTTAGTATCCCCCCACAGATTTTTATTTTGAAAATATTTATTTATTTTTTATTTTATTTATTTTTTTGCGAATTAAATTGTATTTTAAAGACAATATTCTATATTATACATAATTATTATAATGTTTAATTTGAAATGTATTTCAATTTCATTTTTAATAAACATTGTTTGATTTTATTATTTGCTTAGTACAAAAAAATATCCTCCCTGAAGATTTCCAATAACCCTAAGTCCGAGTGGCAACATTTTAAATAAAGAGTTTGATTTTATTATTTGTTAATTAATATTTACCAAATAAAAATTAAGAAAAAAGGTGAATGTTACGAGTATGGTACCGATATTCGTCAGCTGCGGAGTGCAAATCATGTGATGTTGGTCGCACCGTTTTTGCGTCCCGTCCAAAAACATACTAGGTGGTTCCTTTTTTTTTTAATTGAAATCGTTGCAATACAAACAAGTGATTGTCAAAACAATTAATTTATTAAAGAAAATAAACAAAGTTTTTTAAAACGAAAATTGTAACAAATATGATTTTTTTTCTTTTTTTGTAAATACATTTATACAATTTTGAAACCCAAAAGGGTTTCAAAATTGTATAAATGTATTTACAAAAATACCCTGGTCGCCCGGTTCTTTTTTTTTTTTTTTTTTTTGTAAGGTACGTGGGGCTGGTACGATTGGTGTCACGTGATCCCCGCTTTGCAGTCGGTACTATACTCGTACACATTCACAAAAAAAAAAGAAATTCACATAAATAAAAATTAAAACAGTGGACAAATTTGCCCTATCACCGCTTGGCAAATCAGACAAAACTAGCCAATAAAATTTGGTAGCTATCTGGAGAGCTAACCTTTTCAATAGAACCGTTTAAAATGAAAATAAATTATGAATAAGTTAGTTTAAAATGAAAATGAATTAAAAAGTATAAATATGTTACTTTAAAATGAAATTCAAACAAATAATTTCAATAAAAACAAAGTTACGAGTGCAGAAATCAAACTTATTAAAAAATATGTTGGATAATTTAGTTGAATGTTAAAAATTTGCCTTGTTCTTAGTAATGTCGTTTTTGTGTGCTTATGTATCGTAGAGCCGAAAAACAATTTTTTATAATTAATTTTGAAGAGTCAAATAAAGGGGAGATAACTCAAAGATATGGATTTAAAAACTCTGAACTTGCAAGATATTTTATATTTAATTAGAGATAGGACACTGCACTGTGAACTATTTTCAAACAAATTGCAGAATTGTAAAACTTTGTGTAAAACTTTCATTTATTTCAAAACCTTTATTTTCCTTGTTTCATGTTTCTTCCCTTCCATTTCGTATTTTCTTTTTTTTTCTTAATTTATTTTAATAAATCATTTTATTTGTCATTGTAGCCAAATGTCATAAAGCGTTGTGATTGTTTTATTCCTAAATTACCATTTTACGTATACATTGTTTTAACTTTATTTTACATTAATTACAATCGTCAAATCCATTTCAAGATAAACCTTGCTTGAAAACTTTGAGTTATCTCCCCCTTATTTGACTCTTCAAAATTAAAGATAAAAAACTTGTTTTTCGGCACTACGATACATAAATACCCATTTTTCTTACCACAAACATTATTTAACCGAGAATTTAAAGACAAGCATTCTTTCTATATATATATATTTTCAATACTGTGCTTCTAATCACGAGAGTCAACATGAAGAAAACATTAGAGTACCTCTGTTAATTCCCTGAAAATAGCAGTTAATTTCATTAAAAGTCTCGTTAGGTGACGGCTACCACCAACCACGGTGACGTCAGCAGAAAAACGAGATTCAATGAAAAGGCCACGGCTGATCCGGCTGAGGGGGGAATACCACACCAGAGAGATAGTATGCAACCCCCCCCTCTCTAAAAAAGGAAGAACTCTGAATGGATAGAATAATTTTCGCTCATCAAACACGTCGACAATGTGGCCAATTTAACGGTTTTCCCGCTAGATCTGGAGATTTCGTTTTGAATCTAGCGAGTAAACTTTGTTTGACACATATATCGGATTGACATCCTAATATGTTATCATACCAGCGTAAGCAGAAAAACACAAAGCAATAGCAAATTCACTTCAACAACAAAACGCTCAAACTAGCCATAAAAAAATCGGCTCCCAAAAGCTGTCTAGCAAAAAGGCGCTAAAAACGCCAAAAAATTTGATCACGTGATTGTCTACTACTACGTCCGCCAAACCAGGGGTAAACAAAATAAAACCAGCAGCCGTGACAAAATCAGCCTCTTTTCCCCTTTTCCCTACCACCAGCGATTAAGACCGTTCTGTCAACAGACTCCTAAAGCACTGGGGCCAGAAGTTGCCTGCTGCTGTCTCACTCTCGACTTCACACCGTTTCTCCTTTCCTCCTCGCAGACACAGAACACTAGTAAGCTTGTACCTCTTTTTCTCTCTACGAATTAATGTCAAACACACACACTCGTGTCCTCGCACTAACAACAGAGCGACACGCACACAAATTCTTACAAACCTGACATGAGGATACTTACCCCCTACAAGTAAACCCTGACCAAATATTCAAAATTATATAGTACCCGCAGCACAAATAAGATCCCCTCATATGAGGAATAGTGCATCTTCTCCTAGTGAAGTTACCTCAAGTAACACCACGTAACTGGATACTCCACCAGACTAGATGAATTCTTGTCCTGGAATCTGGTAAAACCAACAGACCAAAAGGAAGATATACTATGACATACTTAACTGGTCAGTTTGGGAGAGAAGGAATTTATTATTCTTAACTTTTTTACTAACTCAATGTTTGAGAAATAAAGGAGAATTTTAATAGAATATTCGGGTATCTATGTATCTCATATAGAGATCAAGTGTTAGCCCCAGGAAGGGGCCCCTTGATTTCTGAGAACTTCAACTGAAGTAAAATTAAACATTATGAAAAAAAAAGGGGTTCGGAGACGGCTCATTTTCTCTATTTCTTATACGTACATCCAAACACGTGAGGTTTTCAACAAAAACCCGTTAAGGGAAATAGCTTTGAACAGCAAAAGAAGTTCAACATTAAAACCGTGAAAGAGACATTCTACACAAACAACAAACAAAAAACACTTTTATTGAGAATAGTTACAAATGTTATGTGCTAAATATGTTCAATCAATTGTTATTGTTTATATGAATGTTTGAGTTCTGGGTTCTCACTTTTTATCTTTTTTGTGTTGACTTGACTTGACTTGGTCCCTTAACCCCCTCCTGGGTCGTAGGGGCGCTGCACCAATGAACTCCACACCAGCTGTCTCCACTTCTGACGGTCATGGGCAATGGACTGGGTTGTAGCGAAGTTGTAGCCCGTCCACTCTTTGATGTTGTCCGTCCATCTTTTGTGTTGTCTACCCCTCCTTCTCTTGCCTTGCACTGCTCCCTGCAGGATGGTTTTGGAGAGACCGCTGCCCCTTGTCACGTGACCATACCATCCAAGCTTTCTTTTTTTTACAGTTGTCAGCAAATCTTCGTAGTTGTTCAGATTTGTGTTGATGAGCGCGCGAACTTCTTCGTTTGTGACACGGTCTGAGTACGAGATGCCAAGCACTCTTCTGTAGCATCTCATTTCTACCGTTTGGATTTTTCTTTGGAGCTCGGCTGTCAAGGTCCATGACTCGCATGCATACAAAAAGATGGATAATACTAGTGTATGCAGCAGCTTCAGTTTGCAACGGAGACTAATGTTTCCGTCTTTCCAGATTGATTTCAGTTTTGCAAGTGCTGCTGCCGTTTGTGCTGCTCTTGCCAGGATTTCAGTCTTGGATCCTTTGTTGCTGAGTATAGCGCCAAGGTATTTGAACTGGTTTACGGTTTCCAGTTCTTGGCCGTTGGCTGTTATCGTTGTTGATAATGGTTGTCCACTATTCGTCATCAGCTTCGTTTTTTCAGCATTGATCTCCATTCCGTACCTCGTGGATGTTCTGTCGAGGCGGCTCACCAGACCAGAAAGTTCTGTTTGATTTCCGGCAAGTCCATCAATGTCATCGGCGAATCTGAGGTTTGTGATGGTTCGTCCACCAATGCTGACTGTGCCCACGTGACCATCCAGGGCATCTGACATGATTCGTTCAAGGAAGATGTTGAAGAGTGTTGGTGACAACAGACATCCCTGGCGAACACCAACCGCAGTGTGAAACCAATCCCCCACTGAACCCTGAACGAGAACTGCACTTGTGGCTTTAGTATACAACTCCTGTATTATTTTGATCATTTTTTGACCCATGTTGTATTTCTTCATTGTTGACCACAGTGCGTCATGCCAGACCCTGTCGAAGGCTTTCCTGAAATCAACAAATACATGATATAATTCTTGTTGTTCTTGTGTTGGTTACTGGCGTATTTTGCTCATTCCTTCATGTTTAACAAGAATAGAATTCGTTAGTACCCCCACACATACACAACTGCAATTTCAGATAAAAAATGTAAGTAAAAAACGCTTTAAAATACTTTTAAACACAAAAAAACTTACCCAGAGAGGTAGAAAAGAAGTTGGCACATGTTCGTCTTTAACCACTGTCCGTTTTTCACAACTTTTTACTGACAGTTTACGTTGAATTAACATTGGAAACTGATACTCCTCCTAAAATGTAAAATATTCGAAAAAAAATTCCAAAAACGCCGGAATTCTCTAGCAGCCTGATAGATAAGTGTACACCGAAAAAAGAAAAGAAAAATGGTCAGTAAAAAGTTGTGAAAAACGGACAGTGGTTAAAGACGAACATGTGCCAAGAAGTTTTTATTGCCTTTGGTAACATTTATTTGTTGACTATTTGTTTCGTTTACTCTTTATTCGGTACAACTTCGGAAAAGCATCAATACGGAAAAGCGATAATATATAATAAAAATGAAGCCATACTGGTATCATGTATGTGACCGTGACAGAACAAAGATATCGTACACCAAAACTTATGTAAATTAAGCAAGTAGTTTTTTTTTTATCACAGATAATCAAATTTTGTCTTTTTCCCCATACTCGTTGGTTAGTTAGCCATCTTGAAAAACAGCGTTATAAAAAAGGCCAAATCGCTACCAGAAAAAGGCCAAATTTTGTTGATTTGGCCTTTTTTGAAGCAGTTTGACCTTAATGACAACGATATAAGCAAAAAAATAAAATATTTTATTAAAATAACGTGAAAACTTTCAAAGGACAACGAAGACGTAACGATATAAACAAAAAAGATCAAATATTTTATTTAACTAACGTTAAAACTTCCAAAGGAACATTGTAATAAAATAATTTAATTTATGCCTTGAAGATTGTAATTTACTTTCAAAGGAAAAAGTTGAAAAAGTTGAGAAATAAAAACTCATGCTTTGAAGATTGTGATTTAAGTAATTTAAGTATTAACCGGATAAATGCTGCTAAACAAAACTACTTAAAAAAGGGCCAAATCCACAAAATTTAGCCTTTGTTTAGCTACCGTTTGCAAAGATGTCATGACAAGCGAGCGTGAAAAAAAAAAATTGATTTTCTGTGATAAAACAAAAACTACTTGATCAATTTATGTAATTTTTTTGTGTACGATATCTTTGTTCTCTCCCGATCACATACATAATACAGGTATGTTCTGTCCCGATCACATACACAATACAGGTATGTTCTGTCCCGATCACATACACAATACAGGTATGTTCTGTCCCGATCACATACACAATACAGGTATGTATTTATTATCGGTTTTCCATATTGAGGCTTTTCCAAAGTTGCACCCTTTATTCTGTTAACTATTCTTAAAAAATCACCATAAAATCGTTTTTTTTTTTGGGGGGGAGGGGCATCGCTATAGTTTTCAATAAGGTATAAGCCCCCCTCCCCCTTAATTTAAAATAAGTATTAACTCATTTGGTAGAAGTGCAGAAAGTTAACAGTCGAAAAATTGTTTAAAAAAATAACAAAAACAAACGACTTATACCAAACGCAATAGAATTTAATTATCTACCGACTTGTATGCTTTTAACGTGCTAGAACTGTCAGATTTTTTTTATTTCAAAATATTCTGTTGTTCAAAGCGACCTTTACACACACTAGAAAAAAAAGGCCGCTTGTCGCTTAACTCGGGGGGGGGGGTCGATAATTCCCGAAACGTTGTAAACAAAATAACTTATTCTACCACTAACTCTGAGTTCGAGTTGTACCCCCGAACGCGTGTTGTAAAGACAGCTTTAAAAAACCGAAATAAACATCTTTTTTAAAAGTTTCAGCACGTATAAAGTTATACAGGTCGATAGATAATTAAATTCTACTGCGTTTGGTATAAGGCATTTGTTTTGTTTTTTTTGTTGTTTACGATTTTTGACTGTTAACTATTCTGCACTTTTACGATTTAATCTGTTGTTCCTATTTACTTGCCTGCGCAAAAGGCCGACATTCATGTTTTTATCAATTTTTACTAATTTTCCAAGGTTTCCTCGTCTTAACTTTCACAGATAACATAAATTGGAATAAATACATTGAAAAAATTGCCAGGGCTGCTGCAAAGAAAGTGGGCTTCCTCTACCGTGCCAGTCAATTTCTCACACCTGACATTATCCTATATCTCTACAAAGCCACCATCCGCCCATGCATGGAGTATTGTTGCCACATCTGGGCTAGGGCATCATCCGCTAGTCTCTCCCTCTTCAACAAGGTACAAAAATGAGTCGCCAACTTGATAGGTCTTTCACTATCCACCAAGCCCCAGCCCCTGTCCCATCGTCGCAATGTTGCTTCCTTGTGCTTGTTTTACAAGTCAATCAATGGATTGTGCTCTGATGAGCTTGCTGGTCTGGTGCCCTCACGACGTAGATTCACTAGACCAACCCGACAATCTGCCAAATCCCATCCATTCACTGTGGACCCCAGATGCCGTAATCAAAAAGCTTCTTTCCTTGTGCTGCTGTACTCTGGAACTCCCTCCATGCTCCCTGTTTTCCTGACGGTACTGACATGCAGAAATTTAAAACTAATGTAAACAGACATCTCGCTGCGCAGCTCCCAATTTAGGTTACCTCCCCCCCCCCCCCCAAAAAAAAAAACTTTCACCCTTTTTCTCAGTAGCTCCTTACGTCTACAGTGGCGGCCTGCCTTGTTTGGGGTGAACTATGTTAAAAAAAAATACATTTAATTGTCAGCATGGATCGTCTTTTCTAAGATGCAACGTCGTATGTCAACACCTCAACGAAGCTACAGGAGTTTTTCTTAACTAAAACATGGGTATTTTTTTTTTTAAGTTTATTGGATTTATTTTTGAGTGAATGTAAAAATAAAAAAGAGGTAAAACAAAACAAAACAAAACAAAAAACTTTGTAATATTTACTTGCCTCCCCACGAGGGCAGTTAGACACAAGGTCGGTTTTTAATGTAGGGAAAATCCCGCTACCCTGAGAAGGGACACTCGGGATTAGGAAAAAAATTTCTCCTTTACTGACCGCAGACAGCAAAAGATAAAGTATAAAATCAGAACAGATACTACACTTAAACATTAATTCTTTTTTGAAAAGTAAAAAATTAAAAAATAAACCGAAAAGAAAAAGATATTGTAAAATCGGAAAATATTTACATCGTAATTTTTTTTTCATTTTTAAAATATTCAGAGCAGACGACAAAAAATATCCTTGATTGTGATTGGTTGCAGGCATGAAAAGTAAACGTAAAATGCCCCCCCCCCCGTTTCCAGGACTGTTTACCTTTTTTTTTGCTACGGAAAATAAACTGTTTTTTTTTTACTTTTTTTAGTCGATTTTGTGTGGTTTTACGACTTTACCAGTCGGACTTAGGATTCGACAGATAAAAAAAAGTTAACAGCCTCAAAATGTTGGAAAGGGCCGGAAATGGAAGATCATTTTACGTTAAATTTATATGAAAAACTAATCCCCCACTTTAAATTTTAAAATGACTGCGGGGGGGGGGGTCGGGGGTTTCACACGTAATAGCCTAAAAAAGGGAGAACCTCACTTTTTAGGGGGGGTAGTTGAGGATCCTCATCTACTTTTAAATATAGATCAAATTTCTTTTTCATTTGACAAACTTAATGTTTTTCCTTTATTGTCTCAAAGATTTATATAAACTCACGAAATTTTCATCTTGTGCCATTTTGACCGTGCCATTTTTACCTAACCCCTCCTCCAGAACGGTTCTAAAATATATCAATCAACCCACCTATAAATTCGTTGTCTGAGTTGTGTGTATTTTTTTAAATAATTTTTATTTTGCAAATATGAATTTGTTTTATGATTTTTACGTATTTCTTTTATTGTGATGTTTAATTTATAATATAATGCAATTTATTTTTTTTATAAATACTGAGTTTATGATTTGTTTCTTACAAAACAAAATATACCCTCCTGCGAAAGACATACAAAACTAGTCGATAAAATTTGGGAAGCTAACCGCTTCAATATACCCAAATATACATGTATATAGGAAACACGAGATATGTTGTATGTTCATAAAAGTTAAAATCTAGTGGTTTTGGGGGGAAGATTCCCCCCCCCCCCCCAATCTAGCGGGTTTTAAAAATCTCAATTGTCAACACTGTCGGTATTCCACGGTGAGAACGCCTCAAACCATCGCTCATAAACCAACTACTCTCTTCCAAACATAACCAAGTAAGCCCTGCACCAGAAAGTAGAAACTGTGGCAAACACTAAGAACCTTATCCAGAAGTACGGAGACATTCGAAAAAAAATAAAAATATAACAAACTGAGGAATATCTGTTTGATGTGTCACGGACTGAATATATCCTATACCAAAAATCACGAAAATGAATCTAGTAGATTTTTATTATATATAAGAAAAACAAATTTCACCGATAAACGAATAAGGTGGAAATATCGCCACCATTTTTGGCATGTTCAAGGGAGATAATACGAACTTTTATACTATTTATAATACGCACTTAGGAAAATATCAAGGGAGATAATTTAGATGAAACTAAGGTCTTAGCTAGAAAGCTTTTTCAACCAGGGGTTTTTACCCCGCCTAATAAAACCGGTATTGTCTGGGCCTTTGGGTCTGGATTTACGCCGGTCTATTAGGGGTTGCCGGTCCTGTGCAGTTCTGGGAGGTCCACCCTCCCAGGCTTCGCCTCCCCTCTTTGAGGAGGAGTAAGTTTATTGCTTACTGCCTGAGACGTCCCTACCGGGGAATGCCGACGGGGCTGCCCAGGCAATTTTTAAACCCCACTTTCCCGACCCGACCTTGGGTCACATCTTACTTGTGGGAGTAAGATAAAAACTGGCCTTGTGCCTAACTCCTGGAGAGGAGTAAATCAATACTCTTTAAGAAAAAGGGTATTTTTCCTTTCATTTGGCATTAATTCCTATTTCAGTCACGTAAATTATCTAAAGTGATATAAGTTTCGGCATTACTTATAATGAACTTATATTTTTTTACTTAAACCATGTTTTAGTAAAAAAAAAGGGGGGAACATTATAAACCATTAGTTATATCAATTTTCATCGTACACGTGAAACGCCAAAATAAAAATTAGAACGGAAGAATATAGTCTACATCTAAACAAGCCAAGTAAGAGGCTAGCTAAGGAAGAACGATTACTCACAGTTATAAACATGTATTTTTTAATTTAAAAAATGAAAGGAAGTTATCGTTCTTCCTTAGCTTGCATACTTCTCTTTGTTTATAAAGATGGCGACTATATTTTTCAGCCCACTTTAAATTTCGGCATTTTACGTGTACAATAAAACTTGCCATACCATACTCGCAGGCATTACCTTATCCTTTTATGAGGTGATACTCCCAGGTATTACCTCCTATATCTTGAAGGGGGTATTTCCGATCAAGCATAACCACATCCTTTTTGTGTGTGTGTGTGTGGGGGGGGGGGATACTCCGACGCTTTACCTTCTCCTGTGGTGGTTTGTGCAGTATATTTTCGTTCCTCATAATAAATTCCTCCCGGGCATTACCTTCTTTTTTAGGAGGGGGGTAGTATAATATATGTTCGTTCCTCCCAATATCATCGTCCCAAGATGATTTTCTCCCTTTTTTGGGGGATCGGGGTAGTTTACTATCTATACTGTTTCATGATACCATCCTCCCAAGCATTATCTCCTCTTTTGGGGGTAGGGAGTAGTGTTCGTTCGTCATTATATAATCCTCTTAGTCATTACCTCTTCCTGTGTGTGTGTGGGGGGGGTCAATGATATGCAGTTTGTTCATTATGATATCATGCTCCGGACCTGGTAAAAATATGCAACCGGAGGGAGCATACATTTGCTAGTATTTGATAAATTGTGAATGAAAATAATTTATAAATATATAATTTATCAAAGTTACGTTTACACGAGGTTGTTCACACAATTTTATTAATATTGAATTTATTTTGTACATTAAAGTTTCTTCAGTTTTTTAATGCCCATATTCTATTTTTTTGTAATCATTTAGTATCTAGGTTAGATCAAGTGACAGCAAATATTCCGCCCTGTTCACGTGAGTTTTACGTATGTAGTTTCTACTCTAGATCAAGGAACAGCAAGCCCCTTCGCTGTCCAAGTTCACAGATGATGACGATGGTGATGATTTACGATGATGACGATGGTGATGATTTAAGGGTGTGACACGCGTTACAGATGTTATTGAGATAAGTTATAAAGAGACGTTGATAAATAGATATCGGATTGCGATAGATATATAAACAGTCGACTTAGATATTTCCGAGGATAAAAAGTGTTAAGACTCCGTCGAAAACGGCATCCATTTTCTTTGGATGTTTCATTGGAGAAAGAAAAATTGTAAGGTTTTCTCACATCAAAACCTTTCATTCACCCGTTTTGTTTTCAACTATTTTACTGACCATTTATTTTTTGTTGTTGTTGTTGTTGTTTCTTTTGTTGTTTTTGTTTTTTTACATGTCGCTAGAGAATTCCGTGCTTTTTTTGAATTTTATTTCAAATATTTTTCTTATTTTAGGAGGGGGGGGTCAGTTTCCTATATAAATTTAACGTAAACTGATCACCCACTTTTGGACCATGTTGCAGGTTGTTCACCTATTTTTTTTTTTTTTTTTCACCTTTTTACGGATCAATTTGTTTTTCTTTTTGTCGCTAGAGCATTCCGGATTGTCTGGAAGTTTTTGGAAAATTTTCTGATGGTCGAAAATTGGGGGATCAGTTTACGTTAAATTTATATAGGAAACTGATCCCCCATCCTAAAATCAAAAATATTTTAACAAAATTTCCAAAAAAACGGAATTCTCTAGCGACATGATAGGTAATTGTTCTTAGAAGAAAAAAAATTAAAAAATTATTAGTAAAAAAGTTGAGAAAAACGGGTGATGGAAAATAACGAAAAAGCGCCAAAAAATGTAATATGTTATTAAATGTATTTTTTAAAAACTTGTTCAAAAATTTTACGTAAACTGATACCCCACTTTTTGACCATGTTGCATTTTTTTCCCCCACCTTTTTTACGGACCAAATTTTTTAAATTTTTTTGTGTACAATTATCTATCATATCGCTAGAGAATTTCGGGTTGTCTGGAAATTTTGGGGAAAAATTTGTGATGGTCAAAAAGTGGGGGATCAGTTTACGTTAAATTTATATAGGAAACTGATCCCCCATCTTAAAATCAAAAATATTTGAACAAAATGTACTTTTATTACAGCCAAATTGTATTTTTTTTATTTAATGAAAAAAAAATGAAACTATTTTCGGTTTTCGTATGAATTAAATTAGTTCAATACATTTAATGGATCAATTAGAGTTGACCGCTAGTGATCAAAATACTTTTTTGACAATGATGGAAATTGCTACGAGGTTAAACCGAAAATAATTGATGCCGAAAGCGAGAGCTATTTTACTTACAGATAAACTTAAAGAAAGGAGATTGAAGATTGCGCAGTATAGTTCAGAAATAAGGGGTGAAAAACAGACAATAAATAACTATTACCAAACGCAAGAAAATGTATTTTTCTACTTAAATGTATAATTTTTACATGTATTTACTGATGTCGCGAATTTCTGGCTTAAGAGATTTTTTTTAAATGTTGAAAGAGGTAGTGGAACAATAAGCCTTAATCCGAGGGTGGTTGCCAATCGGATTAGAGTAAACTTTTATTATTTTCTAAGCCTGACATTTGCGAACAAGTCCCGACAAAATCGTCGGTCATCTTGAAAAGCACGCTTGCTTGGTTAAGTAAAAGTGACGCTAAAAAATGCATGGATAAATCTTACAATCAGTAAAACTTATATAAATAAGTGTTCTTGCGTTTTGTAACAGTTATTGGGCATGTTTAAGTGTAGTTAACAGAACAAAACAAGGGTGAAAAAAACAAATAAAGGTTACCAAAATGCAAGCTAAGTTACTCTTCTACCTACCTGAATAAGTTTATTTGTGTTTCAACTTATTTTAAAGGGTTGTTTTGATAAAAAAAACAGTGTCTAGTTAGAACGAATAATATGGCGTCGCTAAGCAATGCACGTGTATTCCTGATAATAGCTTAAAACCTCAAATAAATTCGGTGCTTCTTCGAAAATGCATGACTATTAAATTATCAATGCCATAAACATTATTTGATACTTACGCAGCAGATTCAAATAAATATCCTCACCAAAAAGTAGGGAACATGATCGAGTAGAATTTTAATTTAAAATAAACATTAGTTTGATCGTATGGACTGCCATTGATTTATTACTTTTCAATATGACAGTTATCTCCCCCTGAATTGCGTGGTTTTCGCTCGAATCAATGGCGGAACACGAAAAAACGTAAAAGGTCTACGTTTGCAAATGTCGATAGACGCTTCCCGAAAAATGAACTTTTGCTTTCAATTCAAATTATAGTCAATCATTTTTCCTACTTTTAATAATTAAAACCTGCTGCGTAAGTATATAATAATGTTTTAAGTCACTTCGTAGAAGCACCTAAAATACTGTTAGAAGATTATTTTGTTTGCATGATTGCTGACATTTATTGCATGTAGTTCTACTAGTATTGTTTACTTTTCGATTTTTAAGCGATTATCAGGGGCTCAGACGTACGTGCATTGCTTATTGACGCCAGCTTTTTTTTGTTCGTTCTAACTGAACACAATGTTTGTTTTTACCCCTCCCCCCCCCCAAAAAAAAAAAGAAAAGAAAAATGATTTAAAATAAGTTAAAACACGAATAAACTTATCCAGGATTGTAGAAGAGAACATTATCAAAAATATGAATGAAAAAAGGCAAATATCTGATACTTTAGCGGTCAAATAAGACCGCTAAAGTGTTAAGAGGTGAATATTAGAAATCATTAAAAAGGGATGACAGGGGAAAGAGGATATGGAAGAGTACCTAAAAACAATATAAAATCAGGGAATCTTTTACTATAATCAACAGTACGAAAAAAAAAAAAAATGTGCAACAAACAAATGTTACAAAAAGCAAGTTAAGTTACTCATCTACATACCTGGATAATTTTATTTGTGTTTTAACTTATTTTAAAGGGTTGTTTTCTTGTTCAAAACAGTCGGTGTTGACTGCTCGAAAAGAAATTCAAAATGGAAGCTCGTTAATGGCCAGGCCTTGAAAATCGATAAAAAAAAAATCGAAAACTAAACAATACACTGCTGGAAACGCATACAATAAATGTCAACAATATTCCGAAATTGTAATGTTCTATTAGTTTCTATCAGTATATTATTTAGTTTTCGATTTTTTTAGCGATTTTCAATCCCTGGCCATGACCGAGACTCCATTTTGGTCGTAGTAAAAGATTCCCTAAAATCACATATTACAATCGAAGAAGAAAAAGTTTCGGGAAATTTTTGTGGCGCTGAAAATGGCCGTTTGAATAAGAGAGTAGAGAGAAATAAATTTAAGCTCTCTCGCCTCGGATACGACGAGCCAACTGGATCATGGACGGCGGCACATGGGGGACGGGGCTCAAGCCCCCTCACTTTTTGGCTTGCCCCCCTCCCCCGCTTTACGGTCATCAATAATTAAGTTGATATGCATATGTTTAATTTTATGTAATTAGTTTATCTATTAATTGATTGTTGGTCTTATATTGTCATCATTACAATATAAGACCAACAATCAATTTTATCTAAAATTTGGCGAAAACCAAGCGAAATGGGTGAGTTTTGTTAACGGTCCCTATTCTATAGGTATATTTACGGACTTTCATTTTCTTCTCCAAAAAATTGACACCCAGAAGCAAAACACGTGAAACTTGAATTAAATTGATTTTGCTATTTCTTTAGTTTAGCTGTGAATCACAATTTATTTGCTTTCCTTTTTTGAAGACAGCGGCACACAATCAACCGGAATAACAGAATTAGGAGTTTTTATACAAAATCTTCTTCTTTTCTTTTTTTTATATATAAAGTAGAGAGGATTTTTCCCCTGTATATATTAGCTTAAAAGGAAAATAACCCCATCCATCACAGGCTACTAAACTCACCAATTCATTACGCTTATTCACTTGAGCGTGTTATAGTAAATTTTCATTATTTTTCACCAACAAACACTAAATATTACATTTGGCCCACCATCTACGACTCTCCACCAAACCAACTCCATATAGGTGGTAGCAAAAACTTTTCTCCCTAACAATGGTGCATCCATTAACATACCGGTGATTTTTCGGATTGCATCGATAGATCCTTTTTTCGCATTGTTGAGGATCCGCATAATATCCAAAGTTATTCATTCCATCCTCCCTCCAGTCCTTCTGTCCACAGAACAACCGATACAGTATCTTTTGAGCAAAGTCCAATGAACGCAATTTGAAGTAAAGAACAGAGAAACAATGCAAGTCTGCCTTGTTAATCCGCTTCCAACGAGCTATTCCAATTCCAATACATACATTTATACTTTTATACTTAACACATTTAAACTTTTATACGTTTTACTTTTGTACTTTTATATGTACCTTGTTACTTTATAGTTTTAACTTTATGTATTCTCTATATTTGATAAACCAATTGATTCTTGAATGTTGTCATTTTTACTGGAAGCGACTTGCTGATATGTTTCAAATGAGCCATCAAGCAGTGTCAGAAATCATTTTATGTCTAGATTAAATCCAAAAAGGTGTATTTGGCCCCAAATGACCAAATATAGTAATTTGGGTCCAGGCCCCCCAAAATTGAAATTTCTGTTTGTTTTTTTTTGCACCAGAAGCGACTTGCTAATATGCTTCCAACAAGACCTCAACAACTATCAGAAGATCAATTCATGTCTAAATTATATCAAAAAAAGTAGTTTAGGTCCCAAATTCCCTAATATGGTAGTTTGGGCCAAGACGCCAAAAAATTGCATTTTTTTTATGTTTCTTCATCTATCACCAAAAGTATTCTATTCCGCTTCTAACGAGCCATCAACCACTACCAGACGATCATTTTAAACCAAAATATGCCCCAAACTGATTTTTTCCCCAATATGCCGAAATAAAGTAATTTGAGCCCAGACGCCAAAAAATTGAAATATTTTGAATTTTTCTTTTTCTATCACCAAGAGAATTCCATCCCGCTTCTAACGAGCTCTTAACCACTATCGGATGATCAATTTTAATCAAGATATTGAATTTATTCCCATATTTGGCATTCTGAGCGCAATGTGGGCCGTTTGGTTAATTTGCTCCCTCTCCCTGGGGAAATTAGACAAAACTAATCGATTAAATTGGAGTCAGTTTTTAATGTTATCCGCTTTAGTATAGCCGGTTTGTTTGTCAAAATAAACTTTGAAAAAAAAAAAAACTTCGTAATTTTTAATACTGCATTACGATAACATATTTTTATGTTTATGATGTCACGGGTGTCCGACAAGTGTTCGCATAAAATAAAGCCGCAGAAAAACTGACTTTTAGATTTAAAAAAATATTTTTCAAGAATTCAGTTTTACAAATATTATTTCAACAATTGATCTTATTTACAAAGGCAATAAAGATGTTTTATTGGCTAGTTAAAGAGAACTTTTCCATTTGAAGAACAAAGAAAAGCAGATGAATTATCGCCCTTGATGTGACAAGTTGAAACATTTTTCGGTGCAACTTCGGAAAAGCCTCAATAATAAATATGTGACCGGGACCGAACAAAAATATTGTACACCAAAAAGTACGTAAATTTGTGGCAGACGCTACTACCAGTGGATATTTGTTGCGACTTCTTTTCTTTCTTTGCTTGCTCAACCCTTCTTCGTCTCTAAGATAAAGAAGAAGTTATCTCGTGAAAGCACGTTTGCCGAAGATTCCAGCCAATCAGTGACCAACAGGTCAGCTTGACCACGCATGATTTGACTCTCTATAAAACAAGTCACACACTCTTTTCGCTCTCTCTTTTATCTCTTCCGCTTTCCGGTCGAACGCACACAGAGGAGATCGTCGACCCTCCCCACCGGCTTGATCGAGGAGGTGGGGGAGGCAAGAGTAAAAAAGTAGGTAATTTCTTTTAATTCCTCCCACGAATAACGAACTATTCCTTCAGGCACATACACATTACAATTGCCACAAAAATACATTAAACACGCTCGCATATACACATTCATACAAACATTAACTTAAACGAACCGAACATTTCACTCGTACACGTTCGTACAAACGGAACTTTTCACTACTTAAAAATATGAACTCTGTAACTGATAGCCATACAAAAAGTCTTAGTCAAATAAATTGTTTTGTTTAATATAAATGTTTTACTCTAATTGTTGATTTTACTAAATACTATTCTTGTGTGTAGCTTTATTATTCCTTCGCTTTCTTTCCAATATAATTTCAGATATTATAATAATGTTTTCTTTCTTCCCTTTGTTTGATTTATTCTGTTAATTTTATCCACACGTGGTCGGGCCACTTCGAACAGTGGGAATGACATGCTGCTATAAAGGCATCTCTCCTACAACCTTTGGTCGGGGGACCCCACATGGGTATAACTCCTTTGTCCAAGAACTACCCCCGGTCATAAATTGATCAAGTATTTTATTTTTCTTAGAGAAAATCAATTTGTTTTCCCCCCACGCTCGCTAACTTACGTCCCTTGCTTTTCAAAAATGGTGACGTGACAAGCGAGGATGGAAAAAATGATAATTTTATTTGTGATTAAAAAAACCCAAAACAAACTACTTGCTCAATTTAGGTAATTTTTGGTGTACGATGTCTTTGTTTCGTCACGGTCACATACACAATACGAGTATGTCTTTATTTTTATTTATTTGGTTTTCCTTAATGAGGCTTTTCAAAAGTTTCACCCATTTTTTTCTAAAGATTCTAAGTTTTTCCTTTTACGAGGTAATCACTTTTTCCTCAGTTTAAAATTGTACTAAATTTCTTTAAAAATAAAGAATATGATTCACTAAAAGTCCTCGGCTGAAATTCTTTTCCAAAAATATTAAATTTTGAAAGTGCTATGAGTTTTTAACTCTAAAGTAAAGGTTCGCCGATTTTTTTTTTGTTTTTTGTTGTTTTTTCTTAGAAAATACAATTAAATGTTTTTGTTTGATTTTCTGGGGGAAAATAATCAAATTTTTTATTTTCTTTAGAAATATCTAATTTTTTTTTTCAGAAAATATAATTAAATGTTTTTATTTGATTTTCTGGGGGGGGGGAAATAATCAAAGTGTTATTTTCTTTAGAAACATGAAATGTTTTTGTTTTTATTTATTTTTTTTTTCAGAAAATATAATTAAGTGTTTTTTTAAGGTAGCTGTTGAAATTGTAAGCGAAAAAAATATATTTGATTATTTATTTTTTCCGTTTTTCCGAAATCATATTTTTGTATTCATTTCAAGCACTTACATTATTAATAAAATGTTTTTGTGAAGTCTCAAGTTAATAATAATTTTATCATGTTTTATCATTTTCGTTTTTTATTATATTTATCATTATCAAAATACAAGACACTTCAAAACTTTATTTATATCAATAAAAAAAAACATTTCAATATATTTGATTCATAAAAAAGATTTTTATTAAAGATGTGTTATATTTTCATTAAAAAAACAACATATATTTGATAATTTGTTTTGCTAACAATTTATTTTATTATAATAAAAATACAATTCTCAATTTTCCGTTAAAACAAAGAAGTTTTTTATCATTTATGATCATTCGTACTTGAAATTTACTGCAGGATAAACCGGAAGTCAGCGCGGTCGTGAACACTTCTGGAACGCCAATTTTATTACACCTACATCATACAAATGTTTACTTTTTATTTTTCATAGCGGATTAGTTATTAACAAGCACCCATTTTTTTCTAAAGTTAATGTTGACACACAATTGAAATAAGATGATTGAAGGACTCTAATACGTAGAGTTTTATTCATTTTTGGGAAGATTATATCGACCTCCACTTCGATGATTGGAATTACTCCCCCCCCCCCTTTTATATTTATTACGATTAAACTTGAATAAAAAGTATAAAATACTATAATAATATAATAATAATAATAATAATAATAATAATAATATTAAATATATAATAATATATAATACTATAATATATAATAATATATAATACTATAATAATATAATAATAATAATAATATATAATAATATATAATACTATAATATATAATAATATATAATAATATATAATACTATAATATATAATAATATATAATAATATATAATATATAATAATATATAATAATATATAATATATAATGTATAATAATATATAATACTATAATAATATAATAATAATAATATATAATAATATATAATACTATAATAATATAATAATATAATAATAATAATAATAATATATAATAATATATAATACTATAATAATATAATAATATAATAATAATATATAATAATATATAATACTATAATATATAATAATATATAATAATATATAATATATAATAATATATAATACTATAATATATAATAATATATAATATATAATAATGTATAATACTGTAATATATAATAATATATAATAATATATAATACTATAATATAATAATAATATATAATAATATATAATACTATAATAATATAATAATATAATAATATATAATAATATATAATACTATAATAATATAATAATATAATAATAATAATAATATATAATATATAATACTATAATATAATAATAATAATAATAATATATAATATATAATAATATATAATACTATATATATAATAATATATAATAATATATAATACTATAGTAATAATAATAATAATGATAATGATAATGATAATAATAATAATAAAATAATAATAATAATAAAATAATGATAATAATAATAAAATAATAATAATGATAATAAAATAATAATAATAATAATAATGATAATGAAGATGATAATAATAATAATAAAAAATAAAATAATAATAAAATAATAATAATAATAATAATAATAATAATAATAATAATAATATATAATATATAATAATAATAATAATAATAATAATAATAATAATAATAATAATAATATATAATATATAATAATATATAATATATAATATATAATACTATAATCATAATTTTGGGAGCTTTCAAAGTAAGAAAGTAAGTAAAACTCCTGATGATATTAAAATATTAAGATATGAAAATATTAAAATATGAAAATATTAAAATATTAAAATATGACAATGCGAAATAAAAATTGTATATTACAGAGTATTAATTTATTAGAAGCCCTTTATGAAATAAATATGCAAATTTTGTGCATTAGAGGATATAGCATTTCAAAATCTTATGAGATCAAGCGGGGGTCTCTGATCTTAAGGTTGGCTGGTGCTTGTACAGATTAGCGTGCATATGAAAAACACTGAAAATCGCAGTTACAATTAAATTAACCGGATCGCTCTTTGATATACTTATGTATCAAGCAAAAATAGGTTTGTACACCAAAAAACTAGCAAAAACTATCGAGTAGAATTGTAAAAAAAAATAAAAATCCGTTATATCGTTTAATCGGGTTCAGCCGTTGATTCGAGCGAAACACACACAAAATTCAGGCAGAGATGACTCAGTTTTTCATATTGATAAGTAATAAATTAATGGCATTCACCAAAATACGATGAAACTGATTTTTATTTTTAATTAAAATTCTACTCGATCATTTTTCCTACTTTTTGGTGAGGATACTTATTTAAATCTGCTGCGTAAGTATATAATACTGTTTTTTTTGTGTTATTGATAATTGAATCCGCACGCTTCTTTGTACAAGCACCGGTTGGTTTATTTTTTATACCGCGTCGAGGATACGTCCTCAACAATCAGCCCGACAGTCCAGTCCATTTGATCTAGGTGTGCTATTTTTCTGTCGGACTGAGGTATGGTTCTGTTCAGCTCTAGGAGGTCCACCCTCCCACGCTTTACCTTCTCTCCCTTTGAGAAAGGGGTTAGTTTATTGCTAATCGCCTGAGACGCCCTTACCGGGGAATGCCGAGGGGGCTGTCCAGGGATTTTTTTGACGGCCAGAGTGCTCCGCTTCTTGGGCGCTGGCTTTTCTAACTCCCACCATTTCGACCTTGTGTCACATCTTACTGCGGTGAGAAGAAAGTAAGTATTAGAACTAGATAAACGCAATGTGTTGATTGTGACGATAATCATGAGAACGCTGTTCCAGATGACGCGCCTAATTTCCGTGACTTCGCGTCGACTATGATCGGGAAAGTCGCGGAAACGCCCGAGAGTTGCCGAGACGAAAACGCCAAGCGTTAATGGAAGGCTTGCAGGCGATAATATAAGACGAATCAATTCAAAGAAAAAATACATAGATAAAAAGATAAAAAACCGAACAAACTGTAGGGTGAGGTGGGTGGGGGGGGGGGGTCAAATGATCCATTTTTCAATCAAATGTGTAGAAAGAAAACGTTTTTTTGTTTGTTTTTTTTTGGGGGGGGGAATTTTGTCAATGTTTTCTTTTTCATTTGTTTCGCTGTTATTCTTTTTTTCCTTCTTGCTAACATAAAACAAAGAAAGAAAACGGGTTAGGGTTAGGGCTCCCGTCTTAGCGATAGCCAAGCCCTGCATTCAAACTGCCAAGCTCTAAATGGAAGACTGGCAGACGCTAATATAAGACGAATAAATTCAACAAAAAAAATACATAGATTAAAATCATATTTTTTTTTGTGAAAATAATGTTAGTTTTTTTAGTGTGGGGTAAAAATTTTCAATGTTATTTTAAGATAAAAGAAAGAAAAAAAATGATATTATTCCGTCAGCGCTCGGACGCCTCCGCGACATGCCCGATCGTTGTCGACACGAAGTCACGGAAATCAGGCGCGTCATATGGAACAGTACCGTTATTTCCTTTGACCCTAGTATTTAATCTATTATAGAAACAGAAGTCGTATTCGTCTGCGTTCCTCTGTGTGTGTGTGTGTGTGTGTGTGTGTGTGTGTGTGTGTGTGTGTGTGTGTGTGTGTGTGTGTGTGTGTGTGTGTGTGTGTGTGTGTGTGTGTTTGTGTGTGTGCGTGTGTGTGTCCATCTAAAACACCGAAAATATCCAAGATACGCTTACACATCTTGCGTCATCTTTATTTATTCTATCCTTATGGTCATGGAAAGTGCTCGACTGACCTTCAATCGATGGGTCTTGCTTGTAAGACTTCTACATCAATAACACTTGTTGCGTCCAAAACGGCAAAGAACTTTCCTTGCTTCCTCCAGAATTTCCATGAGCAAAGTAAAGTTTCTTTCCAAGGTGTTCCTATCTTAATTGGAAACGAAAATAATTGTTTACATTTGGGAACCATGAAATCAACAAATTTTTACTGTAGCCATTTTTTACACGCATCAACGTACATTTTCAAAAGTTTTATGAAAAATAAATTAATAATCACGTTTTTACCTAGATTTTCGGTGATTAGCATTTTTAGATGCACATTAGTCTTAACTATTTATTTGAGTAATTTTGAATTATTGCGTATGTGCACATTAGTCTTAACGATCATTTAAGTAACTTTGAATCATTTCGCATGTGCACATTAGTCTTAACGATCAATTAAGTAATTCTGAAGCATTACCCATGTGCACATTAGTCTTAACGATCATTTTAGTAATTTTGAATCATTGCCCATGTGCACATTCGTCTTAACGATTATTTAAGTCATTTTGAATCATAGCACATGTGCACATTAGTCTTAACGTTTATTTAAGTAACTTGGAATAATTGCCCATGTGCACATTAGTCTTAACGTTTATTTAAGTAACTTTGAATCATAGCACATGTGCACATTAGTCTTAACGTTTATTTAAGTAACTTGGAATAATTGCCCATGTGCACATTAGTCTTAACGTTTATTTAAGTAATTTTGAATCATAGCGCATGTGCACATTAGTCTTAACGTTTATTTAAGTAACTTGGAATCATAGCGCATGTGCACATTAGTCTTAACGTTTATTTAAGTAAATTTGAATCATAGCACATGTGCACATTAGTCTTAACGTTTATTTAAGTAACTTGGAATAATTGCCCATGTGCACATTAGTCTTAACAATCATTTAAGTAATTTGTAATGATTTCGAATGTGCACATTAGTCTTAACGATCAATTAAGTAATTTTACATCATTGCCCATGTGCACATTAGTCTTAACGATCATTTGAGGGTACTTTGAATCATTACCCATGTGCATACTCGTCGTAACGATCATTTTAGTAATTTTGAATCATTGCCCATGTGCACATTAGTCTTAACGTTTATTTAAGTAACTTTGAATCATAGCACATGTGCACATTAGTCTTAACGTTTATTTAAGTAACTTTGAATCATAGCGCATGTGCACATTAGTCTTAACGTTTATTTAAGTAACTTGGAATAATTGCCCATGTGCACATTAGTCTTAACGTTTATTTAAGTAACTTTGAATCATAGCACATGTGCACATTAGTCTTAACGATTATTTAAGTAACTTTGAATCATTGCCCATTTGCACATTTGTCTTAACGATCATTTAGGTAACTTTGAATCATTGCACATTAGTCTTAACGATTATTTAAGTAACTTTGAATCATTGCCCATTTGCACATTTGTCTTAACGATCATTTAGGTAACTTTGAATCATTGCCCATTTGCACATTAGTCTTAACGATTATTTAAGTAACTTTGAATCATTGCCCATTTGCACATTTGTCTTAACGATCATTTAGGTAACTTTGAATCATTGCCTATTTGCACATTAGTCTTAACGTTCATTTAAGTAACTTTGAATCATTGCCTATGTGCACATTATTCTTAACGGCTAAATAATTAAAAGACTGTGATAGGTGAAGCAAAGAGAAAGTATACAGAGATGACCAGAAAACGCATTCAGTCGCAAAAACTAGGTACTCGTGATTTCTGGAAAATCTTCAATAGTGTGGTGAACGATGAGCAAGCAACAATTCCCCAACTATCCAACTACAATGATGTTGTTTGCACGGCAACTAACAAGGCTGAACTAGTTGCCCAGCGTTTCACCTTAAACTCCACTTTGGACCCCGCAAACCACTCCCTCCCAAATTACCCACTGCGGATGTTTAAAAAAAAAACACCCTTTTTTCGCTTAATATCTTTTCATGCGTTCAAATACATATTTGGAACACGCTACTTTTCTCTTAGAACCTTCTAATACTTCGTTCGTTAGGATTTTTACACTGTTTTCCTTTCTTGGTTTCCGCTTGTTTCTCTTTCTTTTGTCCTTTTTTTTTACATTGTTAATCAACAAATTCCATGTACTTTTAATTTTATTTTTTTAAATGCCGGTTAGGGAAAGTGTGTCGTTAGAGAGTGGTTGGGGACGGGGTTTGGTGTTGAGTGAATCGTTTATTGTTTTAGAAATTGATATTATTAGTTTTATATCAGATTTCAATTATTTTTTTTTTAACATAGTTCACCCCAAACAAGGCAGGCTGCCACTGTAGACGTAAGGGGCTACTGAGAATTACGGTGAATGTTTTGAGGGTCATCTTAAATTGGGAGATGTGCAGCGAGATGCTTGTTCACATTAGTTTTAAATTTCTCCATGTCGGTACAGTCAGGGAATCAGGGAGCAGGGAGAGAGTTCTAAACTTCGGCAGCACGGGGAAAGAAGCTATTGGAGTAGAAGGCTTTCCGGCATCTGGAGACCTCGGCACAGAATGGGTGTAATTGTCGGATGTAACAAGATTACATTACATTAGATCGTGGGTGGGTCAAAATTATATTAAAACGGCATTTTCTACATAAGGTTAGAGTATTGGAAGATTCCAATCGAAGTGAAAAGTCAAGAGTTAGTACTAGGTTTCAGGATATTGCGCCACAAACAGGAAGTCAGTAAAGACACGTAGCGGATTGATCGACTAGGAGTGTAGTATCTGTTTTGATACTACGCTTTTCTTTCTGCCCTCCGTCAGCGAAGCATAAATGCTTGTAGACTGAGACCATTTTTATTTTGTCCCAGTCTAGAGTGTTTTTTGGGAGGGAGCTAAATATTCCCCACATTAAAGAAAGGGAAATTATTTACAGTTATTGTAGCTTGACAAGTTATTGTTGTGGTTGCTTTACAAGGAGGATTATAGATTTGAGCTCAGTCGAGCACCTGTCATGAAAATAACGATAGCAACTTTTCTTCTGCTAGAAGGAGCTGTAGGAAAGAGAGAAGGACATCTGCCACCAGATTTCGAAGTCGGTTTTGTACACTGTCAAGGTAGGCAAGCGTGCTCTGAGTACCACCACCACCCTCAGATGTGATAACAGTACTCCATCTTAGGACGTATTTAACTCTTACACATGTACAAGATTGCGTTAGGAGTAAAATATTTCCTGGAGCGGTAGAATGATCCAACCATTTTTCTAGCAACCTTAGCAACAGATTTGATGTAAGTCTTCCATTTCAGGTCTGGAATGAAAGTCAGTTCCAGTAGGCTTATCAAAACAGGGGACTCCTCAAGGAGAGAGCCATTCATTTTAATTGGTGAAAAAGTGAGGATCCGAGCATTAGTGGTGAAAAGAGAGAAGGTTGGTTTAAGACGTATTCAAAGTAATCAGCCACCCTTTTCCCCATTGCACAACATGCTCCTGGTCAGAAGAGAGAGAATCAAAAAGAGATTAATCATTAATGCTCTTCAAAGTGTTGCCATAGATGGTTGATTCTATCTGTATAAATGTCAACGAATGCTCTCAGAACGTGATTTGGGAGATCATTTATGAATATTACGAAGAGGGTGAGGCCCTGAATGGATCCTTGAGGCACGCTGGCATTGATACTATGTGCTTTAGACGTCTGCCCATCAACAACTACTTTTATGAACCTATCAGAGAGAAAAGAATTGGATGGTTGAGAAGACATGTCCAGGTATTCCATAGCTAGCAAGCTTGTAAAGTAAACCTTTTTTGTCTAAACCCTATCAAAGGCTTTTGATATTTCATAATCTATTGCTTTAGAAATGAAGAAATGAAGCCCCCGTCAATAGTTCCACTGCTCCTTTTTGATATTACAGTCAGCAGGTCAGCTGTGTATCTTGCAGTACGAAATCCATATTGCTCGTCACTGAGTAGATTGTTTTTGCTGAAGTAGTTGGCAACTTCTTGATTAACCACAGATTCAAACGACTTACTCATGATGCACAGGAGACTGATTTGTCTGTACTGAGATGCAGAAGACAAAGTTTTCCAAAGTGATGGAAAGTATTTCTCCTTTAAGCAACGATTGAACAGTTTTGTAAGAATAGGAGCTAGTTCCGGTTGCAGCTTTTTTAAGCACTATGATTGAGATGTTGTCAGGACCAGTTGCTTTGCTGGCATCTATAGTTAAGGGATTTTGCTTTTAGTCGGGTGGGTCGGGGCTATTTCCGTTGAAGAGGTACAGGTGCAGTAAGTTCATCGAACCCATTCCGTGGAAGTACTTGTAAAACAAGCACAAGGACGCAACACCGCAGCGATTCAACAGGGATGTAGCTTGCGTATAGATTTAATAAAACATCATATAAAATGAAGCATTTATTGCATGGAGAAATTTGGGAAAAAAATAATGTTTTCCTTTGTTATAGGAGAATAGCCGAACCATAATACTAGACGTTTGTTTAGACTCAAATTTAAGCCAACAATGCATGCCTTATTATTTGCCAGTTTATGTTTCAAAATTACTTTTGAATTTCGCAATGGCACGAAAACATGTCCACCGTTTAACGATCTATTAATAATAGTGAAGAACGGACATGATTCATATGATAAAAAATATTGAGTTAACACGTTCCCTGCTTTTGAGAAGTAAAGAGAAAGAAAGCGGGTAGCAATTCAAGCCATTTGCTTTTTGGTGTTCGTTCGGATCGCATCTCGGTCCACCACAATACATATCAGTCCGACGAAAATATCTTTGCTGTTGTTGGACTGCTATTCTGTTCAATTCCTAGGAGGCCCACCCTCCCAGGATTTGCCTTCTCTCTGGGAAGGGGTTAGTTTATTGCTAATCGCTTAGCGGGGTCCCTACCGGGGAATGCTGACGAGTCTTCTTACGGCTTTTTTGTATGCTTGAGTATGCTAATTTTAGTGCGCTGGCTTCTCAAAACTGCACCTGACCTTGTGTCTAACCTCCTATAGGGGTAAATAAAATTAATATCAATTAATATCGCGTGGGTAGAGAATTGAAATGAATTCACGAAACACTTGATGCACTGCTAAGGGTTTCGTATATTACTTAGAAAGTACGCACGCCTCTGTAATACAATACAATGAAAACCCTGTGTTATCAAAGATACAACATTTATTATAACGTACTAGGCGCAGGAGTCCTTCATTCATTTCTGGGCAACGCCGGATATTCTTGCTAGTTTCAAATAAGCCCAACATTTTCCTAAAAGGAAAGCGCGCACATTATTTAAATGCGTTTTTTCTGTTTTGTTTTATTTTTGTTTTTTTGTTTCTTTTTTGTTTTTTTATTTTTTTTGCGACATTTGTTTTGTTTTGACGATACCTAGTTTTAAGTCAAACGTCAAGTATTACGGTTCCTTTGAGCTCTTAAATCAAAGAGAGATTATTCATGCTTTCACGCGGCCCCGTCGTATCAAAGAACCAAAGATTGGATGTATATATGACCTTGTAATCTCTTCCGGGTTTCGTGAACTCAACTAATCACACAATGCCCTCTTCCGCCTCCCCCCTCTCACCACCAATCAGTCAATGTTAATAGCAGCAGCAGCAGCGCCATTTACGAAAACAGGTTTCTCGACGGAAACGTCACACGACGCTCTTAATAGCGAACGACTGCTAAATTAAAAGACCGCTTCACACAATGATAACAGAGAGAATTCTTAATATACCTCTTCCATTCTGTCGTCGCATCTTTCTCCCTCCCCTCTCTCTTTCTCTCTCTTTCTCTCCCTCTCTCTTTCTCTCTTTCTTCCACTATTTCTCTCTTCCAGTCTCTTTTATACTTACTGTTCTCTATTTCTATGGCAGCGCGGAGGGGTTATTTACAAATATAGAACACTAACAGAGAAGGAAAGGAATATATATTTCTCAAGGCCAAGTTTATAATGACAATATAACACCAATCAGGAATTAATGTTGATATATATATACAGTGTAACCCGGATGTAAAAGAGCTGTCTGGGCCCGGAGACGAAGTCTCTTATATCCGGGTTTCTCTTATATCAGGGTTTGATCTATTTTGCTTAGGTAAGTATGGGAACACTTTATATAACGCTTTTTACGTACTGAACACTAGTTTATTTAACAGTTATAGACATGAAAAAAACACAAAAACACAGATGAAAATACATTTACAATCAGTTTTCTACAAATAATTCAGTCAAAAATTACTTTTTCTTAAAAAAGTTAGTCATTTTTGATTGTACAGAACTCTCTTTGTTAACATCATGAACACTTTCATACAGTCCGTAAATCATTTTCAATGCGCCATCAGGATTACTGCTTTTTGCTTCAAAGTAGGCTGTCAGAGTTTCAAGCACATTCAATGCAGCCAGAGAATTTGGCAATGGTTTGTCACTTTCAGAAACTTCAGAACTTACGCTTTCAGCATCATCATCTTCGTCAAAATCTTCATCATCGGATTTTATACCACGTGTGAAGTCCGTGTCAGTCAATTCTCCATAACATTGTGTACTGGCGTCGAAGCTGATAAATTCATCAAAATCTGTTTGCTCCATGCCCAATGGTGGAGAAATTTGATAATTTTCGTCGAGTATTTCTTCCACTTCAGCCTGTGATTCAATGACAAAGCCGGCCTTTTTAAAACAATTTTGAATTGTTGACGGTTTGACCATGAAAAGTTCTCGTTTCATCATGTGCATGGCCTTCAAAACAGTGACCTGCTTGCCCATTTCGGACAACGGCACTGCCGGTGTAGCATCAATCACTGCGATTTGTATTCGAACAAGTTCCCGACGATAATACGCTTTGAATGAACGAATGATGCCTTAATCCAAAGGTTGAATGCGACTGATGGTGTTTGGTGGCATGAGCGACAATTTGATGTTTGACAGATTTGTACCCGGCAATAAGTTATGACAACTGCATTGTCCAAAAACAGAATAATCTTTCGATTTTGAGAAATTATTTTTCCATCAAGCGTTTTCATAACGTCAGTAAACAGCTGACTAGTCATCCAGGCTTTACGATTAGCGAAGTAGGAAAACGGCAGAGGCTTGACAAAGCAGCGTGGTTTTGCCGACTTACCAACAACTACAGCTTGCTTTTCACTGCCGTCCATTTTTGTGAACTGAAGTATCGTGAGTCTGTCTTTGAGAACTTTTGTCTCATTTGAATGTTCGTCTCCGGCCAATCGCAAAGATCCAGACGACATGGCTTTGTAGAAAAGTCCGTTTCATCACAGTTCCAAACATCTTTTGGATCATATCCACGAAAAGGTTGCGGCAAAACGTTTGTCACCCATTCGTTGGCAGAAACGTGATCTGCTGACGTTGATTTTCCGTGAAATTTTTTGAACGAAACTTTATTGGCCTGCTTCCAGCGTATGAGCCAGCCATTGCTCGGTTCAAAATCAACTTCAAGATTTACGGCCAGTTGTGATGTTTCCTGTCTAATGACGTGATCGGTGACGGTAGCTCCATGAGCACATGCTTGCGTAAATCATTGTTAAGGTCTTTGTGCACGGATTGGCGCTTTCGTTTGCGATTAGTGTTTCCGTTCATTTACATGCAAGATCTGAGATCGTCTTCTTTCTTGAGAATTTTTGCTGCTGTTGAATAACCGATTCCGTACTTTTTGGCCGACGCCGACATCACTAATCGCAATGATCGCAAGCAAACGGTTTTCAGTGGCAAAATTAACAAACACACTTCTGACTCAATATATATATATATATATATATATATATATATATATATATATATATATATATATATATATATATATATATATATATATATGAGAGAGAGAGAGACAAGTAAAAGATGAGAATAAAGATTGCAAAAATACAAAATCTATTACGTCCTCGGTTGGTCAAAACAAAGTGTTTTCAAATGGAAAAGATTTATTTTTCTTCCTTACGTCATGGCTTTTCAAAGAATGGAATCTTATCATCAGAGGAATACAGAGAGATAAGTTGGTAGGGGAATTACCAAAAGTTTGAAAAGATATAAATATAATATAAGATACATACAAGTATAGACAGCGTAGAAAATGTCAAATGCAAAGAGAAGAGGTTGAAAATGTAGGAAAAAGTTCATCGTTGAAGGCGTCATGAAAATTGTAGCAGCACGTTCAAAAGTTGTAAATCCATGAAAGATTCGCGTCTAAAAATTGTAAAATTCGTTGAATTTTGGAGAATTCATACCAGGCCGAAATAATCCGGTTGGAAAAGGTTGCAATGTAAAAGTTTATGATGTGAAAGTTTAGGATGTAAAAGTTGAGGATGAAAAGTTGAGGATGTAAAAGTTTATGATGTGAAAGTTTAGGATGTAAAAGTTGAGGATGAAAAGTTTATGATGTAAAAGTTTAGGATGTAAAAGTTGAGGATGAAAAGGTGAGGATGTAAAAGTTTAGGATGTAAAAGTTTAGGATGAAAAGTTTATGATGTAAAAGTTGAGGATGTAAAAGTTGAGGATGAAAAGGTGAGGATGTAAAAGGTGAGGATGTAAAAGTTTAGGATGTAAAAGTTGAGGATGAAAAGTTTAGGATGTAAAAGTTGAGGATGAAAAGGTGAGGATGTAAAAGTTTAGGATGTAAAAGTTGAGGATGAAAAGTTTATGATGTAAAAGTTTAGGATGTAAAAGTTGAGGATGAAAAGGTGAGGATGTAAAAGTTTAGGATGTAAAAGTTGAGGATGAAAAGTTTATGATGTAAAAGTTTAGGATGTAAAAGTTGAGGATGAAAAGGTGAGGATGTAAAAGTTTAGGATGTAAAAGTTGAGGATGAAAAGTTTATGATGTAAAAGTTGAGGATGTAAAAGTTGAGGATGAAAAGGTGAGGATGTAAAAGTTTAGGATGTAAAAGTTGAGGATGAAAAGTTGAGGATGTAAAAGTTGAGGATGTAAAAGTTGAGGATGAAAAGTTGAGGATGTAAAAGTTTAGGATGTAAAAGTTGAGGATGAAAAGTTTATGATGTAAAAGTTGAGGATGTAAAAGTTGAGGATGTAAAAGTTGAGGATGAAAAGTTGAGGATGTAAAAGTTTAGGATGTAAAAGTTTAGGATGTAAAAATTTAGGCTGTATTAAAAGCCATACTAGCCAGAGTACCAGTCTATATGCGGTTTATCAACTTTTCGTGAATGTTTTAGCTAGCTAAGATGAGAAGCTAAGAACGTTTCTTATCGATTTTTAAAAAAAAAATCAATAAAATGTGTGATCAATATCGAGTATGAAATAACTGGAACGCTATAGTAAAAAAAAAAAAGCAGAAAAATTGGCAAGTGTAAAATTCAGACCCTTAAAAATAACATAACATATTGGAATCTATTTATTTAGTATCGATGGAAACGATTTATTAATAAATACTAAACATCTTCGTATATGTATATTAATAGACATATTAATAAATAAGTAAAAGAATGCACACAACCTAATATTAAATATAAGCATGAAATTAAAGTAGGACCTAATATTGACATTGGTGCTTGTCGGTATTCACATGATGATCGGAATTAGATTTAAAACGTAATCACGATTAACTTTAACTATAAATGTCCTTAAAACTATTTTTGAATCCTCATAATACTTTAAAATGTAGTATTTAAACATCCTTTTATAAAAAATAAAATAAATAAATAAATATTTAATAGCTCCCTTTGGTATTTGGAATCATGTCTAGGTAACTATAAGATATCTTCGTTGTGAGTGACAAATCCCCCCCCCCCTTAGTTTCGCATTTAATAGAAATTTACTACTTGAGTGAAGAATTCCGGATAATTAAGCTTATCTTAGTATTGATGGAAACGATTTATTAATAGATACTAAACATCGTCGTATATGTATATTAATAGACATATTAATAAAATAAAAAATAGAATGCACACAACCTAATATTAAATATAAGCATGAAATTAAAGTGGGACCTAATATTGACATTGGTGCTTGTCGGTATTCACATGATAATGCGAATTAGATTTAAAACGTAATGACAATTAACTTTAAGTATAAATGTCCGTAAAAACTTACTACTTAAGTGAATAAGTCTGGGTAATTAAGCTTGTCTTAGTATTGATGGAAACGATTTATTAATAAATACTAAATATCTTCCACAAAAACACCGAAGTATAACAATTTTAATAGTTGCTTAAATGGACGGCCGAGATTATAAAACTAGCTCTAAACTGTTGAACTTAAAAGAGTTTCGCATCCAAATGACCTAAACAGACATTGATGTAACTTTGATAAGTAAAAAAATACCCTCAAGAGAATTAGAATTTTTATAAATAAATTATAGAACTTATTAACTATTTTAAGAAATATTACTGAATTAAAATTTATAATTGTTCGCACAATTTTTAGGATGTACTAGCTTTGAACGAAAAATTCAAAATGGCGTATTAGTGGGTTCCCCCACGTGTGAGTTTTTGCTCTCTTTTCTTTGTTTTTTGTTTGCTTTCACCCAAAAATGAAACTACTGTGTAGTGTAGGTTTTTTCAAGACACTTTAATCCAAGAACTTTTTACTCTTTGTGATTTTTTCTGATGATTTTGTAGTGTTGCAGAGACGATATTGACATAAAAATGTTGTTTGACACAAGACAAATGAAACGGACCGTAAAAACTATATCTCACAGAAATGTTATGTTTTTTAGAAATGTGAAAAAATAAAAATAATAAAATAAAACAATGGTTATTAGAATATAATATAAACTGACTTATATATATATATATATATATATATATATATATATATATATATATATATATATATATATATATATATATATATATATATATATTATGATTAGCCAACAGAAAATTAAAACCGCATGTGACAAAAAAATAAATAAACAAATGTGTGACACGATTCCATTGCCTAAGTGGGTTGGACGGTTTACAGAAATAAAACAGTAAATCGAAATTTGTTTTTTCGTTAGGATATTTTTAACATAATCCACATCTAATCAGTTTACAAGCCTGATAAATACAGATATAATATCTTTAATAAACACACGCACATATAAATACGTTCATGTTTTTCAAACTTAAATATATACATACATATACACACGCATGCACAAACACGCACAAAGACACACACAGACATATATATATATATATATATATATATATATATATATATATATGTATATATACCGACGTTTTTTTCCAATGTCATGACAACTGAGGTAGGGGTAGGGTTAGACAATGACAACTGGGGTAGGGTTAGGGTTAGGGTTAGGGTTAGGGTTAGACAATGACAACTGAGGTAGGGTTAGGGTTAAACAATGACAACTGAGGTAGGGTTAGGGTTAATCAATGACAACTAAGGTAGGGTTAGACAATGACAACTGATGTAGAGTTAGGGTTAATCAATGACAACTGAGGTAGGGTTAGACTATGACAACTGAGATAGGGTTCGACAATGACAACTGAGGTAGGGTTAGGGTTAGACAACGACAAATGAGGTAGGATAAGGGTTAATCAATGACAATCGAGATAAGGTTAGGGTTAATCAATGACAACCGAGGTAGGGTTAGGGTTAATTAATGACAACTGAGGTAGGGTTAGGATTAGACAATGACAACTGAGGTAGGGTTAGGGTTAGACAAAAACAAATGAGGTAAAGTTAGGGTTAGACAACGACAACTGATGTAGGGGTAGGGTTAGACAATGACAACTGAGGTAGGATTAGGGTTAGACAATGACAACTGAGGTAAGGTTAGGGTTAGACAATGACAACTGAGGTATGGGTTAGGGGTAATCAATGACAACTGAGGTAAAGTTAGGGTTAGACAACGACAACTGAGGTAGGGTTAGGGTTAGGGTTAGACAATGACAACTGAGGTAGGGTAAGGGTAGACAACGATAACTGAGGTTGAGTTAGGGTTAATCAATGACAACTGAGGTAGCGTTAGGGTTAGACAATGACAACTGAGGTAAGGTTAGGGTTAGACAATGACAACTGAGGTAAGGTTAGGGTTAGACAATGACAACTGAGGTATGGGTTAGGGTTAGACAATGACAACTGAGGTAGCGTTAGGGTTAGACAATGACAACTGAGGTAGCGTTAGGGTTAGACAATGACAACTGAGGTGAGGTTAGGGTTAGACAATGACAACTGAGGTAAGGTTAGGGTTACACAATGACAACTGAGGTAGGGTTAGGGTTAGACAATGACAACTGAGGTAGCGTTAGGGTTAGACAATGACAACTGAGGTAGCGTTAGGGTTAGACAATGACAACTGAGGTAAGGTTAGGGTTAGACAATGACAACTGAGGTACGGTTAGGGTTAGACAATGACAACTGAGGTAGGGTTAGGGTTAGACAATGACAACTGAGGTACGGTTAGGGTTAGACAATGACAACTGAGGTACGGTTAGGGTTAGACAATGACAACTGAGATAGGGTTAGGGGTAGACAATGACAACTGAGGTAGGGTTAGGGTTAGGGTTAGACAATGACAACTGAGGTAGGGTAAGGGTAGACAACGATAACTGAGGTTGAGTTAGGGTTAATCAATGACAACTGAGGTAGGAGTGGTGTTAAAGACTTTCATTTGCGTCAAATATTATCAAACATTTCTTATCGCTCGTACATACACACGCACAAACAGAACGTATACTCAAACACATAATCGTTGACATAGTAACAAGCGAGCCCAGTTTAGATATACATAAACACTTCTCTCGTCTCGATATGGTACAAAATAACGCAACCATATCAACGTGTATTACATAGACATGTTATGGTGAAGGCAAATTGCAATAGTTTGCACACAAACTTTCTCATTTTACTTGCATCATGCTTCGGAATTTAAATACATTCATCTGGATGATATGATTACAAAAAAAGCAGAAGAAATTTATCTTTCTTAATTAAATTGAAAAATTTTCTAAAACCTCTATTTTCTCAATTAGAATGTAAGAATTAGAATTACTCAATTATTACTAAATAACTAAAATAAAATTACTAATAATAAAATACTAATTACTAATATAAATACTAAATTGATAAATACTAAATTAATAAATACTAAATACTAAATTGATATATAATATATCGTTATAATAATATCGTTATAATAACGTTATAATAATAACGTTATTATATAATAATAATAATAATAATAATAATAATAATAATAATAATAATAATAACGTAATGATAAAATAAGATAAAATTACGTAGATAATATTACGTAAATAAAATTAGTACGTAAATATCACGTAAAATTTACGTAATTACGTAATTTACGTATTACGTAAAATTTAAAATTAAGTAAATATTACGTAAAATTTATTACGTAAATTATTACGTAAAATATTACGTAAATAAAATTACGTGAATAATGAATTACGTAAAATAATATAAAATAACGTAATAATAAAATAATATAAAATAGTATAAAATAATAATAAAATGATAATAATGATAATATAATAATAACGTTATAATAATAACGTTATAATAATAACATTATAATAATATCGTTATAATAATAATATAATATCGTTATATAAATACTAAATTGATAAATACTAAATTAATAAATACTAAATACTAAATTTATATATAATATATCAATTATATAATATCGTTATAATAATATCGTTATAATCATATAGTTATAATAACGTTATAATAATAACGTTATTATATAATAACAATAATAATAATAATAATTATTATTATTATAATAATAATAATACTAATAATAATAATAATAGTAATAATAATAATAATAATAATAATAATAATAATAATAATAATAATAATAATAATAATAATAATAATAATAATAATAATAATAATATGATAATAACGTAATAATAAAATAAGATAAAATTACGTAAATAATATTACGTAAATAAAATTAGTACGTAAATATTACGTAAAATTACGTAAATATTACGTAAAATTTACGTAATTACGTAATTTACGTATTACGAAAAATTTAAAATTAAGTAAATTTTAGGTAAACATTACGTAACATTTATTACGTAAATTATTACGTAAAATATTACGTGAATAAAATTACGTTAATAATAAATTACGTAAAATAATATAAAATAACGTAATAATAATAACATAAGATAATACAAAATAATAATAAAATAATAATAATAATAATCATAATATAATAATAACGTTATAATAATAACGTTATAAAATTAACGTTATAATAATATCGTTATAATAATAAAATAATATCGTTATATAAATACTAAATTGATAAATACTAAATTAATAAATACTAAAATAATAAAATACTAATTACTAATAATAAAATTACTCAATTAGAATGGACTATTTACTGTAGTTAACTGGCTGTTAATAAATTAGTTTATACTCAGATAAGTTAATTAAAACTTCAATCGGTAATTATTACAGCCGTCAATTTAATACTTATTATTAAGCCAGGCTAATAAACCAAAAAGTATATTACTGCTTACGTATGTCTTCGACAAACTATGTTAGAATAAATATGTGAGAGTATATATATATAGGTGCTTTCCAATATGATCTATGGTTAAGATCGGAGTCTAACTCTACCTGATGAGATCTCAGTTTATAATAGCTGTTGATCGATAACATCGACATGCTAGTGTCGCAGATTTTGTACATGTCTGTGTAAATAAAAATAATCATATATATATATAAATATATATATAAATATATATATATATATATATATATATATATATATATATATATATATATTTGTTTTATCTACATACGAATTATACACGTCTTAGCCCACACGGCCGTTATAAACAACCAGGTAAACCAGCGAAAGATTAAACCTATTTAAAGGCAGCCGTCATGATTTAAGTCATGATAACGACTGTTAATTCTACTCACTACAAAGCCAACCTAAATTTTAGGGGCGGCACATAATTATAAATATTTGTTTTTATGAAGATATGTATACGTTTCATCCTTGCGGGAATCGTCAGTACTTTACTGCACTGATGCGAGCGTCTGTAGGTATTAATAAGTTTATATTTATATTTATATATATATATATATATATATATATATATATATATATATATATATATATATATATATATATATATATATATATATAAGTAAATGATGAGAATAAACATTATGTAGAGTACAATATCTATTAAATCCTCAATTGTTCAAAACAAAAGATTTATATAAGAAAATAATTTATTATTCCTTCCTTCCTTCCTTAAACCATTGCTTTTCAAACATGTAATCTTATCGTCAGTAAGGATTCGGCAAATACGTCAGTAACATAAATTCACCAAATGCCAACATTTGAAAAGGTATACAAATATACAAGAATATAAAATGTTATGTAAAGGATGTAGGTAAAAATTCACCGTTGAAGATGCACGAAGAGTTCGTAAGATCAGATTCGAAGACTCTGGAATATGGTAAAATCCGGGTCCTATGTATGGAATGAGTGTGAGCAGCCAGAGTTGTAAAGAAATCAGATTGAGGTAAGGGTAAAACAGATCCTATAGGGGAAAAATCCGTTTGTAGCAGTAGAGAAAAGGCTAAAAAAGATGACCCGAGAAAATCCGTTCTGATGGAAGTTGCGGCGATTTGGAAAAGTTACAAAAACTTGCGTATCTAAAACCATCATTAAAAAAATATCCCTGGCCTTAAGATAAGGGCAGGTTTTGAATTACTCCAGTTCAGAGTTGACTGTAATTTGAATTACTTCAAAACTTATTTGTCGAATCGCCTCTGACAGTAAGATTACATCTTTGAAAAGCCATGGTTTAAGGAAGGAATAGCAGTAAAAAAAAAATACAAACATTTATTATAAGTATAAAGATGTAGGTATAAAGCGACTGATAGCCAGACCTCTTCGGGCCAATGTCAATTACATTGCCACAAAGTGGTCTAGCTATCTATAGCTCTGACCGAAACATGTTTGCATATGTGTAGCCAGATAATGTTTGTATAAATAAACATCTTCATACCTATTAAAAAGCTCTATTATTTAGCACTTTTATACAAACACAGTAAGAATTTTCTTGGTTTTTATCCTGTGGATGTTTATTTAACTAGATTATATATATATATATATATATATATATATATATATATATATATATATATATATATATATATATATATATTCTAGTTCAGAATGCATGACATAATTAATACTTTTTAATGATCATGCTCTGAAAAATACGACACCAATAATGTTTGTCTTTTTGTACATATTTTTCAAAGATTTCAATTTATTATCACTTTCATAGCAAGGTAGAAAATTGACAATTATACGAATCGGTTCATCAACACATATATTCTTTATCAATTCGATACAGGCAATATTCAATGAAATTGTTTAATAATTATAAACACAACAACAAAAATAAGTCCAGAAACATTTTTTTTCCAATTTTACAGGCAAAATAGCTGGCGACAATAACGATCAAAATATATATTTAATGATGTATTCAATGTTTAGGGGGGGGGGGACAAGACAAACTTTAAAATGTTTTATAATAGATGTTTCTCCAATTTCTACAGAAAAATGAACCACCTGAATAGTCAATTTTACCTGCAGTTTCTATTTGTATCCCAGGGAATTGTAACATTTTTGCTGTATATATATATATATATATATATATATATATATATATATATATATATATATATATATATATATATATATATATATTGGTACAGAAAAATTAGTACAACATTCGTACCGTCGGTTTCAAACACGGAAGGACTTAGCCATCCGGCTCTCTTCAGCTTCTGTTGTCATCTGTTTTGGAAATGTGAAGTCACGTGTCACTCTCGTTTAGACGCGTTATTTGCTTAGAGCGTTGTGTATGTTTGTTTAAATTTAAATTTAAATTTAGTGTAAGGAAGGTTTGAAAAAAGAGGGGGGGTCAAAAGTAACAATTGAGATTTAAACCGGAGGAGATTTAAAGAGATATAAAGATATAAAAATAAAAATAATAATAATAACATAAAATAAAAAATTAAAAAATAAGATAAAAATAAATTAAAAAAATAAAAAATAAAAAATAAAAAATAAATAAAAACTATTTCTATCTAATTCCCGTGAGTCAATATTATAAGATTCGTATATTTGGCCGTTACTGTTTTGGGGTATGATTATGTGTGTTCTAAAGGAATTAGGGGGAGATAGAGGTTTTAAAAGGAAAAACATTACTTAATATTGTGTTTAAATCCTGATTAAAGGACTTTAAATCAATCCCGAAGGTATTTAAATAAAGGTATCATCCGCGCGGTCTAAGGGCAGTAACTCCGAAGGGATTTTAAATGGTTTGAAACCGTTTGGGGACTTATGGGAGTAATAATAATGTTGTGATATGGAGGTGTTAGCCTCTTAATGACTGGAGAAATATTTTTGGGAAAGTTGAAATAATTGCTCTTGAAAATTAGTGTGGATATGGGTTGATTAAGGTGTTTGTTCGTATTTTTTAATTGTATTTATATTAATAAGGGATGATAGTTGGGAACATTTTCTGGAATAGAAGTCGGTATTCAATAGGGCAATAATGGGGTTATGTATTTAGCAGAGGGGGGAGTAGCTAGGCTTTTATGTGTATCGGTAAGACTAGTTTATGAGTAGTGCTTGTCTCCTGTGGATGCATCCCTTAAAGATTTCATCGTGAATATGCAAACAGGCTGTATTCGGGTCAATGATGGCCCTTGATATATGGTATTTTTCAGCGTCACACAGAGCACATCTATTTATGGCTGGAGAGAAGGATGGTTTTCTCTCAATTACTTTTCATTTGATAGTGAAGGGTGTATTTTCTTCTTTAAGTTGCCATATTCGGGTCGCGAGTGCCGTATTTGCCTTGTTTTTGTATCTGAAGGTGTTTCTGTGTGCGTATAATCTTTGCTTGAAGCTTCCCTGCGTCATGCCAATGTATTTTTCTGCTCTACCAGTAGTCTAGCTTGTGACGGTGGTTTCATATACGAGTGAATCGATTTTGCAATTCCCCTCTAGGGGGCAGTTGTTTTTGTCCTGGCATGAGCAGCCTGCATCTGCAATTGCTTTGGGTTCCGCAGAGTGGAGTAGCTAACCTTAATAGAATTTCTGTTAAAAGGTTTGTGCAGGTTGTGTGTGGGGGGAGCGTTTGTCGAGTAAGTTAAGGAAAAGGTGGCCTATCTTTGTCTTGGTATTGGTGGAATAGGGTGGGGAAAACCAGATCACCGACCTCGTATTGCGGGTCCCCCGTGGTTGGTCTCGGGTGGGGGTGTATGAGATCTTTTCTCTGAACCCGCTGTCGTGGAGCGCTTTGTTGTAATAGGGTGCTGCCTGGTTGAAAATTTCGGGACTGGATGACAGGTTTGAAATTCTTTGGCTAATATTATTGACTAAATCTTTAAAGACAGTGGGGGGGTGGCAGGATCCATTGTGTATGTATTGGAGTGTTTCATTGGGTTTGTGGAAAGGCATGTGTGTATTGTTTGTAAGGTTCAGTGTGGTATCTAGGAAATCTACTTGGTCTAAATTTGTGTTAATGGTGATTTTGAAACCGAGTATTTGGAAGGTGTTTGTTAATTCTGTTCTAAATATATCTAGTGTGTTTCCGTTGTGGTTGCGTGACAGGCAGAGTCCGTCATCTCTGTAAAGACCAAAGAAATGGTCTGGGAATTTATTTTGGAGCGTATCTAATATGAACAAGCCGACTAAGTCGCAGATGTCTGCACTTTCATAGGTCCCCGTTGCAACATCAAATGGGTCCTCTGGGTTTGATTTTTAAGCCAGGCCCTTCCCTCGAAGAAAAGTAGGGTTTGTCTTGCTTGTAGTATTGTGTCCCTTTCTAGTTGACGGATGTGTGTATGTGAAAGTGCAAAGGTTAAGGCCTTATCTAGGGTGTCTTTTGTTATGGCTGGGTAGAAGTCTACTATGTCTAATTGTGTGAATTTGCATCTGTGTTTATCTTGTATGTTATGGAACCAATTTAGGACTGAATTTGTATTGCCCCACAGACTTAGGTTTGTTATATATATATATATATATATATATATATATATATATAACACTGCAGCCTACACAAATCATGAAAGTCACGGACCAGAAGCGTTAGACTCGAGTTTCACCCTTCTTTAGGCTCGTCAGTAGGATAATCCGAACTCCAGATTCGAAACCAGGGACACTTTTATGCGAGGTAGATACTCTGCCGCTTGAGCCATCACGCCACGCCGAGTAGCTCTTCTTGTAAATAATAAACGTGGATTAATTTAAACTTTCATGCAGTTTCACAGAATTTCCAATCGTCAGAAGTTAGGGTAAGGGTTAATACCTCGAATGGACGCATTTTACATTTACCATGCGCGACCTAAAAACAAACTTCTCTTTCTTCTTCCTTTTTTTATACGCGTGGAAATACTCCCTCTATTCCGCGCACATATGCCATTATAAAATGTTTGATCGACGGGCCCGTTTGAAAATTAATATTTTCATTTGCTTCGGCAGCACACATTAACTATATAATACGAGGCTTCGATCTGTTAACATTTAAATCAAACAGAAATCACACTTTAAAGACTTCAAAATCAATTTCGAATCTCGAACGGTTAGGAAATAAATAGGTGCCGGCCATTTTTTAAATATATCTATGGATTAAAATGGCCGACTTGTTTACCATATTTTGAGCGTTTGAAAATTCAAAACAAATTTTGAAGTATTTCAAGTGTCGTTGCTGCGAGGTTGTGAAAGTAATTTCTAACTTAAATTAAAGTTTATTTTTTAAATTTTTATGGAAATCGCTCCAGACAAGGCATGAAGCCACTTGATGTAAGGAGCTAAAAAAAAAACTACTTCAAGGTTAAAAACTAGCAAACAATAAATGTTAGATAGATAGATTATGAGCGTTTGAAAATTCAAAAAAAGTTTGAAGTCTTTACAGTGTCGTTGTTCCGAGGTTGGGAAAGTAATTTCTAACTTTAATTAAAAAAATTTTTTTATCTTTTATTGAAGTCGCTCCAGACAATGCATGAAGCCACTTTATGTAAAGAGCTAAAAAAAAAAACTATTTCAAGGTTAAAAACTAACTAACAATAAGTGTTAGATGGATAGATTCCGACCCAGAAAACAGCAATTCTTCCCCCTTTGTCAGAAACATCGCTCATTACATGTGGGGACTAAAGGACCAAATAAGGGAAGCGAGAGTTACGAGGTTGCCGAAAGTAAACCCAAGGTCCACTTTCTACTGTCTGTAAGTTTAATGACAAAACCCAGATATATGGTTCTTTTGTGCACCCAAATAAAAGAAAGCATGAGTTGTTGTTTTTTTTTTCGGACGCGCCCCTGTTGTATTGAAGAAATTATTTCATTCTTTCGAGCATCAGTCTAGAAGTAACTGGTAATAGCAAACAAACAACTGTCGCTAATAGTCGTCTACAATTCCTGAAGCCGTTTTCAATTTTACTCTCTCTTTTTTGGTATACGTTTGTCAACATCTGCACAATATTTGTGTTGTTGTTGTTGTTGTCCTGATCGCCCCCCCCCCCTCTTTATGTCACGTTTACTCTGCGACTGCATTATGCATTTGATGTGCATCAACGTGACAGGCTGTTTTCAAATGCATACCATAAAACTGGATTACATACATCTGGGCATTTCTAACCATGCTCAAAATCTGATAGCCATCCCCATCCTCACCCTCATCCCTCTTTCCTAGGATCATTGTAGTTACTATCTGTTATTCTAGCCAGGATCAAAATGATCTACTCCTAAACTAAATCATTTTCTTCGATTTACGTCCCACTCTCATTTAGAGATCGATTCGCTTGTTTTTTTTTTATTCTACACAAACCGGAAAACAGTGGGTAGTCTATTTTCTAAAAGGTTTGGAGGGTCTGTCTAACTAATCCGTTTTTGTTGTTGTTCCACTGCCGATTTTATTCGTGTTTCTTGGTGGATAGAACCAAAATTACAGTTCGAAAGTCCATCCGTCAGTCATCAGGGAATAATAGTGGAGTTGTAGAAACAACTTATACAGTTCAAAAAAAGAAGAAGAAACACAGAAGAAAAAAATGACGAGGGGAGTTCAAAAACCTCGGGGAGGTTTAAAAGGCGAGAGCTGATGAAATTCTGATAATTCAGGAGGGCATAAAATAGACGTACGTGAAGAAAAAAGCCGCACACACAAATAAAAAAAAAAACAATAACATTAAATATCCGTAAGCAGATAAAAACCAAGAGTCAGGGTCACAGTAATGCTCGAAAATCTAATTGGAAAAGTTAATTATTAATTTCGATGAATGATGAGAAAACTTAATTAAGCATTTCTTTAAATTTAATCAGATTAATACAGAAACAGCGGTCAACAATTAGAGAAATCCCCCTTTAAAAAGGGTCTGCATATATATATATATATATATATATATATATATATATATATATATATATATATATATATGATTATTTTTATTTACACAGACATGTACAAAATCTGCGACACTAGCATGTCGATGTTATCGATCAACAGCTATTATAAACTGAGATCTCATCAGGTAGAGTTAGAATCCGATCTTATATATATATATATATATATATATATATATATATATATATATATATATATATATATATAGTCTAAAGAAGCTTTGAGTCATTTTAAACAACAACAAAAAGTAAAATGCAGTTTAAATTCCCAGAGAAACTAACTAAATCCAAGATATTGCAGACTTAACATTCGTTGGAAAATTAATAAATAAAAATTATATAAAAATATATTAAAAAAATGAGTAAATAAAAAAATATAAACGGGGGGGGGGGTAAGTATCTAAGAGTGAAATAAAAACAGGAGACCTTAAGCGTCTAATATTAACACGGGGATCAGCTGTTTACCATGTAACTGTTTCGGAGATTTAAAAACAGGACAGTTATACTATTCATGGCTCTCCAATGGTACTGATTAAACTACCATTTCCCCAATAATCAAGTGTCGAAATAATTCAGCTTAAAATGTCACTAATATATACATAAATAATAATAATAATAATAATAATAATAATAATAATAATAATAATAATAATAATAATAATAATAATAATAATAATATATTACCCTTAAGACTACCGTATGATATGATAATTTGCATATCAAATAACATTAATTATAACAATAATAATAAATTAAAAAAAATAATGATAATAATAATAATGCTATCTAAACACTACACTCAAGAACCATTCTGAAATATGGTAGCTAGCAATAAAATTATATAGGAATTAAAAAATAAATAAATAAAAAATAAAGCTTAAGTACCTTAGGTATATATATATATATATATATATATATATATATATATATATATAATTAAAATCTAATTCAAACGAACGATTGAGAATATTTTGCGGTAAGATTGCTCATGGAGTAAATGTGGTATTGTGGTGACTGCTGAAATGAAAGTGATAAACAAATGATGAAAGAATGAAAGGAATAGTGCTGGGAGGAATGGGTGATCGAAATGCGTCTAGTTGAGATTAGCATTGACAAATGATGATCACCGACGATATCTTGCACACTTTTTGGGGACCCTGTTCCTTATTTATGCAAATAAATGATTCAAAGTGTAGTATCTGTTTTAGTCGATCTCAGGAAACCATCATTCCAGGAATCAGGAGGAGGGTTTTGTTTATTGCACCCTCACCGAGGAATATCGACGGGACCTGGTCATGGCTAACATTTTCACACATACAGAGTGCTCCTTTTGGGGTAGCTGGATTTTCGCCATAAATTGGCCTTGTGTCTAAATTTGCCGCTGTGGGAGGTAGGTTTATTTATTTTTGTGTAGTGTTTGTTGAGACGACATAAGTTTTAGCACGAGGGGAAGCTTATAACGTAATCTAATAATATCCGCACGGTGGGAAATTCAAAACGGAACTTTCTCTCTTATCTGGCGCTACTTATTATGCGCACGGACGTCTGATTGAGTCACTCGAATCCCAGACTCTGATCAAAGAATCAGGCGACGTTGTTTTAAACTATTCTTCGCATGGTGTGTCACCGCCGTGGAAATTTCATGTACGTAACATTGACATATATCGTGCACTTGCACATTGCTCTGTTTCTTGCTTCTTCAACACGTGTGTTTCTTTATTGTAATGGGGGCAATTGTACCTCTTTGTTTAGGAAATCATTTCTGATTTATTTCTTAGTGTACCCTTTGTGTATTACATGTGTTTCTAGTCTCTTTTAACGTTTGGCTGGAACAACCTCTTAATAAATTACATGTTATTGTTATCCAGCTGTTTCCATTTCTATCTTTCTCTTCGACACGAACAAAGGGTGCCGTGTGCCAATAGAATGATATATTCTCAACAGGTTGCAATGAAAATTATAAAGTTGAAATATCAAATATTCCTTTTTATACGGAGATTTTTTTTATCTATTATGATTTAAAATTCACTTACATCTATTTACTTAAATAATTACAAAATTTGAAAAAAAATTAATATTTGGAACGACTTTTAAAGCGCACTGAATTCTTCCGGACGCTCTCCTTCTGAGTATGCTTTTCAAAGCTTAACAGGCCTTGTCCCTAAGGTTATTTTTTTCTGATCGAGCCACCCGAATCTCAGACCCTGGTCAAAGAATCAGGCGACATTATCATAAACTATTTTTAGCCTGGTGTGTCACCGTCGTGGACATTTCATCTAAGTAAAATTTAAACAAACGAAGAGAAAGTAATTTTAGACTTAAACTTAAATTAAACGGTAAAAGTCAGGTATCACGGTTCATTTGTTCTCTCGAGAAAAAAGGAACACAATGGTCTCCTCACGTGCCCCATCGTATCAAATAACCTCACATTTTACTACGCGGTCAATCTGGGTTTGTTGCATGAACTACGGTCGCAAAAGTGAAACGCGAATTGCATTATTACCCAACATGATACATTGAGAGTATATTACGGTGATCTTAGTGGCATTCTCAGGAGAAATCTTTCCCGACTGGGGGAATTTTTATTTTTGCACTACGCAGTGCTCCTTTTGGAAGAGCTGGATAATCCCCACATTAAAAACCAACTTTGTGTCTAATTTGCTCCCGTGTGTGTGTGGGGGGGGGATGTGTGTGTGTGTGTGTGTGTGTGTGTGTGTGTGTGTGTGTGTGTGTGTGTGTGTGTGTGTGTGTGTGTGTGTGTGTGTGTGTGTGTGTGTTGGAGGGACATTGAGTTAATATTTTTTAATTGTAATTTAAGATTTCTGGGACGATTACATTTTTTAAACATGTTAATACTTCGTTTTTTGTTTTAGTTCGTTTGAATTTTGAATTTTTGTGTCAATGAAAGACTCCCTTGCGAAGTATTATAAACGGACAGTATGCATTGTTTATAGCATTACCGAAAAATTCGACGAAGAAGTATTCACTTTCCTTAAACCAGTTATTTAAAAATATATACTACTAGCGGGTACTCGTCGCCCGGCGTTGCCCGGGAGAAATGTAAAAGAATGAAATAAAATGTGTAAACAGGCGACCGAACGCAAATAGGTCACAACGGATAGTTTTAATGTAAAGAAACAAATGTTGATTTTGAATTGTGGAAAATCTATGTACCCAAGAAAATGTTTACCTCGGAGTGTAACAAAATAGAAATTGGCCCAGTTTAGAAGAATATTTCTTTCCTTAGTGCATTTTTACTGTTATTTTGTTTTATCCTGAGATAAAAGATGTAGGTGCTTCTACAGAATTTGAACCGAACCAAACAGAATTTAAAACTTCAGTTCGGTTCAAATTCTATAGAAGTACCAAGATTTTTTTTTGTAAATAAATGAAACGTACAATTATTTTTATATTTTGATTTTTAAGTCTTGTTTTTATTTAATTTTTAAGCGAATAGTTATTGCATTTTTTTTTAAATATAAGTTTATTTAAATAAAAATAAAGTTGATAGTAGAATTTATAAATCCGTAAAATATTATTTAGGTCACTCCTACCTAGTTTGTAACTATTACGTGTGCGAGGGGAGTAGTAAGAGTAGTGGACGGCTTTTTTCTGGCTGGCGGCAACATGGAAAAAGTTTGTTTCGTACTTCGCGTTGTAAATGGAATGTTTGTTTTTTGTACTTTTATAAATAAGCTGGAAAAAATATGTAAGTAGTTATGGTATTTACAGGTAATGTATATTTCATAAAATTTAGTCAAAGTTATGAAAATATCAAAGTGTTCAGCGTTATTATGAATGTTGGTTAGTGATCGTTTATTGACTGGTTTGCGAATTCTGAAATCGGTGTTTCTGTTTTTTGTTCTTTGTGAAATAATAGGTTCGCTACACTAGGCGGTGTTTTGAGTTTCGTGAAGAGGCAAGAGACTAATACCACTTAATAAAGTCACCGCGATCCCCAGAGAAGCGGCATCTCTACATCATCAATGTGTTGCTCGTCTAAACAGCAACGCCGCACCTTTGATCAGCGACGGACCTGTTCTCTTAGAAGTTAGATCAAACTCTGACTCTGCTGCCAAAACCCCTTTTTCTAAAATCAGCGTACTATAATATATGCTTACTGTGAATAGGGTAGAATCGCAGCTGTTTAGACATTTCTCAAGAAACAATGGAATAGTACTTAATTGCTAGCAGGAATATAATTTGCTACCCTCGCTTTGGTTTACTTAGTTGGGAGAGGCTTACAGGGGGACTAATAATAACGTTTTTGGAATAAGTTTTAAAATAATTTTCTGGAAGCACGGTCGAAGTTAGTAAACAACTTAGGTGATGTGTTTCGATGTGTGTGATGCATTATTTTTATAGTCTACTTCGAACTGATTTGGGAGCGGAAAAAACGTCTTAACTTTATATAGAAGATGATATTTAGAACGTGAACCATGATGAAAATAAAATTCAAAATATATGGAATATAATTTTGTACATGCACAAGGGTTTCTAGATACATGTAATTTAGTGGAATAGAAAAAAGCAGTAACAAAGTGTAGTATCTGTACTGATACTACACCTAATCGTTTCCCCCCTCTCTCTCTCTCTCTCTCTCTTTCTTTCTTTCTCCTTTTACAACCAATATTATGTTAGCAGCGTAATATACAAGAAATAACTTCTAAAAAGCCGTATTCTAGAAAGACACATTTTAAATATGGAAGATTTAAAATCCCAAATGCAACTAGAACAGAAAAGAAGCCGAAGAAAGACTTATGGAACAAAAAAGAAGCCGACGAAAGGCTAAAAAGACTGAAGAAAGACAACTAAAAAACGAAGAAAGATTTCAAAAGCTTCTACTGAAACAACAACAAAAATCTGACGAAATGCTACAAAAAAAAACGAAGAAAGACTTCTGGAACAAAAAAGGGAAACCGATTGAAGTATTAATGCAAACAATATCACATAGGGGTACAAATACTGAGAACGAATATGCTTTTTCTCAGAATGCCATTTGGAGTGCAATTGACAATTTAACTTATTCCCCAGGCGAGGATAAAACCTTCCCTTCATATTTCAGAAGCTATAAGAATCTATACAAACTTTACGACTTTACTTTTCTGAAGCGGTTAAACTTTTAACAGAATTATTCAGTCATAAGACTTCTCTGTCCTCTAAACGGTGGATGACGAAGACTATACAACATTCGCGTCAATAGTTAATAAACACTGTGACGATTTCAAATTAGCTGAGCTTAGTGCGGATAACTTTAAATGTTTAATTTTTATGCAAGGACATGTATCAGGAAAAGACGCAGAAATCAGACGTAGGGTTATAAACAACTTAGAAAGTAAACTAAATTTAACATTACAGAAATTAGCTGGAGACTGCCAGAGATGTGTAAGTGTTAAACAAGATGTTAAAGATATTGAAGAGTCGGACATAAGAAAAGTACGTCAGAAATCACAATTCAACTCTCCCTCAAAAACAATTTAAAACAAAACAGGAATTATTTTCACGCTCCTATAAAACCCAGTTTTCCCAATAAAAAACAGGATAAATTACCGCCGAGCTCGTTTTTCCGTTGTAGATACCTTCATTGGGTAACGGATTGCCCATACCGTTTTAAACCCTGCCTAACTTGTAATAAAGTCGAACATAAAAGTTTACATTGCAGAACGAATAGAGGAAATAAAACTCGGGTTAAATTCACAAAAACGAACAAACAGTACGACAGAATTATGAGAAAATATGTACAGATAATAATACTGAATAAAAATGTAAAATTACAATTAGATTCTGGTTCATATGTGTCGATTATCAACATTCATACATGGAGAAGGTTGGATAAACCGACCATGATAAGAAGCAACAAAGTATCCAGAACCGTGACTGGTGAAAAAATTAAATTCGAGGGTGAAATTATTACCGACATTATTTTAAACAAAACTACCAAAAAATTAAAAATATTAACAATTTATTTGGCGCAGTCTTAATGCAGCGGTTCAAGCTATCGGGGTTAACCAACCAAAGTTTTTGACAAGAAAATAAAAAATCTGACAACTGAGTCAGAAAAACGAAAAAAGGAATTTATTTCAACCATTAAAGATCGTATGAAATAAACCCAAAATAAATTGTTGGCAGAAATTAAAACACATAAGGACACACAAATCACGCTGAAAATAGCTAACACTAAACTGAAAGAAATCAAGTTAATTTTTTGGATAACCAGTTGATAGTTAAAGAGAGTGAACTCATGGTTCCAGAGCTGGAATCGCTAAAGTTGCAACTCAAAGATGTCTTAAACGAGATGAATACCATGAAAGATAAGATGACTTGTCTTGAAGTTAAATTCCAAAGCAAAGAAGACATTTTTGTCAAGTTTAAAGATGTGCTCTAAAATCAGAAGTCGAGAATTAAAAAAAAATAGAGGATATCAAATCTTATTTTGATATCCTCTATTATCTAATAAGAGACACCTAAATCAAATTTGGTAACGACTATCAGAAGTCACCACAGGAAGAGATTATGGTTACCAGATACGGCACTTTCGACACGCAGTTACTCCAAGCAGCCTAAGAACAACGTCAAGCTAAAAGGGAAGTTATACTGTGACTCCTAAGGAGATAAGGCTTGGGAGATGGGTGTTATGGTACCTTACCTATACTGGCTACTTGAGCTGTTCCACTCACCATAAATACTGGGCGCATTTGCTTCTCAGTTGTTAGGGCCACACCAGTCTATACTGGAAGTCAAGACGGACGTACCACCACTCTTGTTTTCTGTTGTATTATACTTTTTCAATACATTTGTTTTTCTCTAAACTCCGAGTTCGTATCTTCTTTTCGGACCCTTTACAGGGCCACAACAGTTAGTATATGTGCTGTGAATGTTTACAGAGGGGAACTGGAGATGGGAGCTCAGTTGAGCATTCAACATAACGATAGATAAGAGAAAGACTGGCAAAATATCTTCTGTAGTAAAGGAGTAGCAGGAAAGAGAAGAGATCATACCTCACTATATTTCCAAATCGATGTTGTAATCTGTCAAGGCATGAAGGGGTGCTCTGAGCGGCACCGCCTCAGATGTGACACCAGTACTCTATCTCAGAACGTATTTGCCTCTTACACAGGTAGAGGAATGCATCAAGGGTAAAGTACTTTCTGGTGCGATAGAATGATCCAACTATTTCTCCAGCGACCTTAGCAACGGATTTGATGTATGTCTTCCATTTCAGGTCTAGAAGTGAAGGTCAATCCTCAGAGAGCTTATCAATGTAGGAGGCTACCTCAAGGATAGAGCCATTTATTTCAACGGGGGGGGCGAGGATCCGAGCGTTGGTGGTGAAAAGAGAGGATCTTAGTTTTAGAGGTGTTAAGAGTAACATGCAATAGTGATGTAAGAATTTGCCCAAAAGTACCTGTTTACATTAACGGTGTCGATTAAAATTTATATCATTTAAAATAATTTACATTCATCTCTTCAATCTGCAATTATTGCTGTTATGTTTGTAATTTCGTATTTGAAATGAATAACATGAAATGAAGTTAATGAGTACATTCAGCCTTACTATAATAAAACTTGGGTGTGTGTATATTTGTTACACAAATTAGGAATCTTATTTAAAAGAAACATGATGTTTTTTGTTCTGTTTTGTTTTGTTTTGTTTTTATTAATGAGTTGCCACTTATCAAGGCTAAACACCACTCTAAGATAAATTTTGATAAGGTGGATAGATTTGTGAATACCATGAGAGGATTGAACAGCTCCATATATCACCCACTCAAAACAACAGCCTATCCAGAAAACAGCAATTCTCTCCCCTTTGTCAGAAACGTCACCCATTAAATGTGACGACTAAATGACAAATAGTAGAATAAGCGAAAGTTACGACGATGTCGAAAGAAACACTGTTCATTATATTTCACTACACTGGTACATATTTACAATGAACCGTATTATTTAACACAAACGCCCCTTTTAAAATAATATTCTGAGTCTTGGATATAAAAATACTAACACAACATATGCATTATAGTAAACATTTTAAATATTTTACACAGCTTTAAGGGTGACCCCCAAAGGTTGAGAATCACTATTATAGAAGGTTGCCAAGAGGATTTTCAAATTAAACGTATCATGCAGCAAATCTGAAAGTACATTTGAATCTTGTTTTTTTTTTATATATACTCCCCCCCACACACACACACACACAGCAGCAAGGTTTTCTTTTCTTGCTGTAATGGGGCAGACGGCTGGCTTCATTAGCGATTATCTCAAAAAGATCGTTCACAAAACTGTTCATGATAGACATGGCTTTGCTAGAAATTCCAGTGTCAGGATGAACTTGTTTCATCACTTTGTAAATGTAGATGCTATAACTTTCCTTCTTCTTCTTTCGCCTTTTCTTTCCATCGGAACGGGAAGCTTTAGATTTACCGGCTTTCTTAGCGCCTTTCTTGCTAACTTCAACAGCGGGAGCCATTATAACGTTTAAATGTAAAGAAATTATTTCACGTACTATTTTTCCCACAGCGGCAAGATGTGACACAAGGTCGAGAAAGTGGGATTGGAAAGCCAGCGCCCTAGAAGATGAGCACTCTGGCCTACAAAAAATGGCTGGGCAGCCCCGTCGGAATTCTCCGGTAGAGTCGCCTCAGGCCATTAGCAATAAACTAACCCCTTCTCAAAGGATGAGAATTTATTTTGACTGGTGCATTCCTCGGAAACATTCATTTCTATATTAAATGAAAATTACATCCCTCGGAATGCATCATACCTTAGGCATAACGCCCGTTGTGGAATGGGGAAAAGTAGGTGTCGAGGGTATTTGTAACATTTAAAGACAATTTAAAGCCAGCGCCCGTCGGCATTCCTCGGTAGGGGTGCCTCGGGTGATAGCAATAAACTGACCCCTTCTCAAAGGGTCAGAAGATAAAGCCTGGGAGGGTGGACCTCCCAGAACTGTAGAGGACAATCCCTCAGACCGGCGGAATCAAGGCCCGAAGACCAAGACGGTACCGGTATATAGGTTCTAGCATCCATCGGAACAGATACTTCACTTTGAATTATTTATTTGCAGAAAATACAGATTCATATTCAAAACAAATTAGGCACAAGGCCATTAAAAATATGGGGGTGAGTGTCGTTGGGCATCCTTTGTCTAAGGTAATCAAATTGTCTATCCTATTCTTAACTAGAATCATCTCAGTCACCACAATACCATATTTGCTCTAGGCGCCGTCCTACTTGGGCTGTAAAATAAGTTGGCAATCTTAAAATTTTTCCATAGTTTTTGCTTATAAATTAATAAATATGGTTATATGTACAGAAAATAAATTACACTTTGATTCCAGACAAAAGGCCAATAACAGAGAGTTTCTTGAATCTTGCTTTTACTTCGGAAAACACCGCTGCAAAAGATATCCACTTTTCAAAACAACACCTTGAAAGCAAACAAAAAACGTAACCTTTGATGACGATAACCATCTTAAAAAACACTACACCCCCCCCCCCAAAAAAAAGATTCACTTAAATCTAAACACCTCTTAAGAAATCCTGTACTAGATTGAAAAAATACTTCCCCAAAGAAAACACTGAAATTAAACACTAAAAAAAAATACCTCTCGTAAAATAACCCCTAAACAAAAAAAGTTGCCCAAAAATATTTTCCGGATTTCCCAACGCCTTTTCACCCAACCCACCCATTCCCCCAAACAATGCCTCTCCCTCAAATATCCTTATTCATCACTCGCAAAATCATCGCCCAAATTCCCCAACGCCACCTTCACTTAAGGATATTTTTTTCACATCGACACAAAAATGAAATCAAATCAGAGTTTGTTTCGTGGATTGAACGCGACGGGTAAAAAGAAATTCGTTAAAAGTTCAAAGTTATCGACGTTAAAAACTGTCATATATAAATAAAGAGTGTTACTGCTGCCACCGACGTTCGAACTTGAATCTCTAGATAATGAAATGGACGAAAGTCATTTACTATAAATAGAGACACTGTGCTATTGTCTGAGTATGTTCACTACAGGTTTGACTATTGTATTACATCAGATATCAAAGTCGAGTGCCGCCTGTTCCAGGACGATTCAGTACAATTAGTACGTCTTAGTAACTCTGCGTGTGTATTAACTAATAAATAACCAGTAACTGTTTTGTTGACACTTTTTTTACTTTTTCTTTTCATACAGTATCTTAATTATATAGTACTGTTGTCATATTTGGGCTGGTGAATCTCTGTCCTATTTGAGGGTTCTTGATAAGGCGCAGAAAAGTATCTGTAATTTTACTGGCTCCACCCTTTCTTCTTTTCTGAAACCTCTCTCTCACAGACGTGATGTTGCTAGTCTCAGTCTTTTCTATAAATACTATTATGGCATGTGTTCTTCTGAATTATGTGATCTATTACCCGCTTCTTTTGTTCCAGCTCGTTCGACTCGTTGGTCTAGTGGTCTTCATCAATTCGCTGTTTTAATACCTCATTCTAAAACAGCTTCCTATGTTCCAGTAACTTCTTTCAAAGAAATGCAGGCTTGTAGAACTCTCTTCCTGCTGACTGTTTTCCTCCTACCTATATCCTTGGTCTTTTCAAAACTAAAGCCAATAGGCATCTCTTGTATTTGCGATAATCATATTTGTTCTTGTTAGCTCCTTACATCAAGTGGCTTCATGCCTTGTCTGGAGCGATTTCCATTTTTTTTAATTGCTTTTGATTGCTTTTTCTAATTAAATATTCATTATTCCACATCAAAGTCATTCTATTGATTACTTATATTTTGTCATGGAAAACACTGAACTGCCCGAGAACGGGGATGAGGCGGTTAAAAGTTGCTATGACTAGATGGAGCTAGAAAACTGATCCAACCATATGTAAATGTAGTGAGGAGGGCCACACGATGCAACACTGCTTTGTCTGCCCTCTACTGCCCAACCGGTGCAGCTTGAAAGATCTTACAGGGTACAACAATAAGGCAAAGGACTGCGTAAAAAAGTGGGGAACTGTTGTATGACCACATGACACTTCAAAGACACGCAAAGAAAAAGAAGAATGTCACGTGGCGTCATAATTTGCATTTTTTATCCTGACATAAAATTCTAATTTCTTCTTTCTTTTTCTTTTCTTTTTCAAATTAAAATCGTATGTCAGGACAAGACATGCAATACGTTTAGGACCAACAATCAATTTTATTCAAAATTTGAATGAAAACAAAAGTGAGATATTCCAACGGTATCTATCATACGATTGAACCGATCTTTGTTTAATCGCCAAAGGTAAAGAAGAAGAAAACGATGCAGTCTCTGTACAGAAAAAAAAAGAGATGGTCGCCTTTTTACTTCGAGATTTGATCAAGAAAAAGCGAATCACCGATGTGAGGAATCAATGAGACTTCAAGACAATGTTTTCATAGTTTGAGAGAGAGAGAGAGACAGCGAAAGAGACAGAGAGAGATAGAAGGGGGGAGAGAGAGATCCGATTGGTCAGCCTGCAGTCAACGAGATAATCACAACGACAGCAGCAGCCACATTTGCTGTTAGATATATGACAATATCAAATGTGTTATATCCTTACCGACCGTCTCTACATACAGATCGTCATATCTTTGGCCTCACATGTCTTGTGCTGCGTACCTGTATCACGAACACAACTTTTGAAAATAAATAAAGAGAGACAGACATACAATAATATCCATTTGTAGTTTGCATAAAGCAGACGACAAATAATGCAAAATCTATGTCCAGGTCGACTGAATGACTGCCCCCCCTCTCTCTCTCTCTCTCTCTCTCTCTCTCTCTCTCTCTCTCTCTCTCTCTCTCTCTCTCTAAATGATTGTTTTCTCTTTCGTTCTTTGCTTTCTTTCTTTTTCAGCTTTTCTCACCAGTATCATTCTTTCTTTCTTTCTTTTCCTCTTTCTTTTTCTTTTTTTCCTTTCTATCTTTCTTTCCCTTTATTTCTTCCTTCTTTCAATTTTTTTTCTCAATCTAAATTAAACATTGCTGGGTTTTTTTTTCTATCTTTGTACATTTTTTTAATCTTGATTTCTTGGCATTTCTTTCTTTTCGTTTTTTCTTGTATCAATGCTTCACTTTCACAGACTCTTTCTGTCTTTCTCTCTATATATCTCTCTCTTTTTTTCTCTCTCTCTCTCTCTCTCTCTAAATGATTGTTTTCTCTTTCGTTCTTTGCTTTCTTTCTTTTTCAGCTTTTCTCACCATTATTTAAGAAGTATCATTCTTTCTTTCTTTCTTTCTTTTCCTCTTTCTTTTTCTTTTTTTCCTTTCTATCTTTCTTTCCCTTTATTTCTTCCTTTTTTCAATTTTTTTTTCTCAATCTAAATTAAACATTGCTGGTTTTTTCTTTCTATCTTTGTACATTTTTCTAATCTTGATTTCTTGGCATTTCTTTCTTTTCGTTTTTTCTTGTATCAATGCTTCACTTTCACAGACTCTTTCTTTCTCTCTCTCTCTCTCTCTCTCTCTCTCTCTCTCTCTCTCTCTCTCTCTCTCTCTCTTCCTCTTCCTCAACCCTGATTTTTCTGTGTAAACAGATTTTTCGGTACTCTGATAGATGACGCACCATGTTTCTGTGACGTCGCGTCGTCAACATTCGGGCAGGTCTCGGAAGCGCCCGAGAATTAACGAGGCGAAAACTGCCAAACACTAAATTGAAGACTGGCGGCCGATAAATTACGACGAAAAGAAAACAAACTTATATAGATATATACAAATAAAGCACGAATAGGCCATAGCTAAACAACTGTTATTAATTAGATGTTTATTTGTGTTTGTTTTTGTCAAAGAAAACATTGTTAATCAAATGTTTTTTAAAAAAATGTTTTTTCGTTTGTGCACCGGAAAGTTTCAAAAGATGATTTTGTTTAATTTGTGAAGCAATGGTTTTTGGGTTTTTAAAATTTTATTTCGCATTGAAATAGAATGTAAACAAAAAACATTTGCTTAACAAATCAAACATATTTTTACATTTTTTTTTTTTTCAAAAAAACTCAATTAGTCCTTCGTGCGATTCAACAAGTGACAGAAATCGTAGAAATTCATTTTTTGTTTATTGAACGCTATTAATTTCTTCCAATAGTTATTGGCTGCTTGTTTAATAGTTTCGTCAACACTCGGGCGCAGTGATCGATGCTACATCGTCAGTGCCGCTGTCCAAAGTGGGCAAGCAAGTCTCTGTTTTGAAGACCATACACATGATAAAATGAGAACTTTTCATTGTAAAAACCATCAACAATTCAAAAGTGTTTTAAATTGAATCACAGGCTGAAGTGGAAGAAATACTCGGTGAAAATGATCAAGTTTATCCACCATCGGGCATGGAGCAAACAGATTTTGACGAATTTATCAGCTTCGACGACAGTATAAAATCGGATGATGAAGATTTTGACGAAGATGCTGATGCTGAAAGCGTAAGTTCTGAAGTTTCTGAAAGTGACAAACCATTTCCTAATTCTCTGGCTGCATTGAATGCGCTTGAAACTCTTACAGCCTACTTTGAACCAAAAAGCAGTAATCCCGATGGCGCATTGAAAATAATTTACGGACTGTATGAAAGTGTTCATTATGTTAACAAAGAGATGTCTGTACAATCAAAAATGACTGATTTTTTAAGAAAAAGTAATTTTTGATTGAATTATTTGTGAAAATTGATTGAAAATGTATTTTTGTCTGTGTTTTTGTGTTTTTTATGCCTATAACTGTTAAATAAACTAGTGTTTAGTACGTAAAAAGCATTATATGAAGTATTCCCATACTTACCTAAACGAAATAGACCAAACCCGGATATAAAAGACTTCTTCTCCGATTCCGACAGCTCTCTTATATCCGTGTTACACTATATATATATATATATATTTTATATATATATATATATATTTTATATATATATATGTATATATATATATATTATATATATATATATATATATATATAGATGTATATATATACATATTTTATATATATATAGATATAGATATATATTATATATACATATATATATAGATATATAGATATATATATATATTATATATACATATTATATATAAATATATATATTATATTTATATATATTATATATATATTATATATTTATATATTATATATATATTTTATATATACATATATATCTTATATATATATAATATATATATTTTATATATATGTATATTATATATATCTTTATATATATATATATTATATATATTTTTATATAGATATGTATATATATTATATATATACATTCTATATATGTATATATATTATATATATATGTATATTATATATATATATTATATATATATGTTATATATATATATATGTTATATATATATTTATATATGTATTATATATATATATATTTATATATATTAAATATATATATATATCTATATATATATATATATATATCTAATATAAAATAGATATATATAATATAAAATAATTTTTTTTAAATTGATTAATATATATATATATAAAATAGATGACACGTCCGATTAAGGGCGATTGAATGCGGTGTTCTAACGCTAGTAAACACAATAACAAACAAAACGCTGCATCCTGGTCTGGTGGTAAAACACTCGACTATAGACATTCACATCGAGGGTTCGATCTCTGCTTAGTAGTCATACTAATGACAGCTCATAGCAAGAAACACGTGTCGATTACTTTCTTTGATGTACGTAAAAAATTAATTCATAAAAAAATTGGTTAATGTATATATAAGTGAGAAAATAAAGATAAAATGATATCCTATCTTGAATAGTCACTGCTCGATATTGGAGATAGAGCAATAATAGTATAAAAAGATAGGTGATGAGAATAAAAATTGGATAAAATGCAATATTTATTAAAGTGTTAAAAAAACTTTTTTTTCAAATCCATGGATTAAGGAAACAAAAAACAAAGTTTTTTTTATAACCCTTGTTTGAAAAATGTATGATTTAATAAATATTGCATGTTATCCAATTTTTATTGTTATCACTTATCTTCTATCGACGATTGAGTTTCAATCCTGGCTTTATGCACTAACTGGTCTAGCCGCACCGAAGAGCTGTGATACAGAGAAATAGTTTGTATGTGCATGAATATATATATATATATATTGAACTACATAAAATACTAAATATAGCATAGCTCTAGCTTTAAACTATTCAGCGATTATAAGTACTTTATGGTACAAAAATAAAAAATACATATATATATATATATATATATATATATATATATATATATATATATATATATATATATATATATATATATGGGAAAATAAAAAAGGAAAACCAAAAAATGGATGTTTTTTATGTGTACATCAACGTTTCGTCTTTATTTATAAGACTTCATCAGGATGATAATATAGAGAAAACATGTCATGCAAGTACAGATACATGTAACGTAGACATATTGGGAGGAAAAATAGAATAATGGCCACTACTGGGTGGACGTCCGTACTTGTTGGAGAATAAAAATGAATGTTGAAGAAAATGAGTGGGGAAAAAATGGAAGGATGGGGTGAGCAAGGACTACTGTGGCTGGTGGTAAGAGAAAGAGGTGGGGGTGAGCAGGGGTAAAGTGGATGGCAGAGAGGGAGTGGAGGAAAAGAGGGAGTGAGGTGTTTGACCAGATGGCTGCGGTCAAGATTGAAGGGGAAAAGTAAAGTTGGAATGTTTGTGTATGGGGGGTGTATGCAGGGAAAGGAGGATGGGTAGAGAGGGAGGGGCTGTGATTTTGGTGGATGGGCGAAAGTTATGGTCTTAGAGAGCGTTTTGAGAAAATGAGGGAATTTAAGAAGGGGTATGGGAGAAATATATATATATATATATATATATATATATATATATATATATATATATATATATATATATATATATATGCTAGCAAAAACTACCCTTCTCCAGGTAGCAATTAATCTAGCGTTAGCATTTTCTACAGAAAAAAAACAACGTTTTTTTCACATTTTCGGAATTAAAAAAAAGTTATAGTCATGGTGTTATTTGATATATGCCAATGTTGAGATTTGATTTTGTTTAAGTATAAAAATGAATTGCACATAATGAAAAAAATAAATGGAAAATTCGGGGCGATTGTCAGGCATAACCAACAGAAAAAAAGGGTTGAATAAACAAAACCAAATAATCAACAAATAACTGATACCAAAGGCAATAAAGTTACTTTTCTACCAACCTGCCTTTTTTTTAAAAGTATTTTAAAGCGTTTTTATTGCATTTTAATAATTCGTCCAAATACGATCGCGTTACAGTTCCATTTGCAAGATGGCGTAGGCGGATGTCCCCGAAGTTTGTTTTTCGAGTAAACAAATAACATGTCCTAAACGCCTTAAAATTTACTTTTCTACGTAATTGAAAGGAGAAAAATACATTTAAAAACCCATAAGACTTCGCAGGCGTAATCCAACGCAATTTATTTGACCGAACTTTTTAACTTAAATACAAAAATAAACGCTTTAAAATACTTTAAAAGGCAAAAACAATTATATATAAATGTAACTTTTATGCCTTTGGTAACAGTTATTGTTGACTATTTGCTTTTTGAGCATCCTTTCTTTCTATTGGTTATTCTTGACAGTCGTCCAAAGCGGAAATCAATTGGTTAAATAAAGAATTATTTATTCCTGAGCAATTAAAAAATGGTTACTTTATGTTTTTCATCTTTTATTATTAAAAGCCAGAAAAAACAAACTTAATGACGATTTTAAAAAATATGATTTTTTTTGTAATTTCTAAAGCTTTTGTAAATTAAAAAGTTTAGAAGAGAGGAGTTCTTTATTCTGAGAATATGATATGATGAACGAACAACATGTAATGACTAGGTAATGTCTGAGAGTATGATATTATGACGAACGAACACCCCCCACCCCCCACCCCAAAAAAAAAAGAAGTTAATGCCTGAGAGCATGGTATCGTGAGGAACGAACGTATACTATACTGCCTCCCCCACCAAAAAAAAGAAGAGAGGAGGTGATGCCTGGGAGGAATGTATAATGATGAATGAAAATATACAGAATAAAGAGTACACTACCCCCCACACACAAAAAAGGAGAAAGTAATCCTGAGAGAATGGTATCGGGAGGAACGAACGTATACTATACTGCCTCCCCCACCAAAAAGAGAGGAGGTGATGCCTGGGAGGAATGTATAATGATGAATGAAAATATACAGAATAGAGAGTACACTACCCCCCACACACAAAAAAGGAGAAAGTAATCCTGAGAGAATGGTATCGGGAGGAACGAACGTATACTATACTGCCTCCCCCACCAAAAAAAAAGAGAGGAGGTGATGCCTGGGAGGAATGTATAATGATGAATGAAAATATACAGAATAGAGAGTACACTACCCCCCCACACACAAAAAAGGAGAAAGTAATCCTGAGAGAATGGTATCGTGAGGAACGAACGTATACTATACTGCCTCCCCCACCAAAAAAAAAGAGAGGAGGTGATGCCTGGGAGGAATGTATAATGATGAATGAAAATATACAGAATAGAGAGTACACTACCCTCCCCCCCCACACACACACAAAAAAGGAGAAAGTAATCCTGAGAGAATGGTATCGTGAGGAACGAACGTATACTATACTGCCTCCCCCACCAAAAAAAAAGAGAGGAGGTGATGCCTGGGAGGAATGTATAATGATGAATGAAAATATACAGAATAGAGAGTACACTACCCCCCCCCACACACAAAAAAGGAGAAAGTAATCCTGAGAGAATGGTATCGTGAGGAACGAACGTATACTATACTGCCTCCCCCACCAAAAAAAAGAGAGGAGGTGATGCCTGGGAGGAATGTATAATGATGAATGAAAATATATAGAATAGAGAGTACACTACCCCCCCACACACAAAAAAGGAGAAAGTAATCCTGAGAGAATGGTATCGTGAGGAACGAACGTATACTATACTGCCTCCCCCACCAAAAAAAAAGAGAGGAGGTGATGCCTGGGAGGAATGCATAATGATGAATGAAAATATACTACACAGAATTAAATAAGCATAAACCGTTTAAATGTTAATATAATTAGGTTAGGTGGAGAAATCTTTCGCATTAGATGACATTAAAAACAATGGCAAGTTTAGTCGTCCACGTAAAACGCTGAAATGAAAAGTTGGCGGGAGAATATAGTCGCCATCTTTATTAACAAATAGAAATATGTTAACTAAGGAAGAACGATAAGTTCCTTTCATAATTTTCTAGTTAAAAAAAAAACATGCTTATAAACTTGAATTATAATTCTTTCTTAGCTGGCCTCTTTCCCGACTTGCTTAGATGGCGACTATATTTATTTCGTCATTTCATGTGTACAGTGAAACTTGGCATAAGAAATAAAACATTAAAAACCCTTAGTTTTTTTTTTACTAAAACATGGTTTAAATTAAAAAAAAGTTGTTTATAAGAATAATTTACGTGACTAAAATAGGAATTAATCTCAAATAAGAAAAGAAAAGCAGGCACGGCCGTTTTTTTTTTTAATAACTAGTTATTTATTTCTAACAAGATTAATTAAGAAGTTAAAGTAAACTTTAAATAAAAAAAACGATAACAATTTAAACAGAAAATTCAATTTTATTGGTTTGCATTTTAAATGAAAAAGTTTTTAATTTCATACTATGTATATTTATAATTTTTCAGGAAAAAATGTTGAGCTATTACAGAGGAGGTGATTCCTGGGAGGACTGTAATATCTGTTCGCCATATCTCAGCGACATTTGACGGAAGTTTCATATAAATAATATCCCTTGAAAATGAAATACTATAAGTTTTTAAAACTCTATCGATTTTTTTAAATAAAATCTCTTTAAATAATTTTATTGATAATTAAAATAATGATACTAGAGATAAAAACGATTGCGTGTATAGAAGAAAATTTGTCAATACAAATTAGAAATGTATATTAGAAAATATTAATTCATTAGAAACTATAGAATAAATAAATATGCAAATGGGCAATATCGAGATTAGTTTGAGAGATATGAAGATTCCTATGTATACGATATTTGAAAATGTTCTTGTATCATTAGAATGTAATAAGCCTAGTTAGTTTTGATGCTAATATAGCTAGGATAGATGGAAAAAAACTCTCGCTTTATTCATTTATATATATATATATATATATATATATATAGTCTCGGAAGTTCTTTTAACCTTCAAAACTGAAAAAAAAAAAAATGTTGAAAGATTTTAGTCTAGTAAGTCTAGTAAGTCAATCAATCTATTGCAATCACTATTTTAGTTTACTTCGAAGAATATACTCTAATATAAATATATTTTTATATATGTTTTTATATATAAGGGATCGTCAGTTGTTTACCATGAAAACTGTTTCGGGATTTTAAAAACAAAACAGTATTTCTTTATCATGGCATCCCAGCAGTGTTGATCAGACACCGCCTCCCTATTTAATAATTATTTTTTAATTTACAAAGTTCACAAATATTTGATTTTGTTTTGCCTCCAGATTTGTTTTTCTAAAGTATTAAAATATAGTTTCTCCTTACCTGTGTTGTTCCTTTCAAAGTGAGTATTTACTATTTTACAGAACATCTATTTTATAGAGTTAGATGATTCCATTATAATACCCCCCCTTTTTTTTCCTCTTAGTTATTTTCTTTTTTATATATATTATTTATTTCTTTATATATATATATATATATATATATATATATATATATATATATATATATATATATATACAAATGAATAAGTGCGAGTTTTTCCATATATATACATTTGCATATAAAATGTACAAGGCTGTGAGACAATACACACACCGATTAATCTTATATATAAAATTACGCCAGTTAAATTCTCGAAGATTGTCATCGATAACTTTTGTCCTACGGAATCAATATTTTATTTTGATTAGCGGGTCCCTATTTACTTACCTCCCCACGAGGGTAGAGTTAGACACAAGGTCGGTTTTAATGTAGGGTAAATCCATCAAAGGGTATTCTCGTTTTGGACAAAAATAAATATTACCTTAGTCTAAAAGCATGTCTCATTCACTTACAGACGACAGAAAAGATATTACGGTTTTGACGAGCCGGAAGGTTGACTAGCAAGCCAATTACGGCAGTTTTCAGTCTGCGTTTTTTTACAATTACAATTTGAAATTCAGATAGTTTTATCTATTGCATCCAACCCGATATTTTCTTTAGGGTGACACGCTTCCCGATGTACACCGCTAAATCTAATTGGTTATTAACAGATGACCACGTCATTCATTATTCTTCATTTCAATTTAATATCCAACCATTCTTCTAAACTAAAACGTTTTCCCGGTTTCGCCTTATATATATATATATATATATATATATATATATATATATATATATATATATATATATATATATATATATATGTGTGTGTGTGTGTGTGTGTGTGTGTGTGTCATTTAGATAAGTGTTTCTCTGTATTGCAGTTCTTCAGTTTGGGTTGACAAACAAGTAATTCAAAATAAGGTCGAAACTCAATTGTTTTGACATTACACCCTCAGCACCAGCTAACCACAGTGAGTGAAGTTTTAATGCTTGTATTATACATTTTCAACAGCCGGGAATGTTCTATTCTTTTTAATCGCTAACTAGCATTGATGCTATCCGGCGTTACACGGGGGTATAGAACAACAAAATAGAAAAGTTAAAACCTATGTGTAAATCTTTCTTTTAAAACTTATCTCTCTTTTTACCTGTCTCTATACCTCTCTCTATTGAAGTTCAAATGGAAGACATTTTTTTGGGGGGGGGATTTATTTGTAAATATTTTTGTGTCACATTGAAAATTTGAAGAAAATGTTTAATTAACTTTTGTTTGCTGAATTTCTGCATTTTCTGAAAACAGCACCCAATAACCCTAACGCTAACGCTAACGCTAACGCTAACCCTAACCCTAACCCTAACCCAATAATGATTTCAATTTGTTGGAGTTGAGTGCAAACAATTTCAAATACCTTATATTTGCACAAGGATTAGTATCGAATACAGATGCGGCAATCAGAAGCCAGATCCTTAATCAACTGGAAAATTAACCAGATTTCACGCTCCAGCATATTGCAGAGGGATACGAACGGTTAATTAGCGTGCCTCAAGACCCAAAAGATATTGAGCAGTAGAGTGTCACATATCAGAAAAATCCTAAACAAGAAGAAAAGTACTTCATCAGCTAAATTTGATAATCAATTTTTTAAAGTTTTATTAGAATCGCTAAATGTGACGAAGTGAAAAATATTAGGAAGTTTGTTTAAGTAAGACTATTGAATAGAAATATCAAAATTCAACTTGATTCCGGCTCCGATTTGTCAATCATAAATCTTCAGACATGGGTGAAAATTGGAAAGTCGACTTAATTGACGATTAAAAAGTATACAAAAGCGTAACTGAAAAATAAATCAAATTCGAGGGCGAACTAATAACTAAAGTCACACTACAAGGAAAAATTGTTAAATTGAAAACATTTGTGATGAACAATTCAAGTAACATTCTTTACACAGCTTGGGTGGAATAGTTCCAATTATGGGGTTTTCTTATAAATTTCTTTCTGCCAGAATATAAAACATTTAGATGCTTCAGCAGAAACGTTAAAGAAAGAATTGACAGAAAGTTTTTCAAAATGCAAAGAAAGTAACTACAAAATTTGAGTTAAACCCGAATATACAACTGATCTTCAAAAAGAAGAAGAGAAATATTCCATTCGCGTGAGTAGACAAAATCGACACGGAACTAGATAAATGGGAGTGCTATCAATGGTTGAACACAGCGAATAGGCTTACACTTATAATATAACGAAGAGGTTCTCTGTCTGTCTGTCCGTCTGTCTGTCCGTTCTGGATAATCTTTGTAAACGTAAGAGATGGGGGGGGGGGCGGGTAAATACTATTTACTTAATTTTCGAATCAGCGAGAATTTTTGTAAACGTAAGAAATATATTAGGGCACATTTTAACAACTAAATAAACAATAAATAAATTTGACGCCGCGGTCGTGATTTGAACTCGCAACCTCGACGTCTAAAGATTTTAGTCCGAAACTCTACCGACTGAGCCAACATACAAAGACAACAGAAAACCTACAGTTTACATAAAGAAAAAGAGTAAAGAAATTCGTTTGTGCGCAGATTTTTCCACGGTTTCAACCAGGCACTGAAAAATTATCATTATCCTCTGCCTTGCCCAGAAAAAAATATTCGCGGAGCTAAACAGAGGAAAGTTTATTTTGAAAGTTGACTTAAGCAACGCATATTTGCAGATACCGGTAGACGAAGAATGTTCGAAGTTACTGTGTATAAATAAAAATAAAGGGTTATACACATTTGAAAGATTACCGTTTTGGGTAATGGTTGCGACAACTATATTTCAACAAGTAATGGACGCATTTACATAACGATGTTGTCTGCACGGCAACTGATAAGACTGGACTACTGGCCAAGCGTTTCGCCTTAAACTCCACTTTGGACTTGGCAGACCACCTCTTCCACAAATTCCCAAAAGTTTGCTACAAAGAATTCGCTACAAAATATTCGCTACAAAACGTTCGCTACAAAAAGTTCGCTACAAAAAGTTCGCTACAAAAAATTCGCTACAAAAAATTCGCTACAAAAAAGTTAGCTACAAAGAAATTCGCTAAAAAAAATTCGCTACAAAAAATTCGCTACAAAAAATTCGCTACAAAAAGTTTGCTACAAAAAGTTCGCTACAAAAATTTCGCTACAAAAAGTTTGCTACAAAAAGTTCGCTACAAAAATTTCGCTACAAAAAATTCGCTACAAAACAGTTAGCTACAAAGAAATTCGCTACAAAAAATTCGCTACAAAAAATTCGCTACAAAAAGTTTGCTACAAAAATGTCGCTACAAAAAAGTTAGCTACCAAAAAATTCGCTACAAAAATTTCGCTACAAAAATTTCGCTACAAAAAATTCGCTACAAAAAATTCGCTACAAAAAGTTCGCTACCAAAAAGTTCGCTACAAAAAGTTCGCTACAATGATATAATATGATATAAATTATATAATATGATATAACTAAACATGTGACTAAAAAAGAAACATCGTTTAAAGATATACTCTGCATGATATTCCCATATCTAGTAAAATTACGGAGCGAATTCAAGACTACGGTTTCAAATTAAAGGAAGAGAAATGCGATTTTTTTATGGAACAAATTAAATATCTGGGAAAAATAATAGACAAGAATGGAAGAAGACCCGACCCAGAGTATATATATATATATATATATATATATATATATATATATATAGAGAGAGAGAGAGAGAGAGAGAGAGAGAGAGAGAGAGAGAGAGAGAGAGAGAGAGAGAAAAGAGAAATAAAAAATGTAAGAATGGCAAATCTATTTCATTTTCAGTTGTTCAATGCAAGGTGTATTCAATAAAAGCGTGTTTATGTTTTCTTTCCTTAAGCTAGACTTTTCAAAGATTGCCATCTTATTATCAGAGGGGTTACATAAATAGATAAGTTGGCAGGGAGGTGGCCAAAATTTAACATTTGAAAAATATGAAAAGATAATTTAATTTTCAGCGAACCTGCCTTCCTCTTCGGATTCTATTCGAAATCTTCACAATATTTTAAATTCAACTCGTAAGAAATTTATGTATTAACGTTCATTAAGTTTTTTTAAGATGGCCCAAATTCTTCAACCCTCACCCTAACCAGATTTTTATTTACGACAGAACCACGTACCATTCTATTGGATTAATTCCTCCTGGATTTACAATATTTTGACCACATTTTACGCAGTTTTCGCAAACTTTAAACGGTGAATCTTTTGTCATTCTATTCTTAACTTTTTCCTCGCTGAACGTTTTGTCACTGGACTCTTTTCTATCTGTACATATTTTGCATTTTGACAACCTCCTCACACACATCCACCTTCTATAATCTTCTCCTAGCGAGTAGGGGCAATAAAGAATAATTCAGCTCTAGAAAACATATCGTCATTGAAAAGTTTAGCGAATTAATACCAAGTATTCACAACCTACAAACGAATTATTGAATAAGGAGAAAGATTGGATTTAGACGGTAGAATGCCAGGAGACATTTCAGAGAATAAATAGCATTCTCACATTTGAATTATTTTTAACACATTACGATAAAGTACGCGAAATTCTTGTAGATATCGATGCTATTTCATACGGATTTAGAGCTTGTATTTTACACAGAATGGATGACACGTTCGCCAAAACCTATCATGCATGCGTCTCGTACACTTTTACCGGCAGAAAAATAGCTACTCGCAAATTGAAAAAGAAGCGTTAGGTATCATTTTGCGGTAACAAAGTTTCACCGTTTCGTGCACGGAAAACAATTTTTATTAAAAGCCGACCATAAACATTTATTAACAATTCATGGGTCGAAGAAGGGTTTACCAACACATACGGCAAACAGATTACGGAGATGGGGAAACAATATGGAATATCTCTCATCTCCAAAAGTCTGTCATGCGGGCGGACTGTCTAGATTGATACAAAAATCTGTCTCTCTACAAATGGAAGTCGAGGTGAAAAACACGTTGTGTACTATCATAAAAAAGCTTGCGGAAATAAAGACAACGGCGATGAACGATGATTTCAGAAGGAGCATTAATAGGGATATAATAGAAAAGAACATAAATATGGGTACAATAGAAAATAATATAAATAAGGGGTATAATAGAAAAGAACATAAATAGGGGTATAATAGAAAATAACACAAATAGGGGTATAATAGAAAAGAACATAAATAGGGGTATAATAGAAAAGAACACAAATAGGTGTATAATAGAAAAAATATAAATAGGCGTATAATAGAAAAGAACACAAATAGGGGTATAATAGAAAAGAACATAACTATGGGTATAGTAGAAAAGAACATAAATAGGGGTATAATAGAAAAGCACATAAATAGGTGTATAATAGAAAAGAACACAAATAGGGGTATAATAGAAAAGAACATAAATAGGGGTATTATAGAAAAAAACTAAATAGGTGTATAATAGAAAAGAACATAAATAGGGGTATAACAGAAAAGAACATAAATAAGGGTATAATAGAAAATAACATAAATAAGGGTATAATAGAAAAGAACATAAATAGTGGTATAATAAGAAAGAACATAAATAGGGGTATAATAGAAAAGAATATAAACAGATGTATAATAGAAAAGAACATAAATAGGGGTATAATAGAAAAGAACATGAATAGCGGTATAATAGAAAATAACATAAATAGGGGTATAATAGAAAAGAACATAAACAGAGGTATAATAGAAAAGAACACAAATAGGGGTATAATAGAAAAGAACATAAATAGGGGTATAATAGAAAAGAACTAAATAGGTGTATAATAGAAAAGAACATAAATAGGAGTATAATAGAAAAGAATATAAACACAGGTATAATAGAAAAGAACATAAATAGGGGTATAATAGAAAAGAACATAAATAGGGGTATAATAGAAAAGAACATAAATAGGGGTATAATAGAAAAGAACATAAATAGGAGTATAATAGAAGAGAATATAAACAGAGGTATAATAGAAAAGAACATAAATAGGGGTATAATAGAAAAGAACATAAATAGGGGTATAATAGAAACGAACATAAATAGGAGTATAATAGAAAAGAATATAAACAGAGGTATAATAGAAAATAAAATAAATAGGGGTATAATAGAAAAGAACATAAATAGGGGTATAATAGAAAAGAACATAAATAGTGGTATAATAGAAAAGAACATAAATAGGGGTATAATAGAAAAGAACATAAATAGGGGTATAATAGAAAAGCACATAAATAGGAGTATAATAGAAAAGAACATAAATAGGGGTATAATAGAAACGAACATAAATAGGAGTATAATAGAAAAGAATATAAACAGAGGTATAATAGAAAATAAAATAAATAGGGGTATAATAGAAAAGAACATAAATAGGGGTATAATAGAAAAGAACATAAATAGTGGTATAATAGAAAAGAACATAAATAGGGGTATAATAGAAAAGAACATAAATAGGGGTATAATGGAAAAGCACATAAATAGGAGTATAATAGAAAAGAATATAAATAGTGGTATAATAGAAAAGAACATAAATAGGGGTATAATAGAAAAGAACATAAATAGTGGTATAATAGAAAAGAACATAAATAGGAGTATAATAGAAAAGAATATAAACACAGGTATAATAGAAAAGAACATAAATAGGGGTATAATAGAAAAGAACATAAATAGGGGTATAATAGAAAAGAACATAAATAGGGGGATAATAGAAAAGAACATAAATAGGAGTATAATAGAAAAGAATATAAACAGAGGTATAATAGAAAAGAACATAAATAGCGGTATAATAGAAAAGAACATAAATAGTGGTATAATAGAAAAGAACATAAATAGGAGTATAATAGAAAAGAATATAAACAGAGGTATAATAGAAAAGAACATAAATAGGGGTATAATAGAAAAGAACATAACTAGGGGTATAATAGAAAAGAACATAAATAGGAGTATAATAGAAGAGAATATAAACAGAGGTATAATAGAAAAGAACATAAATAGGGGTATAATAGAAAAGAACATAAATAGGGGTATAATAGAAACGAACATAAATAGGAGTATAATAGAAAAGAATATAAACAGAGGTATAATAGAAAATAAAATAAATAGGGGTATAATAGAAAAGAACATAAATAGGGGTATAATAGAAAAGAACATAAATAGGGGTATAATAGAAAAGCACATAAATAGGAGTATAATAGAAAAGAACATAAATAGGGGTATAATAGAAACGAACATAAATAGGAGTATAATAGAAAAGAATATAAACAGAGGTATAATAAAAAATAAAATAAATAGGGGTATAATAGAAAAGAACATAAATAGGGGTATAATAGAAAAGAACATAAATAGTGGTATAATAGAAAAGAACATAAATAGGGGTATAATAGAAAAGAACATAAATAGGGGTATAATGGAAAAGCACATAAATAGGAGTATAATAGAAAAGAATATAAATAGTGGTATAATAGAAAAGAACATAAATAGGGGTATAATAGAAAAGAACATAAATAGTGGTATAATAGAAAAGAACATAAATAGGGGGATAATAGAAAAGAACATAAATAGGAGTATAATAGAAAAGAATATAAACAGAGGTATAATAGAAAAGAACATAAATAGGGGTATAATAGAAAAGAACATAAATAGTGGTATAATAGAAAAGAACATAAATAGGGGTATAATAGAAAAGAACATAAATAGGAGTATAATAGAAAAGAATATAAACACAGGTATAATAGAAAAGAACATAAATAGGGGTATAATAGAAAAGAACATAAATAGGGGTATAATAGAAAAGAACATAAATAGGGGTATAATAGAAAAGAACATAAATAGGAGTATAATAGAAGAGAATATAAACAGAGGTATAATAGAAAAGAACATATATAGGGGTATAATAGAAAAGAACATAAATAGGGGTATAATAGAAAAGAACATCAATAGGGGCATAATAGAAAAGAACATGAATAGGGGTATAATAGAAAAGAACATAAATAGGGGTATAATAGAAAATAATTTCAGAAGTATATTGCATCTGCGATGTACAATGATCGCTGGTACTTTCGGCAGCATTGCAACAGCGTATTCTAAGTGATAGTAGAGTTTCGGCTTCAAGCAGACAGATACCAATTCTCCATAAGTAATGGATATTATTTCGAATTCCTTTAAGAAAGCTATAATAAAATAAATAATAAGAGACTATGAATGGCCTTGTTCCAGACTGGCTGGCTGCTCAGCATAGTTTAATCTACTCTACTATCTAACTCATAAATTATAGGGGAAGAGATGCATTTAATCTTTTCTCAGATATACTAAACTAAGTGATTTGATAGCTACTTCCGCTTCCTAACTGATTACACCTGGTATTCACAAATGGTTACCCACCTAAGTATTAACCAGGCTCGGTGTTACTTAACTTCGGTGATACGATACGGGTCAGTGTTTGAACGATAAATCTATAATACCAATATATGGTTTCCGATAATTCCTTTTCAAAAGCTAATCGGGGTTTAGAGATCGATCCTCCCAAATGGCAGTCTACGTATTGTCGATCATCCAGGCATTTCAAGAAGGGAGAGTCTTATGCGAAGTTACGTCTACTGGACGAACATGGACCGAGATATTTAGAATAAAGTTAAATCATTTAAAAAGTGTGCGTTAGCAGCAAAGACGCCTCCCATAAAATTCAAACCCTTGTCAAAAACTGACCGACCGTGGTCTTGAATCCATATTGACTTTACTGGGTCATTGGATGGGCTCTATTATCTGGTATTAGCGGATAGTTTCACTAAATGACCAGAGATACTTAAGTATAAAAAAAACAACGACGGAGGGGGGCAATTAGTTTTTTACATAGTTTGTTCGCACGTTTCGGAATCGTGGATTGTGTAGTATTGTATAACGGTGCTCAATTCAAAGAAATTGTTAGTCGAAAACGATTTTCGACAGACTGTTACCGACTCATAAGAAACCGGAGCGTAAAATAAATGGCACAAAAAGATGTTTTAAACTCGGAGAAAAGTCTTCTTTTTTTCGAATTTTCAGGAACAACAAATCATTTTGAGAAACTGGGATTGTGGATAACAGAATTGGGAATATGCTCTACTTGGTGAAGGGGCCCAAATGTACACACAAGAGACAATAGGATCCTGTAGATGACAATACTACAGAAAAAAGAATTGATAGAAGTAATGTTTGACACATTCAAATTGCCAATCCCGCACGTAATTTATGAAAAGCGAACATTTAAAAGGAAACGAACAACTACAGACGTTATGCAAGTAAACACAAATAGAAAAAAACTATTGTCTCCATACAGAGCAAATCTAAAAATGGGGGTGTGATGCTTATCTACCTTATTTCGGAAATAGATTGACTCTTCCAGATACTACGAATAGAGTTACACCTAAGTGTCGTTGCAGTCATTGGTGGCAGTCATAGCCACAGTATCGGACGCAGATTTTCTGTAACATACTGTACTTTTGTAAATACCCTCTAGTGAATACAGCACCGTGTTGTTTAAATTATTATCGGCTCTTCAAGATCACAACAGACTTCCAGTTAGATCTCAGCAAAGCGTCGTATCAGCAGCATCACGCAAAACAATATAAAAAGGGTGCGTTTCTTTACTCGGCCTCTGTTGATCGCACTTGCTTTACGAGACCTGACGGCGTCATTTCACCACTGCCACGACGACATTAATCATCATCATCAACAACCTTTTCTCCTTGAATCTCTACTAAACGGAACGGCATTTTTCACTATCATGACGAACGCAGTCAGCAGCAGCAGCAGCAGCAACAGCAGAAGCTTAACTCTCTTTATTCTACACCTCGTCAACAATGACTGCCTGTCGTTGTCGTCATCATCATCATCATCATCGTCATCATCATCATCGTCATCATCATCATCATCATCATCATCGTCATCATCGTCATCATCGTCATCATCGTCATCATCATCGTCATCATCGTCATCATCATCATCATAACCGTCGCCACGAATCGATTCATGCACAATCATCACCCAAAGGACACTCCAGCCAGGGCAACGATCATCACTATTATCCTACGGTAACGATCCTTCGTTTCCTGTCGACTCACTGAACCATTAACTCTTTTCCTGACGGTCACATATTTATTTCATTGAAATAATGTCGAGTTTATATTTTGCTGCACACACCTCTTGGTATGTTTTCCCCTTTTTGTCGAACCCGTAACAAGTGGTGACCTCCCGACGTAATATTGACACAAGCAACGACCGGCAAAGAGGATGGCAGATTATCCAGACCTGACCCATTACGGTTTTGAACATCTAAAAAAACTCAGCCAAAAACGAGTGACACCACCACCGTGTCATTGACTTAATAGTGTTTGTTAAAAAGTCAGGAAATCAAAACATCAACATCACATTTCAACGACGTCACAACCAAACTCTCCCGGACATTCACCCCGTAATAAAAAAAGGCCGAAAATTCGATTACCGAAGTCATCACTGACAAAAGTATCGAAGAAGTTGAATCAGTTTATAACGAGTACAGCTGCATATACACTACATAATTACTCAACAACTGGGCGTTTGTTGATAAATTCCACAACGTGAGGACTCATCAACTCGAACGAACGTGCCCCAACAACAGTATAGACTCACGTGCACTTGTCTCTTCAAATCTGCAGATCCACTTGTAAACCTTGCGTTCCGAAAACCGTGCAGACTCACTTGTACTTGTCTCTTATAATCTGCAGACCCACTTGCAAACCTTGCGTTTCGAAAATCGTGCAGATTCACTTGTACTTGTCTCTTATAATCTGCAGACCCACTTGCAAACCTTGCGTTCCGAAAACCGTGCAGACTCACGTGTACTTGTTTCTTCAAATCTGCAGACCCACTTGCAAACCTTGCGTCCCGAAAACCGTGCAGACTCACTTGTACTTGTCTCTTATAATCTGCAGATCCACTTGCAAATCTTGCGTCCCGAAAACCGTGCAGACTCACTTGTACTTGTTTCTTCAAATCTGCAGACCCACTTGCAAACCTTGCGTCTCAAAAATCGTGCAGACTCACTTGTACCTGTTTCTTAAAATCTGCAGACGAAACCATGCGTTCCGACAACCGTGCAGACTCACCTGTACTTTTCTCTTCAAATCTCTAGACTCACTTGAAAACCGTGCGTTCTGACAACCGTGCAGACTCACTTGTACTTGTCTCTTCAAATCTGAAGACCAAACCTTGCGTTCCGACAACCGTGCAGACTCACCTGTACTTGTCTCTTCAAATCTCCAGACTCACTTGAAAACCGTGCGTTCCGACAACCGTGCAGACCTACTTGCACATTTGACTTTCGATCATATTGCGCCACCGATACCTACGACTGAACGTTCGTTCATTAACTCCACCAAAAACGTTTACATATGAGCAACGCAACGAACAACAGTGCAGACTCACTTGCACTCATCACTTTCAATAGTTTAAATTCTTTTGCACTTATCACCCGCAACCGTCCAGACTCTTTTTTCGAATTTGCAGACTCACTTACAGACAACACGCAACACCAACAGTGCAAACTCACTTGCATTCATCACTTTCAACAGTGCAAACTAACTTTCACTACAGACTTCGAACACAGCGAATTTCATCAAGTACAGAAACACTTACTCTATCACTTCGATCGTCTGTGCTGCTACGCTTTCAACACATTTGCACATCCGTTTTATTACTTATATTTACAACGCTTTTAATTCATGCGATCAATTTTTGTGCCGACCCTAATTATGACTCGACACTCTTATAAAAACCAGATGTTTAATCCTTGAACACCTTAGCCGTGGGACAGAAACCAACAAATGTTTTTCTTTGTGTGCATATGGTCACTCAAGCTAACCAATCAGATCTCATCAAAGCGTCGCATCAGCAGCAACTCAGAAAACAATATGAAAAAAAATACGTTTCCCCACTTAGCCTTGCCCCCTGGTCTTGATGCCCGACTAGACGCCGTCTCCGTCTCCGCCGACTGCACCGGCTCCACGAATCCTTGTTAGACCTTACGGAACCATTTCATTACTGCGACGACGGCAGTCAGCAGCAACCTCACATTCCTCCGTCTACAGCTCGTTAACGATGACTGCCCGTCATCATCATCATCATCATCATCATCATCATCATCATCATCATCATCATCATCATCATCATCATCATCATCGGCTTGCCGAATTTCTGCAGCAGCTACGTCAAAAATAACACGTCCCGGTGAAAAGACCAAAGTATGCTCCGGTCAGGATTCATCATCTGCATCACAGCAGCCATCAGCCGATCTGTACACCAGCATCGTCACTGAAAGGACACTCTGGCTAGGATAACGATCATCACCATCCTTCCACGTTAACGATCTATCATTTTTTTTCCTGTTGGCTCACTGAACCATGAACTCTTCTTAACGGTCACATATTTATTTCTTTGAAATAAATGACATCTTTATATTTTGCTGCACGCACGAGTTCACTTTCCCTTCTTTGCCATTGCTGTATTTATGATTGTGTCTCCTTTCTTATTTGTAACATCGATCGCCAGCATCGGTCGCTGAAGCAGTATCCTTTTTTATATACCAAACAGTTACTAGATCAAAGATGAAATAATTTCAGACATAAATGACTAACGTCGTATGTCCACTAAAAACACAAATGCAACGCGTTGTTACAGCGCACTTCGAAGCGTCCTGTTTCTCTGCTTTAGCACCACTCATTGTGACGTCAGCAGATAAACGCGACTCAGTGAACCGGCCTCCACTTTACTAAAGCTACGAGGACGTTTCTAGAGAATATTAAATTCACAAGCACCCCAAACAAGGCAGGCCGCCACGGTAGACGTAAGGGGCTACAGAGAATTAGGTATCAGGTTCAGGGTGTCATCCTAAGTTGGGAGCTGTGCAGCGAGATGTTTGTTTACATTAGTTTTAAACCTCTGCATGTCGGGGAAGCAGGGAGCAGGGAGGGAGTTCCAGAAGCCGGCAGCACGAAAAAAAGAAGCTGCTGGAGTAGAAGGCTCTCCGGCGTCTGGGGACCTCCACAGTGAATGAATGAGACCTAGCTGATTGTCGAGTTGTTCTAGTGTATTTGCGTCGGGGCACTAGAATAGCTAGTTCATCGGAGCACAATCCATTGAAGTATTTGTAAAAGAAGCACAAGGATGCTACATTGCGGCGATGGGACAGGGGCTGGAGCTTGGGGGATAGTGAGGGGCCTATTAAGTTGACGACTCTTTTTTGGACCTTGTCTAAGAGGGGGAGACTAGTGGATGATTCATCAGCCCAGATGTGACAACAATACTCCATGCATTGGCGGATGGTGGCTTTGTATAGATACAGGATAATGTCAGATGTGAGGAGTTTACTAGCACGGTAGAGGGAGCCAACCTTCTTTGATGCAGCCTTGGCAATGTCTTTAATGTATTTGTTCCAATGCATGTTATCTATGAAAGTTAGGTCGAGTAGTCTGAATGTTGGGTGTTTTTTGCCATGGCAATCGGTGGTTCAAGAGGTTTTTTGTAGTTATTGAAAGAAAGGAGAGATCATTTTGACGACCATAGTTTTTGCAGTTTGTTTGTTTTTGCAAGGAGGTGTCGCCTTCCTCACACATACAGCGCCAGGTATTCCCAAATGGTACTATGGTACTATGCTCAACGTTGCTTAACTGATTTAACGAGAATTGGCCTGTCAATGTGATTATGCCATGACTTCAAGGCGCCGAAATAAGTGTTAGAATTATCACTGTTTATCTGGCTATTCAGCGATGGCCGTGTGGTTCTGGATGTCGGGATTTGAGTTGTAAAATACTCGGAGCCCTGGGGTTTCGAATCATGCGACCAGTAGTGAATAGTTATATCTCTATGCTGACGAGTCCTGATTAAAAAAGATCGAAACGTATACGTACATATATAATAAACAAAACAAATATATATATATATATATATATATATATATATATATATATATATATATATATATATATATATATATATATATATACCATGAAAAACTGTTTCGGGACTATATATATATATATATATATATATATATATATATATATATATATAGTCCCGAAACAGTTTTTCATGGTAAACAACTAATGGTCCCTTTAATAATGTTAAGACTAGCGTAAATGCTTGGAAGCAAACTAATATAGTGACTATAAAAAGTAAATTGACTTACAAAAAAGTAATTTTCCACCGAATGACTCGGGACTAAAATGTCGTTTTTCTTTTAATATATAGTTTTAATAGTTGAGAAACTTCCGAGACTATATATATATATATATATATATATATATATATATATATATATATATATATATATATATATATATATATATATATATATATATAGTCTAAAGAAGCTTTGAATTATTTTAAACAAAAAGACAAAAAAAAGGAAAATGCAGTTTAAATTCCCACAGAAACTAACTAAATCCAAAATAGTGCAGACTTAACATTCGTTGGAAAATTCATAAATAAATAAAATATATAATATTAAGTAAATAAAATAAAAAGGGGGATTAAGTATCTAACAGTGAAACAAAAACAGGAGACCTTAACGTAAGCATCTAATATTAACACGGGGATCATCAGCTGTTTACCATGTAACTGTTTCGGAGATTTAAAAACAGGACAGTTATATGCATGGCTCTCCAATGGTACAGATCAAACTACCATTTCCCCAATCAAGTGTCGAAATAATTCAGCTTAAAATGTTACTTATATATACATAAATAAATAATAATAATCAAAATAATAATAATATACTACCCTAAAACTACCGTGCGATATGGTAATTTGCATATCAAATAAAATTCTTTATAACAATAATAATAATAATAATAATAATAATAATAATAATAATAATAATAATAATAATAATAATAATAATAATAATAATAATAATAATAAAATGCTATCTAAACACTACACCCAAGAACCATTCTGCGATATGGTAGCCAGAAATAAAATTATATAGGAATTAAATTATATAGGAATTATATATATATATATATATATATATATATATTAATTATTTATTACCTACAGACATCGATGTTTCATGCTAACGCAATCTTCAATATATATATATATATATATATATATATATATATATATATATATATATATATTTTTATATATAACCAGTGTTGTACAGGGGGTGTACACGAGACAGATACGAACAAACTGTTTTTTTGAAGTAAACAACTTACTACACTGCTGTTTTTTACTGTCTTCTTTTCGTGATCACGCATTGTTTTTAGAATCTGACCCCTGACAAAAAAAGAAATAAGTGTAACTGGAACCGTCGATTCGATAGATGAGGCCCCTTGTCTTTGCTATCATGACTCAGGCTAACAAATAAAACTAAAACGTAGCGTGTGAAGAGAAAAAGGCAAAATCAGAATTAACGAAACGCCTTTTGGCTAAGGTCAAAGTGTAGTATCTGTTCCAATGGATACTGCACCCCATAGACTGGTATTGTCTTGGCCTTCGGGGCTTGATTTATGCCTGTCTATGGGTCTGTCCTGTGCAGTTCTAGGAGGTCCACCCTCCCAGGCTTTGTCTCCCCTCTTTGGGTAGGAGTAAGTTTATTGCTTACTGCTTGAGGCGCCCCTACCAATATCTAATGGCCAGAGTGCTCACCTCTCGGGCGCTGGCTTTTCAAGTCCTACTTTCCCGACCCGACCTTGGGTCACATCTTACTTGTGGGAGTAAGATAAAAGCTGGCCTTGTGCCTAACTCCTGGAGAGGAGTAAATCAATACTCGAATGGTGCAGGGTCTATCGGATCTTCCCTATGGAAGCCGACTCAAGAAAGCAGTTTTAAGGTATGTACGAGAAATGTTATGATAAACACACACAAAATTATAAGTTCGAAAGCACAAGTTCAGAAATATATATTTAAAAGTGGAAATAGATAGGAAAACAAAAAAATGCTTCTTTTTTTTTTTACTAAAGATTCACCACTTCTCAAGATCCAAAGGCCACTCAAGGATAAGGGTTAATGCGTGTCAGGTGGGTGGTGAGAAAGCACCGTGATGATTGGTAACGATGGTGGAAATTGGGCAGAATTTGATTATTTAGGAAGACAGCTTAACAAGAATTTGTTTACATTAGACTTGAAAACAACCAAGTTGTAGTCAGCTTGGAAGCAGTACTGCAGTACTGAGTTCATATTTTGAGAGGCTTTGCAGAATAAGGGGGATTCATTAGCTGAGATATTTAGGAAACCTGAGTCGATAATTTAAGAGCTCTGAATTATCCAAAAGTCGTAACCAAAACTTCCTCATGCAATTACAAAAATTACATTTGATTTAAAGTTAACGTTTTCTCCCTTGAACGCCGGCGATCACACGTTGATCTCATTTTGGCCTACAATCTCCTCAATAGTCATTACGATATACCTCAGAACCTATTATTCACTCCTGCACCAGACCGACGTCTTCGCTGACCTAACCAAAAACTATTTCGATTGAACCGGAGGAGGGAAGCTTTCTCAATCAGGATCCCTGGTCCTTGGAATAGTCTCCCAAAGAGAGGAAATATATGCGTTAGGTTTTTTGTTGTTTTCTTTTCAATAAATATTCGATTAATAGTATTTTTAAGCTACGTATAAGTCAGATATTGTCTGATACATATTAAGTGAGATAAAAAATAGTTAATATAACATAGTAAATATAACATAGTTAATATAACATAGTTAATATAACATAGTAAATATAACATAGTTAATATAACATAGTAAATATAACATAGTTAATATAACATAGTTAATATAACATAGTAAGTGAGATAAAACATAGTTAATATAACATAGTTAATATAACATAGTTAATATAACATAGTTAATATAACATAGTAAATATAACATAGTAAATATAATATAGTTAATATAACATAGTTAATACAAAATAGTTAATATAACATAGTAAATATAACATAGTAAGTGAGATAAAACATAGTTAATATAACATATTTACATAACATAATGAATATAACATAGTTAATATAACATAGTTAATACAACATAGTTAATATAACATAGTTAATATAACATAGTTGATATAACTTAGTTGATATAACATAGTTAATATAACATAGTAAGTGAGATAAAACATAGTTAAGATAACATATTAATATAACATAGCTAATACAACATAGTTAATATAACATAGTAAATATAACATAGTAAGTGAGAAAAAACATAGTTAATATAACATAGTTAATATAACATAGTAAATATAGCATAGTTAATACAACATAGTTAATATAGCATAGTTAATATAACATAGTAAATGAGATCTTGTCTGATACATAAAAAACGACTGATGCGTATTTTACTTCGTGAACCCTCTGAAATTCAAAAGTAATTCCAAATTTTCAATTAAAAATCATCTTTAGCTCGAATTAAAGTTTGAAGACAAAGATGAAAAGTTAAATTTGACTTTAGTGAAATGTTCGGCACTATTTCAAAACAACTTATTATAGAGCTTGGGCATGCGCCATGTACGTCTCTCCTCTTATCCTTTACCGACTGTGCGTTTATCCTCTGTATTTATCTTGATGTATGAGAGAAAGGCGGTGGGTTCGCAAATGTGGACGATGTGTTTGAGGAGATTGTATAGGGTGCTGTATTTTCTAATCAGAATCTGATTTCATATTCAAGCATCAGCTTAGGGTTAAAATTAGATGTGATAGAAAGAGATTACATTCCAGAGAATTCAACAAAAGATGATTACAGTTCCTTTTTACTTGCCTCCTCACGAGGGCAAGGTCGGTTTTTAATGTAGGAAAAATCCAACTCCCCAAAGGGGACACTATTGCAGCATCAGAACAGTTACTACACCTTGCTCTCAGCCAAAGGGCAAAGGAAGGGATTTAAGTATGGTTATATGTTCCATACCTGAGCACGGTGCAGCGGTTCTTGGTCCTGTTGAGTGAATGGGTGTCATCCCTTTTTTATTTTACATTAACTTCAGGGGAATCCTAAAAAGATATCGATCGGCACTATTACAAAACAACCTATTATTTCAACAAAAACATTATATTTAATGTTTTTGTTGAAATAAAAAATGTGCGTAATACAACAGAATTTAAAAAATACTAAGTTTATCATCAAATACATTAAACAAATGAAAAAATAGTTTTTTTTTAGGATTTTCCTAAAGTTAATATCAAACAAAGCCAAGTATTATGGTTCAGTTGTGCCCCCTTAAACCAAAGTAAACCATTAGTTTAATTTTTGCACGCACATCTGTCGTATCACAGAACGTATTGGATTGTTGTATGAGGTGAACAGATATTAAGTCTTTAGAAGGGTTCAGATTTTAACTTTAAACCGAGACTCCCTCACTCAACTGAAACGAGATACTCCCGTGTGAGAGAGAGAGAGAGAGAGAAAGAGAGAGGGGGAGAGGGAAGAGAGAAAGAGAGAGGGGGAGAGGGAAGAGAGAAAGAGAGAGAGGGAGAGAGAGCGAGGAGGAGAGGAGGGAGAGAGAGAGAGAAAGAGTACAAAAATATTAACAAACTTATCAACATAGAGATCTACAAAGTACAACACTCTCACACACACTTCCTACACACACGCACTGTCTATCTCTCTCACACACAACATATACTCTCTTTCTCACACACACAACACTCTCTTTCTCTCTCTCTACCCCTCTCTCTTACTCTGTCTTTCACACGCAGACAAAACTCTCTCTGTCTCTCTCTCTCTCTCTCTCTCTCTCTCTCACGCACACACGCACACACGCACACACGCACACACGCACACACGCAAGCGTACTTCACGTGTTTATACACAATCTGCCGGAGTGTACACAGTACAGTACACTGAACCCCAAATAACTAAAGTCATTACGTTTTCGTTCAATTTTCCTGGGTATTTTTTTGTTTGTTTGTTTGTATATATACGTTTATTCATTATCGCAAAAAAAGGGGAAGAACAAAAACGTCTAATACTGTAGAATGTACATCGAGAATAATTATTTAAAAAAACCTGATATCCAGATCTTCTTCCGGAGGATCGATACCCCCCCCCCCCCATTTTTAAAGATTATTAAACAATTGCCCCACCCTTTTCATTTTTTAATCGCTGCATCATCATTTTGACGACAATATATCAAAATGTAATGATGACATATGCCATATATATGTAGTAATATTGTTTTGTTTATATATATATATTTATATATATATATATATTCTTTATTCTTATTTTTTATTATTTCATGTATCCACATAAAATGTTATAAGGAGACATAATATATTATGTATCGATTTTCAGTATTTACTTCAACAGTGCTCAATACGTGAGTAGAGCTCGGTGTTAAGTTATATATATATACAGGGTGAGCCAAAAGTAGGTGGACACTAAAAAACATTTATTTTCTTGATTTACACAGCTTTGAAGTCTGCCTCTTACGCTTCGACAAAAAAATGTTTTTTACTGTCCACCTACTTTTGGCTCACCCTGTATATATATATATATATATATATATATATATATATATATATATATATATATATGTATATATATATATATATATATATATATATATATATAAGGACCGGCGGGACAGTTATAAAAGGGGGGGGCTCTCCTAAAAAGTGGGGGGCCGGTTAAACACATGCATATATAACTTCATTATTAATGACCGTAAAGTGTGGGGGGGGGGGCAAGTCAAAAAGTGTGAGAGGGGGGGGGCTTGAGCCCCCCTTGCCCCCCCCGGTGCCGCTGTCCATGATATACATATAACTTACCACCTTACCTATTTATAACTTACCATTTACCTAGCTCTTCTTACGTATTGAGCACTGTTGAAGTAAACACTGAAAATCGATACATAATATATTATATCTCCTTATAACGTTTTGTGGGTACATGAAATAATAAAAATAATAATAAAAAAATAAAGAAATAATATATATATATATATATATATATATATATATACACTGTTATAATTGATAAACACATTCTTTTTATTAGTGTGTGGTTGTTCATTATTTCAAAGTTCCGGGATAAAAGAAAAAAAGAAAGTCGAAAAAGAAAGAAGGGCGAAAAAAAAAAGAAAGAAAGAAAGAAATGATAAAAAAAATAGAGACTAACAGAAAGAACTACCTTCATTACATGTACTTACTATTGCTACTCCTACCACCACCACCACCGCCACTACTCCCACTACTACTACTTACTACGATTACTCTTGCGTTGTCAAAACTCTTAGATTTTTACACGCACGCACTGACATCGCGCTTACTAAAATTAAAAACAACAGCTCTCATACTTGCGTATGTATAAACATATAAATATGTATATGTGCATGCATATGCATATAGATATTTATCGTGCCTATAAGCGCAGCTATTTATTAAATCAGTGCTAAAAAATAATCTCGAAAAAGCTAACATAAATAATTTCTATTGTTGGCGAGAGCAAGCGTACACACCACATACGTACGCGCCCCTGAACACAAACCCCTCCGATATATCATACCTCTACACGAAGATGGATTTGGAGAATATGATCCGCTCACAACGACAGCAACAATAACAGCAAAAACAATAATAATAATAATAATAATAATAATAATAATAATAATAACAGAACGTAATTATATATGAGAAATTTTTTTAAAAAATAACTATAAAAAGCAAATAAACAACAAAAAAAACACAAACACCTTTCCAAAACAAAAAAAAAACAACAAAAAAAACAACAAAAAAAACATACGACTATTTTAAACGACAGAAACTGTAGTATTTTTTTTTTTCGTTCATTCATGAACTTGTAAAGAAAAAAAAAACACGGGAGGATTTATATTGTTCTATTATGTCATTTTTACCTCAGGATAAAAAATATACCGGTGGTAAAAGGTAAGTTTATTCATTTATTTATTTATCTTCTTATTTTTTTATTTTTGTACTATAGTCAAGTTAGCCTTTTGGCTAAGATCAAAGTGTAGTATCTGTTCCGATGGACACTGCACCCCATACTGGTGCTGTCGTGGCCTTCGGGTCTTGATTTACGCCGGTCAATGGGTCTGTCCTGTGCAGTTCTGGGAGGTCCACCTTCCCAGGCTTTGCCTCCCCTCTTTGGGGAGGAGTAAGTTTATTGCTTACTGTCTGAGGCGCCTCTATCGGGGAATGCCGACGGGGTGGCCCAGGCAATTTTTAAACCCCACTTTCCCGACCCGACCTTGGGTCACATCTTACTTGTGGGAGTAAGATAAAAAACTGGCCTTGTGCCTAACTCCTGGAGAGGAGTAAATCAATACTCATTCGTGTATTTATAAATTTGCTGTTCCAAGTGCACCATTGCGTACGTTACATTCGTTGCACATATTTACGTATATACACATGCAAAACACATACATACACGCGCGCGCGTGTATATATATATATATATATATAGTGGCATTTGGTGACACAAACTTAAAACATTACCCCCCCCCCTCTCATTTTGTCCCCGTTAACAAGATCGGACAAAGCTTAATAGAAAACATGAATGATATGGTAAAATTAGGGGATCCACCACAAAGACTAACAATTCATAACGGAGATGAAACGCGAACGCCTCTGTGTAGCTTAATTTCAATAAAATATATTTGCATACACTACTACCTAGCTCTACTCACGTATTGTTGAAGTAAATACTGAAAATCTATAAATAATATCCTAATAATATAATATGTATATACAAGAAACAATTATATATATATATATATATATATATATTATACACACACATCCTCAGACAGGGGTCCGAAACTCCTGATGATAGTATCTAGTGCTGTCAGCTGCGAAGCACAAAAAGATCGTGTCATTCAAATCCTTATATATATATATATATATATATATATATATATATATATATATATATATATATATATATATATATATATATATATATATATATATATATATATATGAATGATCACCTAATGTCAGGCGTCAGTCTGCTGGGACCAGGTTTCGAACTTCGCTAGGTTCAGCCACGCTGATGTGTCGTAAGATGACGAAACATGACCGTTATTTTGAAAATAATATATATATATATATATAATATAATGTATATATATATATATATATATACAAAAACGCACACATACATTATATATATATATATATATATATATAACTATCTAACTTTATATCTCACTACCTACCTCTCCTTAAGTATTGAGCACTGTTGAAGTAAATGCTGAAAATCGATACATAATATATTATATCTCTTTATAACATGTTATGTGGATACATGAAATAATAAAAATAAGAACAAAGAATATAACACACACACACACACATATATATATATATATATATATATATATATATATATATATATATATATATATATATCTATATATATATATAACAGAGCTTATTCATTGAACAGTTCGAGTAAATTCTCTTAAAATACATATACACAAATATATGTTTATATATATATATATATATATATATATATATATATATATATATATATATATATACACACACGTGTGTATATACGTATGTTTGTGTATTAAAAACCCGAACCGAACATAGCTCTGTTGGAAAAGATATTGAGCTCTTTATATTTACAATTTCCTGCTGTCCTGATTCATTCATTAAGGTTTTCGGGATGAATGTCTGAACGGCCGTTTTTGGCGAAATCATTTTTATAGTATTAGCGTTCAAACTACCTACTTACCTACCTACTTACCTACCTACGCTTTCTCTCTCCCTCTCATATATATATATATATATATATATATATATATATATATATATATATATATATATATATTTATATATATATATATATATATATATATATATATATATATATATATATATATATATATATATATATATATATATATATATTCAAAATAATATATTGAAATATTGGGCGGGGTTATTTTCCAGTCTTTATATCATACCAGCCGTTACCAATGAATAGTCGTATTACGACCGATGTTTTCCCCTAGAATATGAGCGACGACAATACTTTCCGTTTCATTACAGTCATGGTTTGGATGGTGCTATCCTCCCTTGGTCTTTTCACTTCTCTGAAGCCTTCCGCCGCCACTTTCCGGGATAACAACTGATACTGGTGTCACGGTTTTGTTTTGATGTTTCTGGTGTTATCGGGGAGATTATACCGTTTTCTCTACATATTGTTAGTTGTCACCTAATAATATATATATATATATATATATATATATATATATATATATATATATATATATATATATATATATATATATATATATATATGAAAGGTTCGAATGCAATACGCGATAAACGCCATTCTCAAAATCACGAAACTGTCCATACAAAAACTGTTGCATTTCAACACTCGACGGCACCCCAAAACTATGTGTAACATAATAAGATACCGAAATAATTTCTTTTTGATTTCAATTAGAATCTACTTTAATTCGAAGTCTAGATTCAATATATTCGTGTTTTTCAAATTTAAGGTATCAATTTAAACGAATTGGATTTATCGCGTTTTGCGTTCAAACACTTCATATATATATATATATATATATATATATATATATATATATATATATATATATATATATGTCTCGGAAGTATCTCAACCATTAAAACTATATTAAAAAAAAAAAAACTTAAAAAAAAAAAAAACTTTTAGTCCCAAGTCTTTCAGTGGAAAATCACTCATGTAAGTCAATTTATTTTTTACAGTTATTATATTAGTTTGTTTCTAACACTATTTTAAGGGATCATCAGTTGTTTACCATGAAAAACTGTTTCGGGAATTTAATATATATATATATATATATATATATATATATATATATATATATAAACTATGTCATACTATAATTTATTGTCAGTTTCAAATTAATGAAAGGCTTACAAAACATACTCAAACAAATTCATACAGTAAACAAAATCTCGAGTCATTAGAGAATTGTTGTCAGATAAAAACCGTACACCATCAAAGCATACTTCATGCAGACAGTCTTCAAACGTCCATGAAAACAAAATCAAAAACGTTAAAAAAACAAATGACGAAATGGAAAATTCACACATTTTGAAAAGGTTTCAAATCACTCAAATTCGAATGTTCATTTTGCCCTGGAATTTGATTCCCATAAATATCGATCTGAACTATATAAAATAATAAAAACTGTCTATATATATATATATATATATATATATATATATATATATATATATATATATATAGTATTCCAGGTAAAGTAAACATCCACAGGATAAAAATCCAAAGAATTTAAACACGGCTTATAAAGAGTTCTCAATATAAAATAGAGATTTGATATATATATATATATATATATATGATTATTTTATTCCTACATAATCTGCGACATCGGCATGTCGATGTTTCTAACAGCTGTTGATCGATAACATCAACATACCAGTGTCTCAGATTATGACATGTCTGTATAAATAAAAATAATCATATATTTATATAATTTAGACCTGATTAACCTCATTCCCCCTGAAGATGGACCCAGATGGGTCCGAAAGTACTTGGAAGACAGATGCAAATTATGGCAAATTCATCAGCCAATTCCCCTCCGAAACTAAGATCATAATTCGGACTATTGATTGGATCTACCAAAGGATATCTAGACACGAGTTGTCTCTTATATACCACAATATATATATATATATATATATATATATATATATATATATATGTGTGTGTGTGTGTGTGTGTGTGTGTGTGTGTGTGTGTATGTGTAATCCAGGTAAAACATCCACAGGGTAGTAATCCAAAGAATTTCAACCAGGTTTATAAAAAAGTGCTCAATATCAAATAGAGCTTTTATATATGATTATTTTTATTTACACAGACATGTACAAAATCTGCGACACTGGCATGTCGATGTTATCGATCAACGGCTATTATAAACTGAGATCTCATCAGGCAGAGTTAGAATCCGATCTTAACCTTAGATCATATTTGGAAAGATTACGATTTATTACTTTTATATATATATATATATATATATATATATATATATATATATATGTAGAAGGATGAAAAGGAATTAGAAAAGCAAAAGTCAAATAAAAGTAATAAGTCGTAATACTACACAACCGAATAAACAACAAGAATTGATTTAATTTTCCTAAACTTTATAATAGAATTGTCCACATGGACCCGTGTGATAAGTCATAATCAGTTCTCAGTGACAGTCTTCTGGAGGTTAATGGTTCAATCCTTATTACAGGCGGTACTAAGAATACAGTTACGCATTACTTAAGACTTCTAGCCGATCATGGGTGACGGGACGGGATTAATCTACTCCTGTGGATTAAATAATAGGTTCGGTTCGAAATTCCCGAGTTCGGCATAAATATTCCTGTGATCGATAAAACGCACCTGAAGAAGGTCGTAGGTTACATCAGGTTATCTCGAATTAAAGGGCCCAGCCAAATGGGGGTTACAAATAATTATTTAATGATAAATATTTAATTATTATCTACATACGTATACGTTTCATCCTTGCGGAATCATCAGGTCGAATGATTCAAATAATCGAAATTACTTTCAGCTCTTCTGGATTTGTCGTAATTTTCTCCATTTTTTTTTCTTTTTAAATAGTTATTTTAACTGATCTGTAGTGTTTATTTCGATTTCTCCAAGTTGTTTTTCCAGGTTCTTCGGAACTTTCCCTACCGCTTCTCCAATTACTGGTATTAGAGAAACTTTATTCATGTTCTATATTTCTTTTCAGCTCCTTCGAAAGTTTCATGTATGTGCTTAGATGTCCTGTTTTCTTGATCTTTGCCCTGTAACTTGCTGTGATGACGAAATCTACGATTGGCATTTTTTTTCTTTTTTGTTGATTATTACCACACCAAGTATCCTTGCTTGGGTGGGGTCATCCGCTTGTATTCTTAGGTTCCGGATCATTTGTGCTTTATATTTTTCGCTACTAGCTCCGTTTCCTTGAAGGGGCCTTTTGGCTAAGATCAACGTGTAGTATCTGTTCCGATGGATACTACACCCCATAGACTGGTATTGTCTTGGCCTTCGGGGCTTGATTTACGCTGGTCTATGGGTCTGTCCTGTGCAGTTCTAGGAGGTCCACCCTCTCAGGCTTTGCCTCTCCTCTTTGGGGAGGAGTAAGTTTATTGCTTACTGCCTGAGGCGCCCCTACCGGGGAATGCCGACGGGGCTGCACAGGCAATTTTTAAACCCCACTTTCCCGACCCGACCTTGGGTCACATCTTACTTGTGAGAGTAAGATAAAACTGGCCTTGTGCCTAACTCCTGGAGAGGAGTAAATCAATACTAGCTACGTTTTGGTTCTGTGTCATTTGTCATCATATTCAAAGTGCAAACGTTTGCATAGTTTCTATTGGATAGCATTGTTCACGCAGTCGTGTCTGTTTTGTATTTCTTTTCGGATATATTTCTTAAGTTTTATCTATTTTGGTTTTTATATAGTTCCTGCTTGTCGCGTTGTTCTGTGCCATTCTGTTTCTCTGTTGAAATGGCCTTTTCGCAGCCATGTCCTTGTGTTTTCGTACGCTTCTTTGCTCAATTGTATTAATTGTCTATGTAACTACTTCTCTTTCCCTTTTCCTTTTCTCGTCTTTTTATTTTAGCTTTACTGTTTACTGTATTTTTCATTTTGGCGGTGCAGCGGTAATCAGCCTTTCCATACTTTGGATGATGTATTTTTCTGTTTCTTTCATCGCATCATCAACACGGTCGTTTATACTTACCAGTCATCTTTCACCTTCTTCCCCTTTTACATAAAGTCGGTTAGCAGCATCTTTCGGTTGTAGTGCATGGTCCTTAGTTTCCTAGTTTTTGGGTCAATGTGCCTTAGTTCTTCTTTTGTCCAGCCTATGAAGACTCCAGAGTATGTTATTAGGGTACTGCACAGGTATTTATTCAATTATGTTTTTACTAGTGTTGGGACGATTAATTGGACTCGGGAATCGGAAAAATCAGGAACTGTTGGGGGTATCGGTATCGGAATTGGTATCGGAATCAGAAAAATGTTAGCCTTATTCCTGATTTAAAAAACGATTCTTTTAATTTTTTTCCTTGACAATAACAAATGAAACAAACACAAACACAGGGTATTTATTTATTAGAAGATTGTTTATTTACAACATAAGACTAATGGCCACGTGACCGCAGATTAGTAATCTCGTTCCCAGGTTTAGCATTGATTCTCGGAGTCTAATTTAATTGTTTTCATTGGTAAATTATGGTAAACAAAGTAAATATTCTAGAGATCATTTACGCCTATTCTCTTATGAAGCCTTTTGAAATGTTCCAAAAATGTTTGCACCTATTTGCTAAATGTCTATATGACGTCTCTCACGGAGTTCACAGTTGAGTATTAAAATGCTGGGGCAAGATTTTTTATTTTGTTGGCGCCGCTTTGACCCTGGCTGTTATCTATCATCTGAAATAATAAGTGTTTTTTTTTTTAGTTTTAACAATGACACATTTTATACTAAAGTCTTATGAGGAACATCAACATGACCAAGATTTAAAACAAACAAAATTAGTTATAAGTCCTGAAAATTCTGTCTGGTCCGAAAGGGGTGATCATTTTATGTTAAATATATGCAAAACTGATTTTTTGTTGTTTTATTTATTTTTAACCAGTAAGTTTTTCAGACTGTTTACATGTATTTGCCTAAAAAGAATCGTAGGGCGGGTAGTATAGGGTGTACAGCTCTAATAATGCCTTATTTTCTTTCACAACAAAAAGTTACAATTGCTACTTGGCGAAAAAAAAAAATAGAAAACAAGCACCAATAATGTCATAAGAACGCAGTATTTACAAAATAACAAAAAATTGTTTTAAAATAAAATAAAAACATTTTTGTCAAGAAAAAGAATTACTGAGAAACGATTTTTTTTTATTTTCAAAAATTAATTAATTTTTTTGTTGGTGGGCTTTGGTCTGTGTTTGAATTATTTTTATGGCTTTTGTCCGGTGGGCTTTGATCCGATCACCGCTAAATCCCCTCCTCTAAAATATGAAATTCTAATTTTTTTGTGAATACCCTGAAAAAAGATTATTTAAGAATTTGGAATGGACGATCAGTTTCACGTAAAATGTTCTCTCATTTCCTAGACATTCTAGCGTTTTAGAGCAGTTAACCAAAAATGTTTGTTTTGCTATGGGGGATACATTCTGTGCGTTCATTTTATTTTTTTGTGGTGAGGGGTTCTACTTTCTTAAGCGGTTACGTATGGTTTAATGGCCTTGCCAGTCGGACTTAGGGTTAGTGGTAACACAATTTGTGACAATCCCTAAAAAGATAGAATGTCCCGAAAATAATGATGATTTTACGTTAAATTTATATACGAAACTGATCTCCCACTCTAAACTCTTAAATAAGTGCGTTTCTTTCTTTCTACCAAGTGTTTCAAGGTGCTCACACGTAATCACCTAAAAATGTAGAATCTAATTTTTTTAGAAGGGGGAGATTTAGCTGAGGATGTTAATCTTGAAATTAGTCATTATTATTAGTAGTAATATTACTATTATTATTAGTAGTAGTAATATTACTATTATTAGTAGTAGTAATAATATTACTATTATTAGTGGTAGTAATATTATTATTAGTAGTAATATTACTCGTAGTAGTAGTAGTAGTAATATTACTATTATTGGTAGTAGTAATATTACTATTATTGGTAGTAGTAATATTACTATTATTAGTAGTAGTAGTAATATTACTATTACTAGTAGTAGTAGTAATATTACTATTATTAGTAGTAGTAGTAATATTACTATTATTGTTATTATTAGTAGTAGTAGTGATATTACTATTAGTAGTAGTAGTAATATTACTATTAGTAGTAGTAGTAGTAGTAATATTACTATTATTATTATTAGTAGTAGTAGTAGTAGTAGTAATATTACTATTATTATTATTAGTAGTAGTAGTAATATTACTATTATTATTAAAAGTAGTAATATTGCTATTATTATTAGTAGGAGTAATATTACTATTATTGTTATTAGTAGTAATATTACTATTATTATTATTATCATTAGTAGTAGTAGTAGTAGTATTACTATCATTAGTAGTAATATTACTTGTAGTAGTAGTAGTAATATTAATATTATTAGTTGTAATATTACTTGTAGTAGTAGAAATTTTGAACATTTTTATTTGTTCATTTTCCTATATCTGTGGCACTATTGAAATAACATTTTTCAAATCTTCACTTTTTCTGAAGACGTTGATAGTCCGGTTAATATTCTATTCCAATAACCATGTTTTTGTTTTATTATTTTTATTTTTATTTTTTCACATTTCCGCAAAGAAATAACATTTCTGTGAGATATATTTTTTACGGTCCGTTTCATTTGTCTTGTGCCAAACAACATTTTTATGTCAATATCGTCTCCCCAACATTACAAAATCATCAGAAAAATTCCCAAACAGTAAAAAGTTATTGGATTAAAGTGTCTTGAAAAAACCTACACTATACAATGGTGAAACCAAACAACAACAAAAAACAAAGAAAAGAGCAAACTTTATTATGCCTATCTTATTGAGTGTCTCGCTTGACTTTTTTAAGAAAATAGTTATCTTGTACTTTGCACCAATATAGTATTGTTGTTGTTAGAGTTTGACATATTTTTAAAAAAAGATATGAAGCTTACAAACGTAGTGTTTATTTATTATTACACCGCCATAAAAAGCGTCTTATCATTATTATCATTATGTATACTCACTAAGAGTTCGCACACAGGTCATCATTAGTGATCAGTCGTGCTCCCTGGAGTCTGAGTGACAACAAGTCTCCCCAGATGTCCAGTACTCTCAACCTCTTTCGATAACCATTGCAAATGACTTTGCGTTATCACAACAGACGTTTACCATTTATCTCTCGCTGGCAACGACCTTTGGTCTTTTCTGGGATTTGGATGGCAATAAGCTTCCCCAAGATCCCAGTCCTCTCCGCACTCTTCTAGTGGAGTTCTGGTTCGTGCTCTCCCTCCTCGGTCTTTCTATCCTCCTTGACCCTTCACGACTTGTTTGAGGAGAGGGGGTAATTTATGAAATTTATTGCATTTTCTGTTCGCTTGTTTTATGTAGTGGTGTTCTTTTTGTGTTTTTCTTTTCACTCTATTGCAACTTCCATGTGACTGGTTAGCATTCACAGTTTATGTGGGTTGGTTTCCGCATTCAAGGATTTTCATTACGATTTCAGCTATTTTTATCATTACCGTCCGTTGTATGATCTCAGTCTTCCCTTTTATCCCAATTTCTCCCAGTCTTTTTTCCAGTTTTCTTCGGGGATTGTTCCTAGTGCTCCTACGATTATTGGCATTATATTGACTTTCTTCATACTCCATATCCCTTTCAATTCTCTGGCGAGTTCCGTTTAATTGCTTCGTTTTTCCGTCTCCTTGATCTTCACTCTGTGGTCTGCTGGTACAGGAAAATCTACGATTTGGCAGGATTTTTTCTTTCTTGTTGATTATTATGGGATCCGGTCTCCTCGCTTGTATGAGTTTATCTGTTTGCACCTCCATATCCCAGAGGATTTTGTGATTTTCGTTTTTCAGTATAATTTCTAGTTTATGTTTGTACCAGTCGTTTGCATAATTCCCAGTGTACTGCTTTCCCCACACAGTCGTGTCTGTTCTTGTATTCTTTTAGGACTAGTTTGGTGCATTCACTTATTATGTAATAAGTGAATGAAGCAAAAATAGCCTATTTAATTTTATTATTGTTTATTTTTTCTTTAATATGCCAATTTTGAAAGTGCATGCCCCAATATAATCTAAGTGGATTGGCTAAGATCAAAGTGTAGTATCTGTTCCGATAGATACTGTACCCCATACTGGTATTGTCATGTTCTTCGGGGCTTGACTTACGCCGGTCAATGGGTCTGTCCTGTGAAGTTCTAGGAGGCCCACCCTCCCAGGCTTTGCCTCCTCTCTTTGAGAAGGAGTAAGTTTATTGCTTACTGTCTGAGGCTCCCCTACCGGGGAATGCCGACGGGGCTGCCCAGGTAATTTTTAAATGGCCAGAGTGCTCACCTCTCGGGCGCTGGCTTTTCAACCCCCACTTTCCCGACCCAACCTTGGATCACATCTTACTTGTATGAGTAAGATAAAAACTGGCCTTGTGCCTAACTCCTGGAGAGGAGTAAATAAATACTCTTTAAAGTGAAGTCGTTTTCTTTGTTGTTTCTTTGTCATCGATCGCTTTCTCTCTACCAAATCAATATTTCATTCTGGTTCATTAGTTTTTCTTGTGAAGCGTTGCAGAATGTCGTTAAAAAGGGTACTTCGGTGTAATTCCTTTCACAAAATACTTTGTCCAGATCGAGATTATTTTCGAATGGCCGTCATCTTAAACATAGACTTTACTCTGTATTCGTCCACATAGGGTTGCTTTCCTTTGATTGGAACAAAAAACATTTTAGAAAACGGCGTAAATTAAAATACTAAAAGCAAAACAAATTGCAAGTAAATAAAAACTACCGAGCAACACCGGGTAGATACAGCTTGTGACACATAAGTAATTTTATGTGGTAGTGTTGTTGCTGCTGTTGTTGTTGTGTTTTTGTTGTTGTTATTATTAATTTAAAATTTTACTTATATGATATGACTACACCATTCTGGCCTAGACCGTTTACCTAGTATATATATATATATATATATATATATATATATATATATATATATATATATATATATGCATTGATATATATATATATATATGCATTGATATATATATATATATATGCATTGATATATATATATGCATTGATATATATATATATGCATTGATATATATATATGCATTGATATATATATATATATATATATATATATATATATGCATTTATATATATATGCATTTATATATATATGCATTTATATATATATATATATATATATATATATATATATATATATGCATTTATATATATATGCATTTATATATATATATATGTATTTTTATATATATATATATGCATTTCTATATATATGCATTTATATATATATATGCATTTATATATATATATATGCATTTATATATATATACATATGCATTTATATATATGCATTTATATATATATATATACATATGCATATATATATGTATTTATATATATATATATATGTATATGCATTTATATATATATATATGCCTATATATATATGTATTTAGTAGTATGTTTTTGAAAGGCTGTGGGCAATGCAAATTCTGGGTAAGATACAAGTTATAAGGAACAAAAACAATAAATCGAATACGAAATATGACTTACTATTTATTTTTCCTAAAATCTTACATAACAGCGAGAGGGTTTTTAGCTGTTTGTGTGATGTTCGGGTGATTAAAAATCATTATTTAATATTTCAGGAAAAGAGACTTCCCTTTGTCAAAAATAAGTAAACCAGAAGAAAAATTTCTCCGACTGTGCAGAGAATCTTACAATGGCTGCCAGAGCTAGAACCGCAGCGAAAACAGTCTCACAGGGAATGTAAATTAATTTTTTTTTTTTTAAGGTTATGTTACATATATTATTTGGTGTTCAAAAATATGTGTGTAATGCTGGTTAAGTGTATGGTGCTCGATAAACTGTAAGTTTTAATAATATATATTTTTTTTTTTTTTTTTTAATTTTTTAAATTCTTTTTATTAAGTTTATATTTGATTATTTACTTTTATTTTAGTGTGTTTTATCTTCGTATTTTTATTTTTTATCTATCTTTCGTATTTTAAGAATTTTAATATAAAGTAAAGTAATTAATCTCTCTTTTAAATATTCTAGATTTATTAAATTTATTGATTATCGTCTATTTAAGAAGTGTTATTAATTGTGAGTTTCGTCAAATTAGTTTATCGAATTAACTTGATATATCTATTATAAGATAAAAGGAAATAACTCTGTTATGCGAATTAATTTATTTTATGGATTCTTTAGGTGGAAATCTGTATAACAATATTAGTATATATATATATAAAACATATATACACATACATGCATATATACATATATATATATACATATATATGTATACATACATTTTATATACATATATGTATATATATATACTTTCAAATATATATATGTATATATATATGTATTTATATATATGTATATATATCAAGGGAGGCGCGAGAGCGCTCTATCCCTTAATAGACTTCAAAAGCCCCCTATGCTGGAAATCTCATTGCTTTGATCAATCATAACTCAAAAACCAATAAACCAAATTAGTTAAAACTGTGTACAATTTTTTTTTTGATAGGTTCTATAAGTGGGTAGAATTTCAGCATCATTAGTCAAGGCAACATAGAGATCCACAAAGGTCAATCATGAAATCATGTTATCCGTGTGTACGTACGTACGTATGTGCCACCGTGTATCTCATCAACTATTTGATGGATTCAGCTGATTTTCCGCAGAGATAGAGGTTCTAGGGTCTAGTTGATGGCATTTAAATTTCAGTTTACCATATACCTTAGTTTTCCAGAAAATTCCCAAAAACCTTAAAAATGACCATTGCATTGAGCCAACGCACACACAGACACACTGACACCAACGCATACACAGACAATAACGCACACACAGACACAATGCATGAACTCTTTCACTGTCTTACGCATACTCACACTAAAGACGACACACACACACATTGCTTGAATCCACTTTCAATGTCGGCTGCTTATTCAAAACAAACTTATAAACTTAACCATTTTAATATTTCCGACATTTCTCACTGAACTTTTTCTTATGAAAACAAATGATGATTGACTCCATTTAATAACTTTCAATGAAATGTAATTTATTTAATGTAGCGAGGAAGTTTTTATTACGATTTCCTGTCAGATGAAATCGAAAGTCTTTCCAAAATTTGCAATTTCTCACAACGAAATTCAACGAAATATCGACCTACCTATCTATCTCTCTATCTATATATTTGTCTATAATTGTTGATTATATATATATATATATATATATATATATATATATATATATATATATATATATATATATATATATATATATATATATATATACAGATTATAATGGAATTAGAATAATAAAACTTTTTTTTTAAACATAACTCAATCCCATAACTAAGTAACAGTTTAGCATAGGAATGATAAAGCCTTAGGGAAAACAACGTTGATTAACTCACAGTAAATATAAGTATATATATTAACTGTGAAAAAATTTGTTCTAGTTTTAATTGTATCATGAGTAAATATACACTCATCATAATTTTAAAAAAAATATTTACCTGTGAATATTGGAAGAAACATTGATTAGTCAAACTACCAACTATATCAGTTATGAGAAGGCATTGTATTGCGGCATAGCCTTTACAAAAGTAATGACATTCCATGAAAAATGCCAGTATACTGAAATCATATGCCCTTAATAGGGTTAAGATGAAAATTCATATACACTAAACACTAAATGTACAAAAGCAAAGAAATTCCGAAATGTTTACACTTTTATTGTCATTAAGGTTATGCGAGCACAACAGGGCTATCTTAATTACTGGTAAGAAGTTTTCTTATAAAAAATATAAACATTGTTACTATTTTAGCACTGTTAATATAAGCATTGCCAATAAACATTTTTACTGGTATTTTACTTACCTTTATAGTATCCTCATCAATCACGCCCGAGTGGAACCTATTATTCATACGACATTAGCAGCATTGTTATGTATTAAGGAACATGAAGGTATTCTTGTTGTGCATAAGTGAATTTCATGTTTCACACTTTAATTTTTTTTTAATTAACAACTTTCACCATTTTTTAATATATATTTTTTCAGCAATACAATACCTTTTCTTACAATTCAGATTAAAGTTCCTCAAACAAAAATTTTAAATCTTATAAATCAAAAAATGTGAAATGTAACCCTTGGTATTTCTCATTTCACTGAGATTTTCGTTTTCTCTGAACTAAAAACAGCACCCTAAGGCTCTAATATGACATATATGGGCAATAGAATGGAACTTTATTTCGGTTCTTAATTTGTAACCTTGCGTAAGGGTTCAAGACGTAGCCTACAGCCAAAGTCTACGTTCTTACTGGATCGATCTAGGCCCAGTCGATATTAGGTAGCTTCCATAAGAACATCAGATCGATCAGAACGTTTGTTAATAAAAGAAGACGATGAGTTCCAGCCAAATTCCCTTCGGAAAAGCCCAAGAGATTTTGTATAAACGATTAATTCTTGTTCGATGTTTTGCGCTGAAGAAAAATTCCTACCAGTAAATACATAGCCCTGTTGTGCTCTCATACCCTTAATGACAATAAAAGTGTCAACATTTGGGAATTTCTTTGCTTTTGCACATTTAGTGTTTAGTGTATATGAATTTTCATCTTAACCCTATTGGCATTTTTCATGGAATATATATATATATATATATATATATATATATATATATATATATATATATATATATATATATATATATATATATATATATATATATATAATGGTAATAATCCAGGTGAAAAATATCCACAGGGTGGTAATCCAGAGAATTTTAACCGGGTTTATAAAAAGTGCTCAATATCAGAATAGAGCTTTATATATGATAATTTTATTTACACAGACATGTACAAAATCTGCGACACTGGCATGTCGATGTTATCGATCAACAGTTACTATAAACTGAGATCTCATCAGGCAGAGTTAGAATCCGATCTTAACCTCAGATCATATTTGGAGAGAATGAAGTGGAGGGATAGAGAAAGAGAAGAAGAAGAAAAGAAGTTTAACATTTCAAAAATTAAGGCTATTTACCAGGCAGTTAGATCGGATCGTGCATATAGCTATTTGTACTGCTTGTTATTAAAGCTACTCAAGAGTGGCCAGCCTTTGTGGGAGGGGGCTGATAAACAATAATATTTTTTTTTTTTTATAAATAAATATTAATTATTTAAATACCTAGAGACATCGATGTTTCATGCTAACGCAATCTTCAGTCTAGAAACTAATTCTCAACGGTCGGTAGGCGCGAACCCCGATCACAAATCGCCACTGATTCGTAGTCGGGGATCTTATCCATCGGTCATAGCCAATTAGTTAGTAAATATAGAGGAACTTTAAATGTAAATAGCGGAATATATATATATATATATATATATATATATATATATATATATATATATATATATATATATATATATATATATATATATATATATATATATATATATATATATATATATATACTTGCAATGTTTTATTTAATTGCTCAGTAAAATGTGTTTGTTTTTGTTCTTTACAAAAATGAATAAAGAAAATCACCCCATCCATTATTTTAATAAATAAAACACGGAATAATAAAAACATAGTTTTTAAACAAAATTTACCGTTACGGCGTAAAATGTAAAACAAAAATCGAGAAAAACATTTTAAATACATCTTGAAATCTGCAAAAGACAATCATGAGTGTATATTTGCGAATATTAATTTATTAGAAGCTTTAAAACAAATAAATTATGTACATTTTAAAGACGCCCAACGTTTGGGGAAGCTTTGGAATGTGTATATAATGCAGTTATGTGTACATATGGGTGTATATTTGCGAATATTAATTTATTATAAGCTTTAAAACAAATAAATTATGTACATTTTAAAGACGCCCAACGTTTGGGGAAGCTTTGGAATGTGTATATGATGCAGTTATGTGTACATATGGGTGTATATTTGCGAATATTAATTTATTAGCAGCTTTAAAACAAATTAATTATGTAAATTCTAAAGACGCGTTATATTTAGGGAAGTTTTTGAATTGGTATATATAGGAGTTGATAAGTAGATATGAATAAAGAGCAGACAAAGTTAATGATATAGTTTAGCACAATTAATAGAAGTAATAGTATAGTTTTGTGTTTAAGACAGATACCAAATCTCCATTAGTAATAGAAGTACAATAGTACAATTAATAGAAATAATAATATAGTTTTGGCTAAAGACAGACACATACCAAATCTCAATTAGTAATACTCAGATAACAACCCCTTCCCCCAAATTCCCATTGCGGACCAAAGCCACACTTGATAACCTGGTCATTACCCCATCCCAGGTCAGAGACATCATAAAAAAACTTGACACCTCCAAAGCTTGTGGGCCTGATCTTATACCAGTATTAGTAATAAAGAAATGCTCTGCTGAACTGGCCCCTGTCCTCTCCAAACTTTACAATAAATGTCTAGCTGAATCTTGCTTCCCTGATAGCTGGAAAATTGCCTCTGTGGTACCAGTCTACAAGAGTTCTGGGAATAGACCGATCCTCACAACTATCGCCCAATCAGTCTGCTGCCGATCTTTGCTAAAATCTTCGAATCCTTAATCAATCTAGCGATAGTAAGGCACTTAGTTAATGCTAAACTTCTTTCTTACCGCCAGTATGGATTTAGAAAAGCACGATCTACTGCGGACATCCTAACGGTCATCTCTGAACGCATGTATCATACACTTGACAAGGCAGGAGAAGCTAGGGCAGTGGCGCTTGATATATCCAAGGCCTTTGACAAGGTATGGCATAAAGGGCTTCTCCTGAAAATACGCTCATACGGTATTACTGGGTAATTACTTAATATAATTAGATCCTTCCCAGACAAAAGAAAAATCCAGGTTGTCCTTGATGGCCGTTCATCTAAGCAACATGACATAAATGCTGGTGTACTCCAGGGATCTATCCTTGGACCTCTGTGTTCCTGATATATATAAACGATCTCCCTGATGACACAGTGTCATTTACTCTCGCCATGTTGGCAAAACCGACACAATCATATCCAAGGCATTGGCTGAATCCTTAGAAAATGTAAACCGCTGCACAGATCCCAATCTAGGTTGACTGCCCCCTACCTTCTCCCCTCGTCTTTTTCTCAGTAGCCTCTTACGTCTACAGTGGCGTCCTGCCTTGTTTGGGGTGAACTATGTTAAAAAAAGATATGTATATATATATATATATATATAGAGAGAGAGAGAGAGAGAGAGAGAAAGAGAGAGAGAGATATGTATATATTTATATGTATATATATATTTATATTTATATGTATATGTATATGTACATATATCTATATGTATATATATATATTTATATTTATAAGTATATGTATATGTATATATTTATATGTATATATATAATTATATATATATATATATATATATATATATATATGTATATGTATAAGTATATATTTATATGTATATGTATATATATACGGCCCTAAATTTTTTGTATATTTTATATTATAAATAGTTTTTCACGTCAATACGTAGTTAAAGCAAAATAAATTGTTTTCGACTATTAATAAAATTCCGAACACTATTGATAATGTTTAACCATTCATTTACTTATTTTATGATCGCTTATGTTTGAATTCATGTTTTCAAACATGACATAAATCAAAAATCTATGACGTAACGTAAAAGCTATAATCATGTTATAAAGGTAATGTTTAAAATGCAATTCATAAGAAAATCTAAATAGCTTAGTTCGTAGAACATCAGATTGGAGATGTTTAAGTTTCAATTCCCGGTCATGGCATTCGTTTTATTTCTTGGGAATTTTTTATTTAGTATTAATGAAATATTTTACATTTCCTATGACTTACGGACAGACAGACACACGCACAGAATGTTCCCTTAATATTATGAGTAGACTAGCCAAAATATCCTCCCTGCGGTCGTATATTTTAGCTATGCTGCCGCGTCTCTTCCCTCTGTGACTGAAGAGTTCCACAGTCAACCGAGCGGGTTCAGTGAATTGTTTAAGTGAGTAAATTTGAAGGACTTACATAAGTTCAGTCAGTAACGATTAAGACTGCAAGCATCAGGTTTGCGGTTTCAATTTACAGTGTTGGCGTCAAGTTTCTTTATTGTTTATTTATGTAAAATAAGTTTCTTACGGTTAGAAAAATATCCGCTGACGGAAAGACAGACATACAGACATACAGACAGACAGACAGAGAAGGTGCTCGTTATATTATAGGTAGACTAGCGAAAATAGACTCCCTAACGGTCGTCTATTTTTGCTAGGCTGCGCGTTCTTCGGTAGTGAGACAAAAAAAAAAAGATTTGTCTCCGAATATAATTTTGTTTAAAAAAAGAAGAAAAAAATTTCCCGCCAAAATTTTTTTTCCCGCAAAATAAAAAGTATAAAGAAGTATAAAGAAGAACCAATTATTATACGAACATTCATTGCTAAATGAGAGATCTGAAAAAACTCCGATTTCTTCAAGTAGTTAAATTAAGTGGAAATTTTCAACTTTGTGATGTGGCGAAATCGTTAGGGCGTCTGGCTCTTAGCGTCAAGGTTGCGACTTCGAATCGCGGCCTGGACGCCAAAAATTATTTATTGTTTATTTAGTCGTTAATATGTGGCCAAATGTACTTGTTTATGTTTCTGACTTTGAAATTTATTAAATAGTAATTATCTCCCCCGTTTACTCTCTCGTTTACAAAAAGTTCTCCCAGACAGACAGGGCAGTTGCTCGTTATATTATAAGTTTTTTTTTCGCGCCAAAAAAAAAGGGGGGGGGGGTAAATACCCCCCTCCCTCCGGACCCTCCCTGAAAAAATCGAGAGCGAACGAAGACCCAATTGCATTTTCGAAGAACAGATCAAGCGCGGACGCAGATCCCAAAGTATAAAAAGAACCAATTATTATACGATCATTTATTGCTAAATGAGAGATGTGAAAAAAAAGCGATTTGTTCAAGTATGAGAATTAAGAGACTATTTTCAGTTGTGTCCCTTTAGCTCATTCGGTAGAGCGTTTGGCTGATACCGTCAAGATTGCGAGTTCGAATTGCGGCGTTGACGCCGAAAATTATTTATTGTTTATTTAGTCGTTAATATGTGGCACAATGTATTTACTATGTTTCTGACTTTGAAATTAATTAAATAGTAATTATCTCCCCCCTTACAAAAATTCTCCAGGACGGACCGACAGAGAACCTGCTCGTTATATTATAAGTGGACTAGCCAAAATAGCCTCCCTACGGTCGTCTATTTTTGCTAGGCTGCCGCGTCAGAAATGAACGCTAACCCGTAAACTGATGGAGCCCCAGTCATATTTCTTGGGTGGGTAGACATCGATTTTCTTTGTTTCTAACCAAGAATATTTTTAGTTTAAAAACAAAAAAAAATTTTTTTAAACATTTTTTACCCACCCCCTCCAAAAGTTTTTTCACCCTCCCCCATGTATACTAATATTTTCAGTTTAAAAAAAATATTATTTTTTGCCCTTCTCCGTAATAGTAATATTTTCAGTTAGAAAAAGAGAAAAAAATTTTACCCCCCATAATTTTTTTTTGTACTCTTCCCCATGAATAATGATATTTTAAGTTAGAAAAAGAAAAAAAATCACCGAGTGGGGCCCGAGTGGCAACAAGCCTCCCCAAGGTCCCAGAGCTGTCCGCGCTCTTCCAGTGGAGGTCTGGTTTGCGCTTTCAAATTTTTTTTTACCCTTCCTCATGAATAGTAATAATTTCAGTTAAAAAAAAATAATTTTAGCCCCCCCCCAAAAAAAAAAATATGTTTTACCCTTCCCCATGAATAGTAATGTTTTCAGTTAAAAAAAGAAAAAAGAAAAAATTTACCCCCCCTCAAAAAAAATTTTGTTACCGTTCCCCATGAATAGTAATATTTTCAGTTAGAGAAAGAAAAAATTTAAATTAGGAAGCGCCTCGGTCATATCAAAGAACTAATGTTTAAATATGCTATTGAAGGCGCCTACGTCATATCACAGAACCAGTTTTGTTATTCTTCCAAAACGGTTACCCATTTAGTAATAGCCGCGTGGGGCCCGAGTGGCAACAAGCCTCCCCAAGGTCCCAGAGCTGTCCGCGCTCTTCCAGTGGAGGTCTGGTTTGTGCTTTCAAATTTTTTTTTACCCTTCCCCATGAATAGTAATAATTTCAGTTAAAAAAAAAAAATGTTAGCCCCCCCCCAAAAAAAAATATGTTTTACCCTTCCCCATGAATAGTAATGTTTTCAGTTAAAAAAAAAAAGAAAAAAAAATTTATCCCCCCTCAAAAAAAATTTTGTTACCGTTCCCCATGAATAGTAATATTTTCAGTTAGAGAAAGAAAAAAAAATGTACCCCCCCCCCTAAAAAATTTCTTTAAACCCTCCCCCATTAATAGGTACAAAAGACATTTAAATTAGGAGGCGCCTCGGTCATATCAAAGAACTAATGTTTAAATATGCTATTGAAGGCGCCTACGTCATATCACAGAACCAGTTTTGTTATTCTTCCAAAACGGTTACCCATTTAGTAATGGCCGAGATATTTGTTGCTTAACTTCAATTTACAATAAAACACCTTTGTCTTATCAACGTAATGAATGTAAAGAATGATAATGTGAAAAAATCCTCTCAAAATGACGTCACTTCCGGACGGACCGGAAGGATGAGTCAGCAATTTATTTTTCCAAAATGATCACCAATTTACTAATGGCTTGGATATGCCTTGATTAACTTCAATTTACAATCAAAAACATTGTAATGAAAACGTAATGTAAATAATGAATGAAAACTGTGAAAAAATCCTCTCACGATGACGTCACTTCCGGAAAAAACCGGAAGGATGAGTCAGCAATTTAGTTTTCCAAAATGGTCACCGATGTACTAATTGCTCGATTATGCCTTGTTTACTTTTAAGTTATAGTAGAAAACATTGTCTTGACAACGTAATGAAAATAAAGAATTATTATGTGTGAAGAAATCCTCTCAAAATGACGTCACTTTCGAAAGGATGATTTTGCAATTTTAACAGTATTTATTTACTCCTCGCCAGGAGTTAGGCACAAGGCAGTGTTATCTTACTCCCACAAGTAAGATGTGACCCAAGGTCGGGTCGGGAAAGTGGGGTCTGAAAAGCCAGAAGCCGAGAGGTGAGCACTCTGACCTTATTTTTTTATACTTCGTTTGTAGAAGGTTATTACTCTTGAAATACCTACTCACAAAATTGTCCTATTTAAAACAATAATAAGTCGAGTATTTTTCATGGTGATTTGGTTGCAAAACGCATGACGATACAGGAAGTATGAGATTTCAACATTTTGAAGTTGATACTGACTTCATTGTCCAGCTAAAGCATTTGCTTGGTTGTTATTACATCTAAACGAAGTCGGTTTTCTTGTATTTCTATATCAATATAAGTGAAGCATGGTTTATACTAAAGCTGAGTAAGTCAACGTTTACTAAATAGTTTAGTCGCACAAAATGAATGCTAAAATATTTGTCAGTTATGCAGTTGAGTTATCTTAGAAAAGTTTCCATTTTAATTATTCTAATTTGCCGTAATTTGTAAATAACTCAAGTTACTAATTTCTAACTAACTATCTATCAATTTCACTCTCTCTTGCTCTATGTTGTTCTATACGGTATTTATCCCTCTGGACATTATTCGCCACGTGTATCAAAGTACGAAATGGATGTTTTTCGTGAAATTATTCAACAATAAGTCGTTTTTTTCTGTATATTTGAAGATTCATTTGTCTATAACAGAATTTAGATTCTATGGCTATAAAAAAAAATTGTTTATTTTTAATAAAAAAACAATTTTGCTTGATACGAGACCTTGTGTTTGTCGGAAAATATCTCAATTTATATATATATATATATATATATATATATATATATATATATATATATATATATACAACAAGAATAACTATATAAACGATAAATTGTCACGTAATTTTAGACAGGTCTCATAGCGTAACGAAACGTACAGAAAGAATCTCAACTGAAGTGTCTGCCTCTGTTTTTAACTACATTATTTTTGTTATGTTGTGTTATTGTAATCGACGCTCGTTCGTTACACGTCGTTCAATAACTCTGTTTTATACAGAATTCCGCGTGGGGACCAATGATAATCTTCATTGAGGGATCTTCTTTTTTAAAATACATTATTATTATTATTATTATTATTATTATTATTATTATTATTATTATTATTATTATTATTATTGTTAATATTATTATCATCATTATTATTATTATTATTATTATTGTTAATATTATTATTATTATTATTATTATTATTACTATTATTATTATTATTGTTGTTGTTAATATTATTGTTCTTCTTCTTATTATTATAACTTTTATTTTATTTTCTTATTTTTGTTCTTATTTTCTTTTTTCTTCTTCTTATTTTTGTTCTTGTTATTATTATTATTATTATTATCATTATTATTGTTATTATCATTATCATTATCATTATTATTATTATCATTATCATTATTATTATCATTATTATTATCATTATTATTAGTAGTAGTAGTATTGTTAGCAGTGTTATTATTATTAGTAGTAGTAGTATTGTTAGTAGTATTATTATTGGTAGTAGTAGTAGTAGTAGTAGTAGTAGTAGTAGTAGTAGTAGTAGTAGTAGTAGTAGTAGTATTTGCGGACCACAAACCTGCGTACAAAGTATAACTATGCAGAACTCTTTTTACTTATTATTGTATCAAATTTAGAAAAGTATTTTATTTACAAAATCCTTCAATTGAACTCGTGTATCCGAACGTAGGAAGTATTTCTCATCACATGCGATTTAAACTCCCTCCCCCCATACACACACTTTTCGACCTCGGCCCCCAAACAGGGTTGCCAGATTTAAAGGTCAGGATGATACGACTTACTGATAGAACTAGGTCAATTGTTTTATGAGACTTTTTAGATAAAACAGAAATCACTTTTCATTATAGCGATGACGTTGAACCTGTTGAAGCAACGATAATTTATTAATCTATGTTAATATTAATTATGAGACAACTTCATGTGTGTCGGGGGTGTACCTAGGAAGGTGCTGATCATAGCATTCTTCATCACCTTGGCAAAGTAACACTTCGCTAACTATGTGGAGGTTTTACCTCTTGTCTTCCCTACAGTTCCTTTTTTACAGAAGAGACGTTACCAGTCTTCATCTATTATTCTGATTGGTCAACTGCTGCGATCTGATTGGCTGTCGTTATGGCTTTCAGCAATGGTTTATATCAAACCACAATGCATTTCGACTTCCGGTTTCACATAGAAGGTGCTCGACTCTGGTTCCTCCTTGTAAGAAATTCACAACAAGAACTCGTCTACAGCCACAACTGAAAAAAAGTCTCTTTTTTCTCCATCTATCTAGCACCAGGCGGAATGTTCATAAACAGTTTCTTTCTAAGAAACTACCCTACTACCCTGCAGACTGCAACATGGTCGTCTTCAAATCCAATGTCACCAAATTCATATCATAAACCGTCTTAATAAGTAATCAAACTTTGTTCATTGCATTCATTATTTTCAATCTTATCATAATATTTTTCATCATTCAACTTACAAGCTGTCCATCTCGTTAACCCTTATCCTCCAGTTGCTTTTAGCTTTGATAAATGGTGACTCATTGGTAAAATAACCCTAACCTTGATAATAACACATTTAATTATTATTATTATTATTATTATTATTATTATTATTATTATTATTATTATTATTATTATTATTATTATTATTAATAATAATAGTAGTATTTTTTACTATTGATAAAATGTTTAAATGATAATTAAAATATCTAAAATAATAATTTAATTACGAAATCAAATTCACCACAATGCATTTCGATTTATTTCTAAACAAGTTAGTCATTTTAATCTTGTGTACATTTGTAAATAGTTGAAAAGGGAATTAATTACTTCATATCCCTTTAAAACTTTAATGAAACTTTGAAGCCTTTAAATTGCTGAATGGCAAGTCATTTCTGGCTTCACAATTCTTAACAAATTCCCACGTATTAAAGGATTGAAACCATTTAACAAAATTAGTTTTAATTTTATAACAGTTTCGTTCAAGTAGTACTTTAATAATCAAACGTCATTGTAATAATACAATTTTAACTTTAAAAATCCTATTTAAAAATAGTAATTTAGTTCAAACAATCAAACAAACGGCATCTTTTCTCTTGCCACCGTCACGTTTATTTTCATCAATTTCTTAAACTATATACCTAATTGGGCGAATCCATTACCTTCCCTATAACAGGTCGAAAGATATAAATTTTCTGAGTCTCTGACGAGCAAGTTTTACACTCAATCAGATGAGATCTTTTATCTGCCAACACTTCACTGTCATTGTGCCTAGACGGTGTCATTCGGAAATGATTCTAACCAAACAAATACAACCATACAAGTACAAATTCTCTAAAAAAAGATCATACAGAATTATGAGGTAAAATAACTTCTTTTCCCAACGTGTCCGACCTTCTTTTTTTTCTTTTTTATGGTATTTCACCCCAAACAAGGCAGGTCGCCACTGTAGACGTAAGGGGCTACTGAGAATTAGGTGGTAGGTTTTGGGTGTCATCCTAAGTTGGGAGCTGTGCATCCTTTCGAACTAGGGAACCTGTACGGAATCTCGAACTAAACAATTTATTTAATCCACGTTAGATTGTTCATGTAGACCCGTGGCGCAATGGATAATGGCGTTGAGTAACAGTCAGTTTTAAGTGACAGTTTTCTGGAAGTTGAAGTTTCAATCCTCACTCAAGGCGATGATAATTAAGAATAAAATTAAAGTTACTTAACACTTCTACCTGGTCATGGCTGACGGAACGAGAACAATCTACCCCTGTTGATCAAAAGGAAAGTTCAGTTCGAAATTCTGTATAGGTTCCCGACTTCGACATAAACAATCCCGAGTTAGACAAGGTGCGCCTGAAGAAGGTCGGGGGTTACATCGGCCGAAACGTTATGGAAATAACAACCAAGATGAGGATAGTAGTTCGAATAATCTCAGTGATAACACTGCCATATCTATGGCATGGCTCATCATATTGAACAGGGACTAAGATGTTTTACTGATGGCGGAACACCTACTAAAATAAACTACGTGGTATTTCTCACATGTAGTTTTGTAGATCAAGTATTACAAGGGAGACTGCTCACTAAAGTAGAAACCATTAAAAAATCAATTACAATTAGTTTAATTTTTTTAAATCAGTGGCATTGAGTATAGATGACTTCGTCAGAACCAACTCACACTTTTATAAGTAGCCCAAGCAATTTCTAATCATCATGTTGGAAATATCTTGTTGTTTTGAGTAATTGCCTTTCTGGTTTGGGTCGGGGGGGATTATGGTGATATCAACCATTATTACGAGGCGATCGGCATTCCCGAGTAGGCTACGGGCATCTGTCACACAAATCTCGAGCAGTGTTATCAAGAATAGATCGAGAAGTGAGGCTTCCTGGTCCTCACGATCTGGGAAATGGATCGAGAAGATGATGGTTTGTGTAACGGAATAAGCAATCGTGAAACTACGCGTGCTATTACCAGCTGGGTCTATGGGTCTCGGGAAACAAAGCCAATCGTTGTGGTGGACATTAAAGTCTTCAAATACATGGATGTTGGCGCTCGGATCCGAGGAAAGTGTCTTGTGGCTATTTCTAGCCGAATCTGGGGACTTTGCCCTCAACTTACGAAGATCTAAAAACGCCCGTCGTCATCATCATTCTCTATTAAAATGTCTCTCTAAGAAGGTGAAATTAGACAGAAAATCGGATTTTAATATCGAGAAAATTCAGCAGCCCAAATAGGAAATCTAGACTGGGACCCCCAAAAATGTCAGTCTAGAAGGAGTTTGCCTCCTCTGACCGAGGATAGAACAGATAAACAAATATTACTTTTTGATCCTTGCCTGAAGGCTGGAAATTTAGGCATAGTTTCCAAGAGCCAAACATTTGAGTATTTCAACTTCGGATTTCTATTAAGTATATTAAATGATTGCTAGTTTATACCGACTCCTTGAACGATGTTAGTACAGGACCTGTCAAGTTATGTTCATTTCTTTAAATTTATAAAACACGTATCCAGTTAAAAATCCTTTAGACTTACATGAGATTCGAACTGGGGTATTAGCATTGTAAAAACTACTGCCTTGGTGATGTGTACTCTGCCTATTCCCTTTTTCAACCAATCACGTTTCTATTTACGTACTAACAGTAAACTAACAATACACCATAAGTTTATAGTTATATTGATCCATGTTTAATAGTATATAAATATATATTGATCCAAGTTTAATAGTATATAGATATATTGATCCAGGTTTAATAGTTTATAAATATATATTGATCCAAGTTTAATAGTATATCGATAGATTGATCCAAGTTTAATAGTATATAAATATATATTGATCCAAGTTTAATAGTATATAGATAGATTGATCCAAGTTTAATAGTATATAGATATATTGATCCAAGTTTAATAGTATATAGATATATTGATCCAAGTTTAATAGTATATAGATATATTGATCTAAGTTTAATAGTATATAGATATATGGATCCAAGTTTAATAGTATATAGATATATTGATCCAAGTTTAATAGTATATAGATATATTTATTCAAGTTTAATAGTATATAGATATATTTATTCAAATTTAACAGTATATAGGTATATTTATGCAAGTTTAATAGTATATAAATATATTTATTCAAATTTACTAGTATATGAATATATTGATCTACGTTTAATAGTGTATAGATATATTGATCCAAGTTTAATAGTATATATAGATATTGATCCAAGTTTAATAGTATATAGATATATTGATCCAAGTTTAATAGTATATAGATATATTGATCCAAGTTTAATAGTATATAGATATATGGATCCAAGTTTAATAGTATATAGATATATTGATCCAAGTTTAATAGTATATAGATATATGGATCCAAGTTTAATAGTAAATAGATATATTAATTCAAGTTTAATATTATAGAAAGATATTGATCCAGGTTTAATAGTATATATATATATATATATATATATATATATATATATATATATATATATATATATATTCAAATTTAATAGTATATAGATATATTAATTCAAATTTAATAGTATAGGGATATATTGATCCAAGTTTATTAGTATATAGATATATGGATTCAAGTTTAATTGTATATAGATATGTTTATTCAAATTTAATAGTATATAGATATATTGATCTTAGTTTAATAGTATATTGATCCAAGTTTTATAGTATATTGATCCAAGTTTAATAGTATATAGATATATTGATTCAGTGTCTGTTTCAACGGCTTATTACAATTTGTTACGAGCGAAATCACACGTGCGCATCATCGTCGCATAATATTGACGAACGTCACATGAACTACGTGTATTGTTTATTGTGTTCCATAGATAAAACGGCCGATGTTGTCCTTCATTGATCCCATGTTTCGCTAATTATATTATTCTGTTGTGAATGTAGAATTTAAATCCTATATTTCAGCATTAATGAAATAAACAAATAAAACACACGTTTCGGAATTTTTTTAGATGTGGATTAATAATTTGTATTATTGCTATTATTCGGACTACTGTTCTCATCCTGAGTGTTATTCTCACAACGTTTCGGCCGATGTAACCTCCGACCTTCTACTGGTGCGTCTTGTCAAACGTGTGAATCTGCAACAGAACCCTTTTATTTAATACACGAGGGTAGATTGCTCTCGTTTCGTCACTCATTACCGGTTCATAGTATCGCAGTACTGAGGATTCAACCTACGACCTCCAAAGGACAGTCATTTATACTATTATACCATACTAGAATTGTCCGCAAGCACCTGTGGCGCAACGGATATAAGTGTTAAGTAATAATCAGTTCTAAGTGACAGCCAAGTAGAAAATGAAAGTTCACAGTGTGGAGAAACGTTCTAAGTGAAAGAAGGGTGTGTTTAGTCTGTAAGAAGACATTGAATAGACATGTTAGTTTCGGCTGTCGCCATGTGAATTGCGCGAGACGGTATGTAAGTTCGGTAAACTTAGCAGGCGGTGTGCGTATATATGCTCGTCTGTGTTTCAAACAATGTGAAAGTGAGTGAGTTCGTAAATGGTGAATATTTTTTCGCCTGTGATTGGTTGAAAGAAGTTTCTGAATTAAATTTTATCCAATCGAGAGTCAATACTTTTAACAACATTCACTACTGCTGCTACTTCCTATAACCTTTGACGTGCAAGGAAATCCTTACACGAGCGTCACCCGTGAAACATGTGAAACAACCACAACACACTCACACCGGACACTGCAAAATTCTGACTACTCGAGAACATTATTTTAAAATAAAAATAAATAAAAATAAATAAATTAAAAAAAACTTCACTGAATGCCAAGACGTGCAAACATGCACCCAAATGTTTGAACGCCAAAGTTTGTAGAACATTTCTTTCTGGAAAATACTATTTCAAATAAACGCAGCACCAAATTTTAAACATTACCAAAAAAGTTTAGATCAGTAGATTATGACTTGTCTTCAACTCAACAAGAAGCAAGTAATCCTAGAATCTCATTGATTTACTTTAATGTTAATGTTTCTCCAACGAGTGAAACGATATGCTACCAAAACGCAGCTCTGACATCCCATTAATTCTGCAAACAATTTGAATGTTTCGCAAACAGATAACTAGTACAAAGTGCAATCTAATAACTAGTGCAATCTAATAACTAGTGCAATCTAATAACTAGTGCAATCTAATAACTAGTGCAATCTAATAACTAGTACAATCTAATAACTAGTACAATCTAATAACTAGTACAATCTAATAACTAGTACAATCTAATAACTAGTGCAATCTAATAACTAGTGCAATCTAATAACTAGTGCAATCTAATAACTAGTACAATCTAATAACAAGTGCAATCTAATAACTAGTGCAATCTAATAACTAGTACAATCTAATAACTAGTGCAATCTAATAACTAGTACAATCTAATAACTAGTACAATCTAATAACTAGTACAATCTAATAACTAGTACAATCTAATAACTAGTGCAATCTAATAACTAGTACAATCTAATAACTAGTACAATCTAATAACTAGTACAATCTAATAACTAGTGCAATCTAATAACTAGTGCAATCTAATAACTAGCGCAATCTAATAACTAGTGTAATCTAATAACTAGTACAATCTAATAACTAGTACAATCTAATAACTAGTACTATCTAATAACTAGTACAATCTAATAACTAGTACAATCTAATAACTAGTACAATCTAATAACTAGTGCAATCTAATAACTAGTGCAATCTAATAACTAGTGTAATCTAATAACTAGTACAATCTAATAACTAGTGTAATCTAATAACTAGTACAATCTAATAACTAGTACAATCTAATAACTAGTACAATCTAATAACTAGTGTAATCTAATAACTAGTACAATCTAATAACTAGTACAATCTAATAACTAGTACAATCTAATAACTAGTGCAATCTAATAACTAGTGCAATCTAATAACTAGTGCAATCTAATAACTAGCGCAATCTAATAACTAGTGTAATCTAATAACTAGTACAATCTAATAACTAGTACAATCTAATAACTAGTGCAATCTAATAACTAGTGCAATCTAATAACTAGTGTAATCTAATAACTAGTACAATCTAATAACTAGTACAATCTAATAACTAGTGCAATCTAATAACTAGTACAATCTAATAACTAGTACAATCTAATAACTAGTACAATCTAATAACTAGTACAATCTAATAACTAGTGCAATCTAATAACTAGTACAATCTAATAACTAGTACAATCTAATAACTAGTACAATCTAATAACTAGTACAATCTAATAACTAGTACAATCTAATAACTAGTACAATCTAATAACTAGTGCAATCTAATAACTAGTACAATCTAATAACTAGTGCAATCTAATAACTAGTGCAATCTAATAACTAGCGCAATCTAATAACTAGTGTAATCTAATAACTAGTACAATCTAATAACTAATACAATCTAATAACTAGTGCAATCTAATAACTAGTGCAATCTAATAACTAGTGTAATCTAATAACTAGTACAATCTAATAACTAGTACAATCTAATAACTAGCGCAATCTAATAACTAGTGCAATCTAATAACTAGTGCAATCTAATAACTAGTGTAATCTAATAACTAGTGCAATCTAATAACTAGTGTAATCTAATAACTAGTACAATCTAATAACTAGTACAATCTAATAACTAGCGCAATCTAATAACTAGTTTAATCTAATAACTAGTACAATCTAATAACTAGTACAATCTAATAACTAGTGCAGTCTAATAACTAGCGCAATCTAATAACTCGTACAATCTAATAACTAGTATAATCTAATAACTAGTACAATCTAATAACTAGCGCAATCTAATAACTAGTGTAATCTAATAACTAGTGCAATCTAATAACTAGTACAATCTAATAACTAGTACAATCTAATAACTAGCGCAATCTAATAACTAGTGTAATCTAATAACTAGCGCAATCTAATAACTAGTGTAATCTAATAACTAGTACAATCTAATAACTAGTACAATCTAATAACTAGTACAATCTAATAACTAGTGCAATCTAATAACTAGTGTAATCTAATAACTAGTACAATCTAATAACTAGTACAATCTAATAACTAGCGCAATCTAATAACTAGTGTAATCTAATAACTAGTACAATCTAATAACTAGTACAATCTAATAACTAGTGCAATCTAATAACTAGCGCAATCTAATAACTCGTACAATCTAATAACTAGTACAATCTAATAACTAGTACAATCTAATAACTAGCGCAATCTAATAACTAGTGTAATCTAATAACTAGTGCAATCTAATAACTAGTACAATCTAATAACTAGTACAATCTAATAACTAGTGTAATCTAATAACTAGCGCAATCTAATAACTAGTGTAATCTAATAACTAGTACAATCTAATAACTAGTACAATCTAATAACTAGTACAATCTAATAACTAGTGTAATCTAATAACTAGTACAATCTAATAACTAGTACAATCTAATAACTAGTGCAATCTAATAACTAGTGCAATCTAATAACTAGCGCAATCTAATAACTAGTGTAATCTAATAACTAGTACAATCTAATAACTAGTACAATCTAATAACTAGTGCAATCTAATAACTAGTGCAATCTAATAACTAGTGTAATCTAATAACTAGTACAATCTAATAACTAGTACAATCTAATAACTAGTGCAATCTAATAACTAGTACAATCTAATAACTAGTACAATCTAATAACTAGTACAATCTAATAACTAGTACAATCTAATAACTAGTGCAATCTAATAACTAGTACAATCTAATAACTAGTACAATCTAATAACTAGTACAATCTAATAACTAGTACAATCTAATAACTAGTACAATCTAATAACTAGTACAATCTAATAACTAGTACAATCTAATAACTAGTGCAATCTAATAACTAGTACAATCTAATAACTAGTGCAATCTAATAACTAGTGCAATCTAATAACTAGCGCAATCTAATAACTAGTGTAATCTAATAACTAGTACAATCTAATAACTAATACAATCTAATAACTAGTGCAATCTAATAACTAGTGCAATCTAATAACTAGTGTAATCTAATAACTAGTACAATCTAATAACTAGTACAATCTAATAACTAGCGCAATCTAATAACTAGTGCAATCTAATAACTAGTGCAATCTAATAACTAGTGCAATCTAATAACTAGTGTAATCTAATAACTAGTACAATCTAATAACTAGTACAATCTAATAACTAGTGCAATCTAATAACTAGTGCAATCTAATAACTAGTACAATCTAATAACTAGTGCAATCAAATAACTAGTGCAATCTAATAACTCGTACAATCTAATAACTAGTGCAATCTAATAACTAGTGCAATCTAATAACTAGTACAAAACTATATTACCAAACTAAACTCCGGAATCTCCTCGACCTGACATTCTCAGACAACATTGCGTGGAATAAATACATAGAAGATGCTGTCACGTCTGCTGCAAAAAGGGTAGGCTCCCTCTACCTGGCTAGAAACTGTTCACGCCTGCTAGTATCCTATAGCTTCATAATGCTACCCTTTGCCCTTACATGGAATATTATGCCACATCTGGACTGGTGCAGCAACCACTACCCTCTCCCTTTTAGACAGGGTGAAAAAATAATTTCTGACCTAATAGATCCCGCACTGTCTTCCAAACTCCAACCCCTGTCAGATCGCCGCAGTGTTGCATCCCTGTGCTTGTTTTACAGGTACGTCTACGGAATGTGCTCCGATGAACTCACCGCACTTGTACCCTTCTTAAAGTAAATACCCTCGATCCACACGACTAGCAGCTAAATACCCTCGATCCACACGACTAGCAGCTAAATACCCTCGATCCACACGACTAGCAGCTAAATCCCCAACCTTCTATGTAGAGGTCTATAGATGCCGGAAGATTTACCATTCTAATAGCTACTTTCCTCGGACCGTTCGCCTTTGGAATTCTCTATCTGCTCCCTGTTTACCCGACCGTGTCAACATGCAGAAATTTAAAGGTAATGTGTACAAACACCTTGCTACCCAACTCCCCGCCCGATATGCCCCTATAAATCTTGCATCTATCATAGTAGCCCCTTGCGCTTTAGTGGTGATATTTTTTGTTTGGGGTGAATATAAGTAAAGGGAAATTATTTCACGCAATCAATTCAATTTATTTCGACCAGATAAATATTTTTTTACAACTTACACACAATTGTTTCTGTTTTTTTTTTACAACAATCAGCTAAACAATAAAAAAAAAATGTATCCACAACAAAAATTGTTTTACATATTGAAAAGTATTTTCAATATTTTATCAATCTATGTTATTTTTAAATAGGATTTAACGTTCTCTCCCTTGAAGCAATGAAACTAAGAGAAATATTTGGAAAGAAAATGATTTATTTCTCGTTTATTTCACACACAAGGCGACTGAACAAGATTTTTACGGAACAGTTTTTTATTTACCTCCCCAGGAGGTTAGGCACAAGGCCAGTTTTATCTTACTCCCACAAGTAAGATGTGACCCAAGCTAGGGTCGGGAAAGTGGGACTTGAAAAGCCAGCGCCCGACAAGGTGAGCACTCTGGCCATTAAAAATTGCCTGGGCAGCCCCGTCGGCATTCCCCGGTAGGGGCGCCTCAGGCAGTAAGCAATAAACTTACTCCTCCCCAAAGAGGGAAGGCAAAGCCTGGGAGGGTGGACATCCTAGAACTGCACAGGACAGTACCTCAGACCGGCGGAATCAAGGCCCGAAGGCCAAGACAATACCGGTCTACAGAGTGAGCATCCATCGGAACAGATACTACACTCTGATCTTAGCCAAAAGTCCAAGGAGGATTTTTTGTTGAAGTGAATTGTTTATCCCGTGCGTTCTTGCTTCATCAATCAGACTCCGTATCCCCGGACCTACATTCGCTCCTATTGTTGTTTATTCCCCGTTTATATCATACTTGTCCGAAGTCATACCACGTCAGATTCTCTGGTTCACTTTTCCCCGGATATCAATTGTTCTATTGTCCGTCCAGTTAAGCCAGAATTCGAAAACAAAAACATTTTGACGAATTTGTAATTATTTTGTTCGCCTTATTGGCATTAAGTTTATAGAATATTGTAATTAACAACCTCTTTCAAAAAATAATAGCTCTAAGTTTTTTTCTTTTATTATTATTTTTTTCATTATGGGGCTTCGAGTTGAGATGACTTCGTCTGCGTTTCTAACTTACGCTTCCTCTTTTCTATCAGGTTGGAAAGAAAGTAATGTCGTTTTTGTCCAACACATTTATTTCATCTGAAACATTCACATTAGGGCATTTTTAATCTTTACAATAATTTCCTCCGTTTTCTATGACTTCTGTCCAACGATCAAGAAGCTAGTTGATGCCTTCTTCAAAAAAATTCTCTGAATTTTGAGAGAAAAAAAATTTAGGTCATTTTTGAGTTGGCCGTCATTTTCAGAAATTTTATTGTTTAAGTGATGCTGCAACGACCGGAAAAATAATATTCGGATAGAGCAATGGCAGGTGAATAAAGCGGATGAGGCAAAACTATCAAATTGAAACTCATGGCCATTTTCATGTGTGAGTTTTGCAGTGTGAGGTCTCGCGTTATCATGCTGAAGCACTACGCCCTTCTTATTAAGTAATGCTGGTCGTTTTTTTTATAGAGCAATTGTTAGATCATCCAGCTGCGAACAATATTTTACTGCTGTGATTGTTTGATTAGGCTCTAGTAACTCATAATGAATCACTCCTCTCATGTCCCACCATAAAGAGAGCATAACCTTCTTTGGGAGTAGTCCTTGTTTTGAAACAGGCTGTGGAATTTGGTTTCGGTCTAACCATTGTCTTTTGTGTTGGGTATTCTTGTAAATAACCCATTTTTCATCTCCAGACACAATTCTTTGCAAAAATGGTTTTCGATGATTCCTGGAAAGCAAAGAAGTGCAAACAGTCAATCTTTGATTTCGTTGAGTGTCGGTCAAATCGTGGAGAACCCAGAGTCCACATTTTGAAACTTTTCCTAATTCGTGAAGGCATGAAATAATTGTGGTATGGGCTGTATTGAATTGTTGAGGTAATTCTCTGCTGGTTTACTTTGGCTTGGCCTCCACAGCATCTTTAATGGCGTCTTTATCAATTGATTTTGGCCTTCTCGAACGTCGCCGATCTGACAGGTTAAAGTCTCCGAAAGACAATTTGCAAACCACCGTTGATATTTTCGATCATTCAAAACATTTATCCCATAAACAGTTCCAATATTCCTTGTAGCTTCTGCAGCTGAGTTTTCTTTTTTTGAATTCATAGAGCATGCAATGTCTCAGATGCTCTTCACTAATATCCATTTTTTGACGGCTGAGACCGTTAAACTTTATATTTTCCAACTAATTACTATATCTGAAGGGCAAAGCAAGATATGAAGACACCAATTCACCAAAAAATCTAGAACTGTGTACAACTTCGGAGGCTGCAAAGTGATGATGTAAAAAATACGACATTACTTTCTTTCCAACCTGGAAATTTATTTGAGCGGAGGCTGATTTTTAATTTATTTTGTAGTCCCTGAGCATTAAGAGTTCAACTGGAATTAAACCCCAACAAGCTGAATTGTTAAAAATAGCCCAACTGTGTTGTATTGAATATCATATTAAAATCTTCGAAGATTCGTTCCCCATGCTTGCCCTAGGCCAGATGTTCAAAAATGTCAAAGGGTTCTCAAAAGAGGGTCAGTAGACCATGACCTTATGTTCGCCAACTACAGTGTTCTTACCCACTCCCTCAAATATGTACCCAGAAACATCAGAAATATGGTGTATTTTATTTCGTTTATTATCCCAGTCAGGCGGTGTGGGTGGGGATGGATACAAATATGTCGAACTCATGGCGAGCGTGTGAGCGTCCGAATCATAATGAAAGTCAATAAGTATATGGCATTTATTTGGTAGCCCTTCTTTGATTTTCTTAATAAAAGATACGTATTTTCTGCCTATCTGGATGGATTTCCTCTCTTTGTTATGCATTCACAGCCGATTGTCGGCTTTGTCTAACCGAACAAGACAATCCGCATTCCTGTGTCCGTTTTATGCGCGAAAAAAAAAACACAGACGAGAAAACGCCATTGACATGTACAAAAGGCTGAGATTTATGAGGATAAAAAAAAACACGACAACTCTCTAAAACACATGTGATACATGTTCTAAAAAAAAAAGAGGGTAAAATTAGAGAGATGGATAGGAGAGATTGGGTCGGAGAGTACGCGAATAAGAATTAACTGATTCGCGGAAAAAGATTATCAATAGAAAAAATACATGCTTAGAATTACTAGATAGGTTTAGCCCAGCGAAAATAGTATTGCCACATCTGGGCTGGTGCACCAACCACTACCCCTCTCCCTCTCCCCCTCTCTCTCTCTCTCTCTCTCTCTCTATCTATCTATCTATCTATCCCTCTCTCTCTGTGTCTTGGACAGGGTTCAAAAAATAATTTTAACCTAATTAGTTCCACACTGTCTGCCAAGCTCCAACCCCTGTCGCATCACCACGGAGTTGCATCTCTTGTTTTACAAGTACTTCAGCGGAATGTTACAAAACACCCCCGACTCACCCGACCAGCAGCAAAATTCCACTACTCATTGTAGAGATCCCTAGATTCGGAAAGATCTTTTACTCTGATAGGTAATTTCTTTGGACTACTTGCCTTTGGAATCCCCTTCTTGCTTCCTGTCTCCTCGACTTTATCAACGCAGAATGCAGAAATTTAAATACAATCATCTTTCTTCTCGCCAGGATACCCCTATAAATCTAACACCTATCACGGTAGCTCCTTACCCTTACGTGGCAATCTTCCTTGTTTGGGGATGAATAAAAAATTTTAAATAAATAAGTAAATGGTTGCAAATTATAGTTTGGGAAGAAAATCAGAATGAAGAACTTACTTCGAAGAGTAATACGTCTGGCCAAATCTGACTGAAATAGAAATGTTACATAAGCAAAAAGGTATCACCATTCTTGCACGAAATAAATAATGGCTCCATAACTAAACATATATGAAGTTTTGTTTCACGAGAAGAAAATGAAGATGGTACAATAGGCTGATTCATGTCGATTAGACGAAATAATATTATCCTGGCGTTCGATATCTTACCCGCTCAGGGTTGAGTCAGGGAGGTGGGGGGGGGGGGGGCACGTCTTTTCAGCTTGAACAGAAACCACGAACTGAATTGTTCTGTTCACTGCGTGGTTTGATTTTCGTGCAAAAACGATTCATCGCGTATGGATCTCGCTGTACGTAGGCGTGTTGTTTGTCCATGTGGTGAAGAGTCGATGGTTACATAATCGACAAGCCGAATCACAACCTCACCGTCGATCACGTAGACCGATACAAAATAGTTCCCTCGTGCAACTGCTGCAGACTGATCAGCTAACGGTCAATTGCGCGTCTCCCTACCGCATTTTCTTTTTTTGAGAGGGGGTATATGTATGCCTAGCTGAGAAGAGTCGGAATTAATGAAAACACTTTCTGTCCACTAAATTCTCAATATTATTTAAATCATCATAAGCCTTAACTTTTCTGATTTGCGACACCGAAAAAGGGGAGATAATTAAAATGGAGTATTTGTAGCAGTTGCATGAGCGAACTATTTTGTATCGGTCTATGTGACCGGCAGTGAGATTGTAATTTGGATTGACGATTATGTAATCATCGCTTCATACTTAAGTATTCATAAATCAAGAAATGAATGTTCATATAGAGTATTGATTTTCTTTTCAAACAATTTATTGTTTTTAGGTTACTTAAATTACCTAATCTATTTTCATTTCAAGGACGAAATACGTATTATTATACCCATCACTTAATAAATAAGAAATACCCTGCGGTCACGGTGGATTTGCGCATAAACGTCATCACTTGTTTTACCGGTGAATACACGATCGATAACGCTGAGGGGGGTCGATTTAGAGGATGAGGATATTTTCGTATATCTCAGCTCCACAATTGTGCCGCCTGGTCAAGACATGACTAAGGTCAAACACTGCATCTGTGCCGCAAGATCTGATTTCGTGCGGCTCCGGCGATGTCTGTGTGATAGGAGAAAAACCTCATTGGCCAGCAAAGGGCGTATCTACCAAGCGACTGTTCAAACCATACTTCTCTACGGCCCTGAAACTTGGCCGATGATGGTTGCTGACCGACAGAAGCTCGAAGTATTCAACAACGACTCTCTCCGTATCATTCAGCACTGGCGTCGGTCGCATCGATCAAATGCCAGTAACAAATTTCCATCAATGACTGCATCTGCGACCAGAATTATCTATAGTTAATTGACCCATGTTATCTTTTTACCTAACTGTGTCTTTTGAAAGCAACAGTGCTGGTAATTGCCGAGTTTAGGGGCGTAAAAACGATTCGGCCTCTATTCCGAACCTCTACTACAATTTTATAATAATTACATCAAGCAGATCGATTACCAGGAAAATATATTACATAAGTAGATTAATTACTAAAGAAATAAATGCAATCTAAAAATCTTGGGCTTAATCGATAGAAATCTGTAGGTTTGAACAAGAAGAAAGAAAACATTTAGCGAGTGGAACTGTCGCTTTGCTATTTAATGCCAGGCTGCGCTAAGAAATGTTTCTACGCCATTTGTTTTGAATGAATTCGTGATATACTTGTATGATATATATATATATATATATATATATATATATATATATATATATATATATATATATATATATATATATATATATATATCGCTTTTCTTAGACTCGATCGAAGTCACTACTTAAATTCCCGACTGCCTACGTTTAATATACACAGTTCAATCTCAACTTCTGAAAAACTACTCTCATTCACGGTTCACGGAAGTATTTTAAAATGGCCCGTATTCTCAAAGTTACTTCCGAATAAGTGCGTTCCATCTACGATTGAACTAAACATCTTTCTATTGGATTTACTTCATTTTTGAACATTTTCAACGCTGCCTTCACGAAACCCCTTTTTCCCATCTTTAAATTTCCCTTCACCGGATACCTTATCAACGGACATTCACCAACTGGGCAGACTCCATATTTTTACACGCACACTCTTACTCTCCATTACTACATATTTTTTCAAATTTTGAATTTTGGCTTTTCCACTGCCAACTTATCCATCTATGTAATTCCTCTAATGATAAGATTTTACTCTTTGAAAAACCTTGGCTTGAGGAAAGAATAATAAACATGTTTTATCGAGTACATCATGCATTGAACAATCGAAGTTGAAATAGATTTGTCATTCGTACATGTTTATCGCTCTTCTTTCATTTCATATATATATATATATATATATATATATATATATATATATATATATATATGTGTGTGAGAGAGAGAGATCGTGTATATATGTGTGTGTTTTTCATTAGTTAGGACCTCTTAAATCCTATAATTGACTTGATAAAATTTTATTTGTTTTTTAACTAAAATTTCAGCGCATCTTCGATATAGACGCCGCCTCGTTTTGACGTTTTACAAAACCAGGAAATGACGACCGTATTGCTTGCGTGTGTTATTATGCATAGTAAACATATTCGACAACCGGACAACGCCGGATCATCCCCTCTAGTAAATAAATCCAAATCATAGCTGTTAAACAATAGGCATATTTTTTTAAAGCATGAGGTTAGGCTTTAGAATACTATTTTTTTCTTTTTTAATGCCTATTCCCCACAATTAGTCCAACATACAAAACGCTTTGCATGGCTTCGTATTCCGATCTGATCGGCTTTATTCGAATTCAACAGCAACCATCTTCTTTTTGTTGTTGCTTTCCTACTCTCATTATATCTTGTAACCAATATTTTTGGCATTCTTCTTTCGAATTATTCGTACACTAATTTTCTCGAGAGTCGAGAGTCGCTCCCTGGATAAGCGTTCTATTTTGAAAAAATAAACAATTCTATTCATGATGTAGTTTAAAATATAATGAAAAATATAAAAAACTAATTCCATTAGTTTCTTACTTTGTGAACAAAAATACTAACTGAAGTACAAGACTAAACTTTTCCGCTTTTTATGTATATCGATATCATGCGTGAAAAAAGACAAACGGAAAACAGATTTAAATACAGGAGAAAAACAAGAAACAAGAGATTTGCCCGGTTTCGTTCGTATCAACGAACGTCTTCAGAAAAAATGTTTGTCTATACCGGCATTTCATTTTTATGACATATCGGGCATTTTACCCTATATCTATATAATCTATATCTTCTATATAATATCTTAATATATCTACATCATATCTTAATATATCTATATCATCTATATATCTATATCATATCTTAATATATCTATATCATCTTTATCTTCTATATCATATCTCTATATATCTATATCATATCTTAATATATCTATATAATCTATATATCTATATCATATCTTAATATATCTATATAATGTATATCTTGTATATCATAGCTTAATATATATATATATATATATATATCATATCATATCTTAATATATCTATATCATCTCTTAATATATCTGTATCATATCTTAATATATCTATATCATCTATATCTTCTATATCATATTTTAATATATCTATATCATATCTTAATATCTTTTATATCATATCTTAATATATATATACTATCTATATCTTCTATATCATATCTTAATATATCTATATCATCTATATATCTATATCATACCTTAATATCTCTATATCATATCTTAATATATCTATATCATCTAGATCTTCTATATCATATCTTAATATATCTATATCATATATTAATATACCTATATCATCTATATATTTATATCATATCTTAATATACTTATATAATCTAGATCTTCTATATCATATCTTAATATATCTATATCATATCTTAATATATATTATATCTTAACATATCTATATCATCTATATCTCCTATATCATATCTTAACATATCTATAGCATATCTTAATATATATATATCATCTATATATCTATATCATATCTTAATATATATATCATCTATATATCTATATTATATCTTAATATATCTATATCATCTACATCTTCTATATCATATCTTCATATATCTATATCATCTCTATATTCTATATCATATGTTAATATATCTATATCATATGTTAATATATCTATATCATATCTTAATATCTTCTATATCATATCTTAATATATATAATATCTATATCTTCTATATCTTATCTTAATATATCTATATCATATCTTAATATATCTATATCATATCTTAATATATATGTTGCAGCTATATCGTTGTGAAGAAGTTTCATTATTTTGATGAACTTCTCTGGAAAAACAGTTTTTTGATAATGGTATAAAGAATGATTAGACAATAACCCCCAACAATTATTTAATTAATAACAATTATTTAATTAAGAAATCCACATATATGCATTTCGTTTTGTTCGGAAACAAGCCAGCCATTTTAATAAATATACGTGACTTAAGCATTATTTTTATTCACTTTTAATCAATTAGCAAAGACGTTTCTGTGTTAGCAATTGTAAACACAATAAAACATTGGTGGGGAAATCAATGCTACAAATTCTTATATTTAGAAATTTTGGAAAAAATTTCACGCGTCCACAGTAAATTAAATAAATTAAAAATAAATCGGCACTAAACTCCGGTTCTGAGCCGCTTATAATTATAAATTTAGGAGTTAAAAAGAAGAAATACGAACGTATTTATGCGATTTAAATGTCAACATTTCGTAAAAATTTGAAATTAATAATACTCTTGGGTTACCCAATTTTCCTGAGTAACGCCGGGACACAAGTCACGCTAGTATAATACTAAACTGCGAGAATACTTGGTTGATTGTTTGCATTATTATTTATTAAATAAGAAGAAAGAAAGAGAAATGTTCGGAGAAAAGAGGGGTGTATTAAACACAAAAGTCTCCTAATCTGAAGTATGTGCGTTCAAATTCCTGTACAGAGAGTAGATTTTCATTTTATATTCAGTCACACCCAAAAATCAATGTTACTTTTATGTAGATTGAGTTGAGAATAAATAAACAAAATATTTTTTGTTAAAAAAGTTTTTGTTAATAATAGGAAACGTGAGAAATAATGTAAACTAGATTATCTACCCGGCATTTGCGATTTTAAATAGAAAATCATGAAATTTAAAAATTTCATGGTTTTTTTCTATTTAAAATCGCAAAAATATATATCTTTTAAGTTTGTTTTTGTTTAACATAGTTCACTCCAAACAAGGTAGGTCGCCACAGTATACGTAAGGGGCTACTGAGAATTAGGGTGTAAGTTTTGGGGGGTCATCCTAAGTTGGGAGCTGTGCAGCGAGATATCTGTTTACATTAGTTTTAAATGTCAGCATGTCGGTACAGTCGGGAGAACAGAGAGCAGGGAGGGAGTTCCAGAGGCCGGCAGCACGAGGAAAGAAGCTATTGGAGTAAGAAGGCTCTCTGGCATCTAGGGACCTCCACAGTGAATGGATGGGGGTTAGCTGATTGTCGGGTTCGTCTAGTGTATTTACGTCGAGGGGGCACTAAAGCAGCAAGTTCATCGTAGCACAATCCATTAAAGTATTTGTAAAACAAGCACAAGGATGCAACATTGCGGCGATGGGATAGATGCTGGAGCTTGGAAAATAGTGAAGGAACTATTAAGTTGGCAACTCTTTTTGCGACCTTTGCCTAAGAGGGAGAGACTAGTGGATGATGCACCAGTCCAGCTGTGGCAACAATACTCCATGTATGGACGAATAATGGCTTTGTAGATATATAGGATAATGTCAGGTGTGAGAAGTTTACTAGCACAGTAGAGGGATCATACCTTCTTTGCCGCAGCCTTGGCAATGTCTTCAATGTATTTGTTCCACTTCATGCTACCTGTGAATGTTAGGTCGAGGAGTTTGAATGTTGAACTCTCAGGTAGGGTTAGGGTTAAGGTTATTTTACTGTTAAATTGATAAATAACTAGAACGGTTAAAATTAATTCTCGGTAAAGAACAGTTTTGCACCACTTTTATATTCACTTACGAAGATTAAAATCGACATATAATGATACTAAACCTTATGTCTAGAATCCTTATTCTAATTTTCATCAAAATTCATTACGTGATTTTGATTCTAGAAAATGTCTAAAATCTGAGACTTAAGCTTAAAGAGTCTTAATAAGAAACTGAAATTCAAGGAATTTTGCTTTATTTGTGTTTAATGACTATGGATCAAATTTAATGCAAATCTGAAATATTTGAAACACCTTTGAAATACTCCAAAGAAACTGAAATTTAGATAATATTTATCAATTGATGTCTAGCGCTTAGACGGGTTAACATTTCACAAAAATAGATGTCTGAATTTTCTAGGAAGGGCTTTCTTCCCTTTTTACCTCTTTTGCAGGTAAAAAAACTAAATATAGTCCACATTTGAGTCCGATACGCCGAGCGGCTGTGTTTCAAAATTCATAATGATCGGTTAATTAGTTTATAAATGAATCCTTCATATACAAATATATAAACATGCCTAACTTTGTATAGATAGAGAGGAGTGCTGATTATGTGACAGATGCAGGGAGGTAAAACTGGCTACGTAACGTCATGGGAGAAGAGTGTTGATATTTATGAAGCTGGAAATATGATTTTATTTTTATTTTATTTTTAGTTCAGGCTATTGTATTTTTGATTTGAATAAATATTCAATTCATAGTAAAAAAAAATAAAATAATAATTCAATGTATAAATATACCTTGAGGTGAGTAAAAAAAACCTCTGCACTCGTGATGCTGTCTCATAACTGTATTTTTCTATAAATAAGAATGTTTTGTAAATAATATACTGTGGTAAGGTGGCTTGTCGAATGGGATAACTTGGTGATCCGCGCCTTGGGGACTTTTCTGGAAGGGCTCTTTTCATCGTGGCACGATACCCCAGCTTCCTGAGTGGCAAACTGAAAGGGTTAATCCCGTTCGTAGTCTTGACGGGTCTTAGGGCTGACTTTCACTCCAGACCTGAAATGAAAGATTTGCATCAAATCTGTTGTTAAGGTTGCTGGAAAAAAGGTTGGATCATTCTACCGCTCCAGAAAGTCCCTGAATCCTGGTGTAATCCTCTACCTGTATAAGAGTCAGATACGCTTTAAGGTGGAGAACTGCTTCCACATCTGGGGCGGTTTCGCTCAAAGCATTCTTTCTGGTCTTGGTAAAGTACAAAATGGACTTCGCAATCTAGTAGGGGCGGATCCCTTCTCTCGCCTACAGCTTCTTTCTTCACGGAAGAGATATTATCAGTATTCCTCTACTCTGTCTGTATTTTAATGATTCGTGCTCGACAGCACTCTAATCTTCCCCCCCCCTCTCCTGTAAAAAATTCCCAATAAGAACTCGTTTAGCTACAACCACTGTAAAGACCTTTAATTTGTTACTCTGTGAATCTAATCGACAATCTCATTAACCCTTATTCTGTAGTCGGCATTAGCTTTAATAAGTGGTGATTCATTAGTGTGTATATATATATATATATATATATATATATATATATATATATATATATATATATATATATAGTGTGTGTGTGTGTGTTAGAGTGAAATAAATTCCAGAAGGAAATCCGAGTATGAGAGCTCAATGTAATAAACAGAGCAAGAATAAAATAAAATAAAATAAATACATTTATTTCGACCATACACCCTTATTCAAACGTCTATCTATCTCTCTCTCTCCCTCTCTCTCTCTCTCTATATATATATATATATATATATATATATATATATATATATATAAATGAATGTAAAAAATATGTGTTTATATATTTTTCAAATTTTATTTCTTATTGGTTGACATATAGGAAAACAAAATTTATTTTTTAAAGAAAACAGAATTGTTGACCGCTTTCTGCGAACTTCTTCAGTAATGAGAGATGTGTGTGTGTGTGTGTGTGTGTGTGTGTGTGTGTGTGTCGAATAAATGGTAGAATCCGAGAAATAGAATAGAGCCAAAG
>OY744529.1:95322402-95342402 GCA_963556195.1 Sepiola atlantica | reverse complement strand
GTAGTAAAAAAGCTATTGATCAGAATTTAAAAGAATTTAAAATAGAATTTTTTTTTTAATTTAACAAAATTTTTAAATTTAATTAAATTTTTAATTTAATTTAATTTAAAAAAATTTTTAAACAGAATTTAAAAGTTATATGACTGAGGAAACAGATTTAATTGTGAACTTTGTAGTAAAAAAGCTATTGATCAGAATTTAAAAGAATTTAAAACAGAATTCTTTTTTTAATTTAAAAATTTTTTTAAACAGATTTTAAATTTTTTTTAAATTTAATTACATTTTTAATTTAATTTAATTTTTTTTAATTTAAAACAGAATTTAAAAGTTATATGACTGAGGAAACAGATTTAATTGTGAGCTTTGTATCAAAAAAGCTATTGATCACGAATATATTTGTGCGATTATTAATTGTGCTAGCCGAATTATAAATAAGTTAAACGATTGTTTTTGAAATATTTTTTTAAAACGCTTATCGCCATTTTGTAAAGGTGGAAAGCTGATACAGATTGGCTAACAGCTTGAAGATGTTTTTTTTACTCACCATCAAACAAGGCATAGTGCCACTGGGATGTAAGGGGCCACTGTGATAGAGAACAGATTTATAGTGAAACAATCTAAATGGGGAGTTCGGCGGCAAGATGTTTGTTCGTATTACATTTAAATCTCTGCATGTTGGGTTAGTCGGGGAAACAGGGAACGGGGGGGGGGATTCCAAAGGCAAGCTGTCCGAGTAAAGAAGCTATTAGAGTAGAACATTTTCAGGCATCTCGACACCTCTACAATGAAGGGGTGGGATTTTGCTGCTAATCGGGTGGATCAGTAGTATTTTTGTTGAGGGCGTACAAGTTCAGGGAAGCACATTCCGTGAAAGTACCTGTAAAATAAGCACAGGGAGGCAACACTCCGGCGATATGACAGACTAAAGTTTGACAGACAATGCGGTATCTATTAAGTTATAGACTCTTGCTTGCACCCTGGCCAAGAGGAAAAGGTTAGTGGTTGGTGCACCAGCTGAGATGTGGCAACAATGCTCCATGTAGGGTCAAATGGTGGTTTTATAGCGATATAGGATACTGGCAAGTGTGAGAAGTTTTCTAGCCTGGTAGAGGGAGATTACCTTCTTTGCAGCAGACTTGGCAGTATCTTTTATGTATTTATCCAAATTTTTGTTGCCTGAGAATGTCCGGCCGAGGAGGTTGAACGTTAAACTATCAGCCATGGGAATTGGTGGTTGGAAACGTTTCTTATTATCGTTAAAGGAAAGGAGTCAGGGTTAGGGTTAGGGTTGGGTTAGGGTTAGGGCTGGGTTAGAGTTAAGGTTGGTAGCATTGGATGTGATATCCTTTTATGGCGCCGTTTGACTACAGATTCGAGATCATGATTTGCAAAATTCACACTTGTTAAAAATAAACAAGTAAATTATATCGTTATGAAAATGTGTTTACTAACACACACACACACACACACACTCACAAGCGCGCGCATGCACGCATACACAACACACATACATATAAACACAGATACACGCAAACAGATTCCACAGATTATTCCCTGGAGTAACCGATTTTTTCTTTCATCGTTCCTCGCGTGAACACATTATTGGTTGGCCATTTTCAAGACGATGCGCCGTCCAATGGAATCGGTGAAAACACGCGAAGTCTTTCGCTGTCACAATCTTCTAATGATTCAATGTTTGATAGAAAAGTTAAATGCAGAATTTTTTTTTCAAATAAAGATGGACAAGAATGAAAATTAAAAAATAGAAATGTTTCGCGTGCACCCATTTCGCTTCTCTTCTTTGCAAATGTCAATGTCGACACACGCGCGCATTGTCGTTCGGGACGCGTGTACATCGAATTACAGTCGAGACCAGAGGCGACAAACGAGATAGGAGGCTGATCGAATGGATACTTATAAAGGGGAGAGAGAGAGAGGGGGTACAGAAGGGGGTTAGGGTTAAACATAAAGATTGAAACGAGGTGTGTTTAACCATGAAAACTATCTTGCCTAATTTGTATCTTTTAGATTATTCAGACTACTCTTCTGATCTTGGATGTTATTCTCAAAACGTTTTGGCCGATGTAACCTCCAACCTTCTTCAGGTGTATCTTGCCGAACTCGGGAATCTTTATATTGAACTTTAAAATCTGTAGGAAATTTTTAACGTAACCCTTTATCTGATCCACGGTGTTAGATTGTTCTCGTTCAGTCAGTCTGACTAAATCGGCATTTACAAACAATTAATCAAATGTTAGTTTTCTTCAAACTTTGTGGTGCGTTAACAAAGCATTAAAATCGGATCTCTATTTATGAACAGTCAGTGACACTAGCTGGACCCATGGAAACTCCACGGTGAGATTTCTTCATCTATCCGTATGGTTTACTATTAACAATACTATTTCTCTTGAGGTTTTATAATATTAAGAAAACCTTCTCTCTTTCTTAGATCGTCAAATTATTTTAATCGTCAGCTAAATATTATTCAAATGAACCCAATGGATGTATTTGCTTTATTTATTTATTGAATGTTGTAACACTTTAAATATTTTTAAAACAATCCATATTCTCTGGTACTATGACGAACGAAAATATACCACACTGTCATCCAAACAGAGTACGTAATACCTTGAGGGATGGTATCATGGCGAATAAAAATATACTACACTGCCCTCCCAACAAAAGTAATAGGAACGAGCGCTGTGTACCTTCACTGCACAAGCCGTGATCGTTAGATTGTTGTACCAATCCAAGGTCGTTGTTCGATTGTGACACTGGTCGCAGTGTCAACTGTGTAATCTCAGTCAATGCTGCAACAGAAGCATTCTCCCTCCAAATAAAACCACAACTACAGTAACAGATGTTTATTTGTTGGGGGTTACAATGGTACTCGTTTCTTAACAACAGACTTGTAAATGAGAGATTTTTACCCGACCAAATCAAAACACAATTCTAAGGACCCATCTTGTTTTGAAAGGCACACAAACCCAACTCACTATCAAACCTAAAAAAACTATCTGTGTGACACCCAAATGCCCAATTCTCGCTGGCTTTCACTGCCCATCTTCTGAAATATATGTACTTTCGACCGGAAATCCTATATATCCAGGTTTTTTCTCAGTCACTCTCAGCTGGTCACCGGACCTGACCACATCCGTCTCTCCAATGAGCCTATCCACATTCGACCATCAATAAACTGACCACTTGAAATAATGACCAGTCTTATCTATGAATACACAAAAATCTACTGCTGAGAGGTTCTGTATCTTGACAGATATTAAATTTTGAAGTCTCTTAATGAGTCATAACGACAGCAGAGAACCGTATTTTTTTCGTCTTCATATCTCATCATTAATCCCCGTTTAAGGAGATACTTTTTTCAAAGAGAAATCAAATTCTAGGTGGGCAAATACAAAATCAGATATTTCCAATTTCTTGTGTGAACTCTTTGCTCTTAGCCGAACATCTCTCACCTGCAGCAAGTCTCTTATTGCATGCACCGAAAACATGCCGCCTAGTACATGTTTGCAGTAATGCCTAGGAGGACAGTTTTGTGACAACAGAACAAATACTACAATTTCTTCCCCCATAAGCAGCAGTTAATACCTGGAACGATGGTCACATGACAACAGAACATATATTACATTACCCACCTCTGAATTGAGTATTGAAAAGTTGGACAATATTACAAATAATAGGAGTACTAATATAGTTTCGGCTTGAAGCAGACAGATACCGAATCTCCGTTTGTAACAGAAGTACAATAGTACAATTAATAGAAGTAATATTATAGCTTCTGCTTCAGACAGACAGATACTAAAACTCAATTAGTAATAGATATGAAATTTTTTCTAAATTCATATGAGTGATGACCAGATTTAGATTAATCTTTGCCTTTTCCTCTAATTGTTTAATGTTTTGTTCAAAATCAACACTTGAACATTTTCTAAGCTTTTATATAGCTGAAGAAGATGCCAGTTTTACTGAAACATCATATGTAGTATATCATAGCCTATTTCACATGAATCTTCAGCCGCACATAAGTGTGTGTAGTGAGTCAAGGGTTGCTCAATGTTCAGCCGCACCTCTTTTCAACAAGACATTGGCTCCCTTATGAAAAACGCTTTTCGAGGGCTTGTTCACTTTAGCCCAATTTGGAAAACGCTTTTCGGGGGCTTGTGCAATATAGCGCCCTTATGGAAAACGCTTATTGGGGGGGGGGGTTATAAAGTGCGAGATGCGACTGAGGTAGATTCCCATTTGAGAAACCCAACGAAATAAGTCTGCCCTGGACGGTGTACTGACTCTAACTCTCGTTCGGTGGACGAAATCGCTTGGATGCTATAAAAAGAAGTCCAGTGATTTGTGTTCTTACGCCAGAGCTTCTGATTGGTTGGAGCGGGGCCAATCATTGCAGTGGTACAACTGTCCATTTACATCAAAAGAAAGTAGTGCATAATACAATCAGAATGTGTGTCTGCATGGGACACATTGTATTTAACCCATACATGGAATCTTGGCAGAGATTACCATACTTGATCACTCTCCCCAGTGCGCTATTGAAACAACCCTTTCCGAACACTTAGCGGGAATTCCATCCACCCTCCCATCGAGGTAGGTAACACCGAATTTGCTCGTGTGTAGAGTAACGGAATATGAGTGTGTTCGTCATGTGCTCTTGTAGTTGATATAACTAGGTTAGAAGTTATAATAACAAAATAACCATAGTATAAGGTCTTTAAAAGAGAATGGTATATTATAACGTATATCTCTGTACAAAACAATAGCACTACCGGTAATCCAATAGGATTAACCTAATACACATACTACTGCTCGTAGTCATATATATATATATATATATATATATATATATATATATATTCTACAAACTTATTAGTGACTGAGGGGAGGCTTGTATTCCATCACAACAGTAGTAAACTTTTTAGCGTAGATTTTTGTAATTTCGTAAACAAAGAAAACAATTCTGAGCAGTGTGAGAAATCTTTACGTGTCATTGGCCGACATTTCGGTTTGACGCTGGCATCTTAAAACTGGCACTTAGGAGACTTGAAAGATATGAATAAAGTTGGAAGAGGGCCCAAAAATCCCATGCGTGATGTTAGAGGAAGCCGTGAAAACAAGCTCAGCGGGGGGGGGTAAGAGAAAGAGTGGGGGAGAGGACGAGGGGGGGACAATATATTCAGAAAATTCGTCTAAATATCTTTTACAAACGATGTGATAAGAAACATAAGATTTGCTTAAATGTAGAACATTGTTCCATAACAAAAATTGCGAATACATAGCAACATTGTTCAGGTACTAATATTATTTACATCCTCTTCAGGAGGTTAGGCACAAGCCCAGTTTTACTAATGGCGTCTTTAAAACAAACAGACAAAAATAACATGAAAAATCAGGAAAATAGCACCAGCTTATAATGTTGCATTACCCGTTCTTTCGGGGTACCCGGTAAGATCCAACAAGAATGACAAAGAACAGAACGTATATGGAAAACACTTTGGTTTTCTTTATTTCCCATCACCGGATGGTTTACGCCGGCTACGCACAATCTTTTGACATACTTTTGTCTCATGAAAGTCTTTTTCTTGCTGGGGTTGCAGACTTGGTTTCCGCTAGAAACTCGTTCATATATACATCCGATTGGAAAGCAATTTGCTCTGCATTGTCTATCCGAGCGTGAACTGAAGCAATTGTTCCACAAGCACTTCCAATTGTGTGTTTGATGAAATACAAGTCAGAAAATTCCTTCACGGTACCAACTTGCTTATCAGCCGCATTTTTAGTCAGCGGAGACGAAAGCCTAACAGCAAGATGGGCTTGGATACTATAGCCAATAAAGCTTCATCGGTGCCATAAACATCGGTAAACTCCCATTCTTCCAGTACTTATATACTCCGATCACCAAGCGCTCCGGCTCTTCGCGTTTCTGAAACCGCCTTCGCCTCCAGTTGTGGACACCAGTCGCATGTTTGCAAGGCCTTTATTATGGATCGCCTTGGCCGCAACACATAGTTTTGGTGATGAATAAAACGATATTGCGTGTTGTGGAAGACTGGTGAGGACATGTGGAGTGACACCAAAAGAAAACGTAGAAAGATGTCTGGTAAGGAATCGAATTGAGTTTTTTATACAAATGAGTGACCACTTACCAAGGCCAAAATCCACTCGAGGATAAGAGTCAGTGCGATTTTCAGTTGGATGGTGAACAATACTATGAGAGGATTGAAAACGACAGGTTTTCAAGCTGTCCTCTTTTTGTGCGTTTGTGTGAACATAACAATGCCTTTGCGATGCTTGTATATATTCGTGAACAATATCCATTTTCTACGCACTAAGAAATAAATTTAAAGTTTTGCACGTCTTCCCCTTATGAGAAAAACTTTGTGAGTTTATTCTAAACAATTGTCCAGTGTGAGTTAGTACTTTAATTTAATATTAAAGTTTTAATGAGATGAATAAGCTTGTTTTTTGTACTTTGTAAGATTAGGATCCACGCTAACTTTGACCATGACCCTAACCCGAACCCTAAACCCTAACCTAACCTTAACTTCCACTTTGATCCTGAACTTAACCCTAACATTAGGACTCACGCTAACTTTGACCATGTTTCTAACTTTGAATCCTAACTCTAACCCTAACTCTAACCCTAACTCTAACTCTAACCCAAAACCTAAACCCTAACCCTAACTACCATTTTGACACTGACCTTAACCTTACCCCTAACCCCCACTTTAAACCTAACCCTAACATCAGGACCCACGCTAACTTTGACTATGATTCTAACCTTAAACCCTAACTCTAACCTTAACCCTAAACCCTAACCCCCACTTTGACACTGACCTTAACCCTAACCCTAACTCCCACTTTGACCCTAACCCTAACATTAGGACTCACGCTAACTTTGACTATGATTCTAACCTTAAACTCTAACCCTAACAGTAACTCTAAACCCTAACCCACACTTTGACACTGACCTTAACCCTAACCCTAACTCCCACTTTGACCCTAACTCTAACCCTAACATTAGGACTCACGCTAACTTTGACCATGATTCTAACCTTGAATCCTAACTCCAACCCTTACTCTAACAAAAAACCTAAACCCTAACCCTAAACCCTAACCCTAACTCTAACCCTAACCGTAACCCCCACTTTGACACTGACCATAACCCTACCCCTAACCCCGACTTTAACCCTAACCCTAACATTAGGACCCACGCTAACTTTGACCATGATCCTAACTCTAAACTCTAACCCTAACAGTAACTCTAAACCCTAACCCACACTTTGACACTGACCTTAACCCTAACCCTAACTCCCACTTTGACCCTAACCCTAACCCTAACATTAGGACTCACGCTAACTTTGACCATGATTCTAACCTTGAATCCTAACTCCAACCCTAACTCTAACAAAAAACCTAAACCCTAACCCTAAACCCTAACCCTAACTCTAACCCTAACCGTAACCCCCACTTTGACACTGACCATAACCCTACCCCTAACCCCGACTTTAACCCTAACCCTAACATTAGGACCCACGCTAACTTTGACCATGATCCTAACTCTAAACTCTAACCCTAACAGTAACTCTAAACCCTAACCCACACTTTGACACTGACCTTAACCCTAACCCTAACTCCCACTTTGACCCTAACCCTAACCCTAACATTAGGACTCACGCTAACTTTGACCATGATTCTAACCTTGAATCCTAACTCCAACCCTAACTCTAACAAAAAACCTAAACCCTAACCCTAAACCCTAACCCTAACTCTAACCCTAACCGTAACCCCCACTTTGACACTGACCATAACCCTACCCCTAACCCCGACTTTAACCCTAACCCTAACATTAGGACCCACGCTAACTTTGACCATGATCCTAACTCTAAACTCTAACCCTAACAGTAACTCTAAACCCTAACCCACACTTTGACACTGACCTTAACCCTAACCCTAACTCCCACTTTGACCCTAACCCTAACCCTAACATTAGGACTCACGCTAACTTTGACCATGATTCTAACCTTGAATCCTAACTCCAACCCTAACTCTAACAAAAAACCTAAACCCTAACCCTAAACCCTAACCCTAACTCTAACCCTAACCGTAACCCCCACTTTGACACTGACCATAACCCTACCCCTAACCCCCACTTTAACCCTAACCCTAACATTAGGACCCACGCTAACTTTGACCATGATCCTAACTCTAAACTCTAACCTTAACGCTTACCCTAACCCTAATCCCCACTTTGATCCTAAAGATGGGGTCAAAGTTATCTCGAGTCCTAATATAACAGAGCACCGTTTATTTTTATTGAATGTAATTAAATTGAAGATAAGTTTTAAAGAGAGAAACACCAGCAGATGATATAAAAATTGATTGTTTCGCATCCAATTTATTTACTTTTGATTGTTCTACAAGTTTCTTTAATGGACAATTACTTTTTGATCAGTGTTATTAAAACGTCACACAAAAATAATACTTAAACGTTGACATCGATACAAAAAAAAACAAGAGTAAAATGATTTACAGGACAAAACCCGGACAACGCCGCCCACGCACTCAAAGTGTGCCCATCTCGTATAAAATGACGGAGAAAAATGTCACGCTCTTTATAATAGAGTGTAATTTATGTCAGAAAAGAAACCAACCTATATAGAGTGTTGCAGCAAAATCCGGCACTTGACATTGCCAAAAAGTAAACGAAATACCAGAAGGTTCTGAGGAGCGTGCTGAAGCCCCGGATGGACGACGAGATTGTCGCCAGACGCTTCTATGTCTTCCAGCAGAACTCCGTTCCTGCACACAAGGCCAAGACGACCTAGGCGTGACTACTTACAACGATGTTCCTTACCACTGGTCGTCAGACTTGTGGCCTCCCTCCTCGCCCGACTGCAACTCCTTTGACTATTTCTTCTGGGGTGTGATCCAGACCAAGACCAACAAGCACACTCGCAACACGGTCGACTCCGAAAACTGTCATCGTGCAGACGTTCGCCGCTATAGACAAGGACATGATCGCGACATGATCGCCAAAGCGTGTGACTCATTTCGCGCCCGCCTTAAGATGGTCGTCTCCGCCGGCGGCGGCTACATTGAAATATAATGTAGCATGTAACTCTAACTGTTGCTAAATAAACTGTCTATCTAAAGTCGGGTTTTGGTAAGGTTTACGTTAAAGAAAAACTCCAGTTCAATTAAGGTCGGTAAACAGTAACTTTTAGATTAAAATCAAAACTTGCAAAAAAAGAATTGACAAGAAGAGTCGGGGAAATTTTTTTCACCAAAAAGGATTAACAAAGCGACAAAACAAAATGTTTTTTTAACACAGAGCTTAAACCTAATACTCGAGTTGCTTTTAGCCTGGATAAGTGGTAACTCAGGACGGTAAAAGTAATTCCCCGAACCGAACAGTTTTGCACCACTTTTAGGTCCTTATACAAAGATTAAAATCAACATACAATTCTACTAAACCTGATGACTAGAATCCTTATTTAAATTCACCTGGTGGTGAGGTTCTTTACATTATTAGGTCTTTTCTTTCTGATCGAAACTTTCGAGTAACTTTAGGCTTCATTCGCTTTTCCTATCAATGCTGGTGTTCCTCACCTCAGAGCTCTATTCTACATAAATGATCTTCCAGGGAATATTGTTCAGAAAATTAACATCTATACGTTTTTATTCTTCGCCGAACCATCCTCAGGTGTCAAAAGCAAATAAACAAAAAAGCTGGAGAAAGAAGAATTTTTTTTAAAGACGGCGGAGAAACGCGCATAGAACGTTTTTCGCATTGTTCCAGGAAGTGGTTGACGATTTAAATTCAGCAACGCTGGATGGCATCACAGAACAAAATCACATTACGTTAAGCATTTTAAAATGTTACCACTGGTTTCATATGTGATGTTGTTAATTTTAGGTTGTTGTTTTTATATAGATAGCTTCCAGTATTTTTTTTTCTAATTGGTTTCGAAATGTATAATTTTAGTGTTATAAACTAGAATATTAGGATGATTCGACGAAAGAATCGAAAACGTTCGTGAAACCTATGGAATATTTATTAATATTTTTTTTGTTTTAGTACAAAAAGACTACCAGAAAATTTAAAAAAATTAAAAATTGTATAATTAAACAGACGAATTATGTTGTTTTAACAATGTTTGCATTTATATATATATATATATATATATATATAATAATGGTAATAATCCAGGTGAAAAATATCCACAGGGTGGTAATCCAGAGAATTTTAACCGGGTTTATAAAAAGTGCTCAATATCAAAATAGAGCTTTATATATGATAATTTTATTTACACAGACATGTACAAAATCTGTACATGTCTGTGTAAATAAAATTATCATATATATATATATATATATATATATATATATATATATATGAAAAATGCAACAAAAGAAAACCGAAATTGTTTATGTTCACCGACGCACTGTCTTTATTTTCCGGGCAAAATTTTGTATACCTTCCCACTTCTCGTCAACATTATTCCCTTTCATGAGTTTGATGTCCCCATATAAAGAGCGTCTATATTTATAAAATATAATTATCCACGGACACGTGTTTCACCGTTGTAGGGCTCACTAACGTGGTCGAATCTAGAGATATTCGAAACGGAGACCCCAGTTACTAAAGTTGCTTTGTTTTGTTTTTTTGCAAATCAGAAATTTTGTAAAAATATTTGAAGAATGAATATGAAATGTAGATTAACATATAAACAATTTTGGGTTTTCCTTCTTTTTTTTTCTTCCTTACGTTGGATTAGTAGCTATCATATATATATATATATATATATATATATATATATATATATATATATGGAAACATTTTCTTAAAATGATCATTCCTGAGGAAGTCTTACAAATAAAGAGGAAACGTTGATGAATACATAAAAAAACATCTTTTTGGTTTTTCCTTTTTCATTTCTATTACGTCGGATTACCTTCATCCTTCCTTTCTCATATATATATATATATATATATATATATATATATATATATATATAATATAATAAGTAAGTAATTCCGTTTAAGTACGTTCTATCTACGATTTGAACTAAATTTTCACCATTGGATTTAGTTCTTTTTGAACGCCTTCCTGTGATGCCTCTACGAAACCTTTTCTTCTCCACTGAAACCTTCTTCCATTGGACACCTTATCGGCGGACAATTACCACTTGGAGAAACCCAATATCTTTTTACTCGAACTTTTTTTCACCCATCTCTTTCTTAATATTTTTTTAAATGTTGAACTTTGGCTTTTCTATTGCCAACTTATCTATATGTATAATTCCTCTGACGATAAGATCTCGATCTTTGAAAAGCCTTGGCTTAAGGAAAGAACAATAAACATAATTTTATTACAGAATATACCTTGCATTGAACATTTGAAATAAATTTGGACATTCGTACATGTTTATCACTCTTCGTCCATCTATCTTTATATATATATATATATATATATATATATATATATATATATATATATATATATATATATATATATATATATATATATATATATATATATGTATATATAGTAAGATAACTTGTTTTTATTCTATCGCCATCGTTTCTCGTTTCACGCTCAGGCGCGATCTTCAGATGCTCTAATCTTGTATACTGGAATCGAATTCAAATTTGTTATAATTCCCTTTTTTATTTTACTCTCGAGCAGTAATTCTCTCGGTCAAATATTAAATTCGACCCTAATCTCTGAGATTAGACCGTCTGAAAATCGCGCGCGTGTTCATGAGACCATGGTAACGGTATAAAAATAAATTATCATTTTATGTAATATTAAGCTCTGTCTAAGAAGACATCGAGCACTGTATACACGTGTGAATAAAAAATCTGAATCGGGAAAAAAGCCGATTTTTACAACAATTAATATATACTTGATGACCTGACCATCACCCCATCTCATATCCGAGACTTCATAAAAAAAAAACTTGACATCTCCAAAGCATGTGGGCCTGATCTTATACCAATAATAGTAATAAAGAAATGTTCAACTGAAGTGGGCCCCTGTTCTCTCCAAACTCTACAACACATGTCTTGCCGAATCTTGCTTCCCTGTTAGCTGGTAAATTGCCTCTGTTGTAACAGTCTTCTAGAATGTTGGAGATAGAACTGACTCTCGGGATTATCACTCCGTCAGTCTATTTCCGCTCTTCACTAACATCTTTGAATCCTTAATCAATCTAGCGATAGTCCGTTACCTCGTTAATGCTAAACTTCTTTCTGACCATCAGTATGGATTTAGGCAAGCACGGTATGCTGCGGGTATACTAACGGTATTCTCTGAACGCATATACCATACACTAGACAATGGCAGGTGAAGCTATGCCGGTAGCTCTTGATATATCCAAAGCTTTTGGCAAGGTCTGACATAAAGGTCTGCTCATCAAAATTAATAGTAGTGGAATGGGGTCATAAATGGATGGTAACATTTAATGCTGTTACGACAAAGTTCATTTCTTTTAACGACAAGAAACTTTTTCAACCACCGATTGCCATGGCAAATAACACCCTACCTGAGAGTTTAATGTTAGAACTCTTCGGCCTAACATTCGCAAGTAACATGATATGGAAGATATTGCCAAATCTGCTGCAAAAAAAAGTGTGCTCTCTTTACGGTACTAGAAAACTTCTCACACCTGACAGTATCCTATATCTCTACAAAGCCACAATCCGCTCATGCATGGAGTATTGTTGTCACATCTGGACTGGTGCACCATCCACTAGTCTCTCCTTCTTAGACAAGGTCACAAAAAGAGTATCTTATCTAATAGGTCCCTCACTATCCACCAAGCTCCAGCCCTTGTCCAGTCGTCGCAATGTTGCATCCTTGTGCTTGTTATACAAGTACTTCAATAGAATGTGCTCCGATGAACTTGCTGCGTTAGTGCCTCCACGACGTAAATACACTCAATCAACACGACAATCAACAAAATCCCAACCATTCACTGTCGAGTTCCCCAGATGCCGGAGAGCCTTCTACTCGAATAGCTTCCTACCCTTAGAACTCTCTCCCTGCTCCCTGTGTCCCCAACTGTATCGACATGCAGAAATTTAAAACTAATATGAACAAGCATATCGTTGTACAGCTCCCAATTTAGAGTGACCCCCTAAACTTTCCCCATATTTTGGTGTAGCCCCTTACCTCTAAAGTGGCAACTTGCCTTGTTTGAGGTGAACTAATTATATATATATATAATTCTCATGATAATATAACGTCTACAATTTTTCACAATTCATGGCTTTTTAATATTTGATAACGATATTTGATGACGATGTTTTTCTTCTCGTAAGATATCACACACACACACACACACACATACACACATACATTATGCAGATAAACACACACACACACACATTATGCAGATAAACATACACTCCAAACATTCACACAGAGGCTGATTATTGCAGGCCGAAAAGATTACATTTAATTTTTCTCATAAAACTATAATGAACAGAAGAAAGCATTTAAAGTCACGAATTATAGCAAATTGAAATTGGCAAAAAGATGTTTTCATTGAAAATCATTTCAAATTCTATAAGATTCGGATCTTTTAACAGTTGTTCAGCTAAAAACCTGTTAGGCAGGCTCGTGTCGTTGGATTGTTATCTTGGGCTAAAATGGCGGCGTCCCAAATCACTAGCGGCAATTTCTTTTTCGTGTAACATTCTGATGTACACAATCAGAAAAAATTGAAGTCAGTATTTCAAGGTTACGGTCTGAAGCTCATAAAAGTACTGAACAACGAAGAAAAGGTTCTGCTATTGTTGATAGATCGAGTCAATACGTCAGGTCAACTGAAGTCAAGGACGAGCGACGTTTTTTGAGCGATTATTTTTTTACTTTAAAGGCGATAAAATTCACAGTTGTCTGATCACAGCAGCTTCCACACATACGCACACACTGATACATATATTTACCTCTTAAAAAGATATTTGAATGCGTTTAATTGCAGAAAGGAACAACCAAATGACAACATTTATATGCCATAGAATTTTCTCTGCTACGAGCGAATCTTCGGTGGTAAGGGAGCGAAACCTCAGTAACTGGAGTCACGGTTTCGAATCTCTCTAGATTTAACCACGCTGACGGCCGACCGGTAACTCTCCTGACTTGCGAATCAGTGGCGATTTGTAGTCAGCGTTCGCGCCCGTCGGGAATTAGCTTCCTGCACTGAAGATTGCGTAAGTATGAAGCATCGATGTCTGTAGGTAATAAATAATTAATATTTATTCATAAATATTATTATATAGCCCCCTTTACTAGGGCTGGGCCTTTTGAGTGAATTTTTTTCTTTCCTTAAGCCAAGGCTTTTCAAAGATTAAGATCTTATCATCAAAGGAATTACATAGATAGATAAGTTGGCAGTGGAAAAGCCAACATTCAAAATGTGTAATTGTTTTACAAAATATAAAGTAATGGAGAGTAAGAGTGTGTTTGTAAGAAAGAAAAATAAACATGTTTTATCGAGTACACCTTGCATTGAACAATCGAAAGGATTTAATGAATTAGAACATTACAATTGTTCCAAGAATTAGAACATCCAGTCTAGTATGGCGTACGGTCGTTTCAAAAAGATTCTGGAAATACTTTATTTAATTTTTTAAAATTAACAAAGCTACTCCAAAACGTCTCTTCATCAGCGATTTAGCACGACGTCTTACATAAATTTAATGAAAAAATAACAAGCTCGTCGTAGAGGAACATCTATTGACAGGAGGAGCCACAGAGACAAATATTAGAAAAAGGAATAAGTTACAAATATAAAGTAAAAATTGAAAAATAAAATGATAATAATAATAATAAAACATTATAAAAATTATAAAACTTATAAAAAATAAAATTAAAATTAAAATAAGAACAAAAAAAAATAAAATATGATATAATATATAAAAAAAATAATAAAATATAAAAAGGAAAAATAAAATTAAAAATATTAAAAAAATATTAAAAATTTTTTTTTTTTAAATGACATTTCAATAGAATTCGAATCAATTGTCTGCCACTGAAAAAGAAAATCATGATCCTAACTGCCGACTGTTAGATGAACCAACCTTCTCAACCGGAAGTGCAGTCATTCAACAGGCAAGAACCCCAGTTCGAAGTAAATCTCCACACATCTAAACTTACTAGATGTCTTCACTCGCTCTATATCTCTACAGATTGGTCTACCTCAAAAACTATAAAACAAAACTTCCATTGTTGTTGACACGAAGAAAAAAACATTAAGATTTTTGTAATTTTTATAAATAATCATTTATATTTTAAATATGACCGTAAAGAAAAGAAATCAATGATAGACCGGAAATAAAACCAAATAATGGTGCATAAACAACTGTCCTGCCACCATGATCAAGAAGGAGAACCCAACATCATTGGCATTTCTAGATTCTGTTGACTTGTTAAACATCTGTCCACGAAACAATATTCCTATACATTATTATGTGTTATATTAAGATCAAAATAATCGTTGAACTAAAAGAAATAAGAAAGGATAGTTAATTAATAAAGTATCTTTTTGCACAGCAATATGCAAATTAGTTAACTTTTCTACTGAGATTACATAGACATAAGCCGTATATAAAACAGGGAGCGGCTGCTATTGTGTAAACCTAAAATAACTTGAAAAAAAGTGTTTAGACCACATCGTTAATACAAATACACCCAACTTTCGCATTTATTCATTTTAATATATATATATATATATATATATATATATATATATTGTATGTGTATTTAGACAGCATATTTTCATTTTGGCAAACGTTATTACTTAACAAGGCCAAAAGCTACTCAAGGATTAGGGTTAATGAGATTTTCCGTCGGATGATGAACAATACTATCTGAGGCTTTAGAACGATGAAAAGAATGGACAAAAGTAACTGATTGTTACTTTTGTAGGAATCAGATTTATCTCCAATGGAGATCATTAACCCTAACACGAGGAGGCGTTGCGATCACGTGATTTGGTTATCTTGGACACTCATGTGATCGCAAATCGAAAACCAGACTTAGGTCTCTTATGTCACCGCTTTACAGACGTGTCCGACAGCTCCGCTGTTCAGCACGGTCTTAAGCGGCTAACGAGTTTTGCCCGTAAAAGTATCCTTTTTGATCCCGACTCACGACCCTCAATAATCATGGGCAAATAATCAAACAAACTTAACGTTCATAAATTTTACCCATGACAACAATGTGTAAATACATTAAATGTTGTGCATCTCACATTTTACTTTGTATCTTTAAACACGGACAACATGTGCATTTAATATTGTATTAGGACCAATGTATTTATTGTTTAGTACTCGTGTATTCCTGTATTTTTATGTGGTCCTTAATTACTGTTTTTGATACAATGTCGACGTTATATTTGTAATGCCGGCATTTATTTATAAACGTGTAACTAAGCTTTCCAATTGTTCTGCTTTTAGAACACTTGTTAAATTGTATACCAATTATATAAAATTTATATTTGGTGATTCCTGAACTTTATTTACACGTTAGGAATTTCTTTAGCAACGCGTAAACATTCCCCATTCTTCCTCCATTTAATCTATGACTTGCTTAGTTTTCCCAGTTCTTTCTCATTTTTGACAAACAATGAAGTTTACTAAATCCGAATTCTTTTTTTGCATTGTGAGAGCAGCGTTTTTAAAAATTTATACGAGTATTCGCCATGGTAGAGTATTCTTGCAGTATGTGTTAGGTTAGTGAAGGATTGATATTTCGTCTGAAAGTTCTTTTTACTCTTCTAACTTAGAGATTATTTTGCAAACTTCATACGATTGATAAAATGTAAAAGTTAAGAAAAGTTAATTTTATGAATGGTAAAACTTTACCGTACATTCTTACCAAATTGTGTGCAGATTGTGAAACCAGTTTACATGCAATTTAACAAATGCCAAACAATTGGGATATAGATCTGCGTGGCCCAACACCAACCAGCTTTTCGCACTAAGTAAGTCTATGTTTGTCCCATGCAGTCCAATTACGATATATCACATTTTGTTTCTGGTAAAGAGTTATGCGTGTCGATATATGTCTTATCTGCCGGCATGTGAGCAGAAAAAGACTGAGAAAAAAACGAAAAAGGCAAACAATCATTAGAAAATCGACTTTATTCCTGCAAAACTTTCTTACTGCGGCGAAGGAAGATATTTAATGTTCAGCTAACGATATCTCTCTTTTGTTTCATTTTACTTCAGTCGAAGTTTTCATAAATCAAGGGTCCCCTTCCTGGGGCTAACACTTGATCTCTATATGATATACATAGATATTCGAATATTCCATTGAAGTTCTCCTTTACTTGTCAAACGTTGAGTTAGTAAAGAAGCTTAAGAACATTAGTTTTCCTCTTCCCAATTGAACAGTTAAGTATGTTATAGTATATCTTTGTTATGGTCTCTTGGTCTTACCGGATTCGAAGACAAGAATTCATCTAGTCTGGTGGAGTATCCAGCTAAGTGCTGTTACTTGAGGTAAGATTACTTGGAAAAGGCGCACCATTCCTCGTATGAGCCAGTGTGTAGCCGTGTCGAGGGGATCTAATTTGAGTTTTTAATACTATGTTATTTTGAATATTTGGTCAGGGTTTACTTGTAGAGAAAGTATCCTCATGTTAGGTTGTCCTGGCAAACCCTTGTGCAGAGAGACTGACGACACTCGAGGATTGTGTCTAGTAGGTAATTCTCCTGTATTGAACAACAACCAGACAACTCAGACAGTTTCTCTTCACAAAAAATTCAAAACCCACCTTGTGGACAGAATTATTGCTAAAATGGTGAACCTAACATATAAAACATTATTTTGAACCAGTTTTTTTTATATAGGACCATACCAGAAATTGCGATCGATTTTTACATGAATGATACACATAATAGAAACTTTTGGATTCATTTATTTGCAGAAAGTTTACAGAATATTTCTAATATATGCCAAGAAGAGTACAACACAAAAAATAAGCGACTCGTGTCTAGTTGATGGCATTTTAATTTCAGTTTACCATATACCTTAGTTTTCCAGAAAATTCCAAAAAACCTTATGAGAAGGCATTGTATTGAGGCATAGCCTTTACAAAAGTAGTGACATTCCATGAAAAATGCCAGTATACTGAAATCATATGCCCTTAATAGAGTTAAGATGAAAATTCATATACACTAAATGTACAAAAGCAAGGAAATTCCCAAATGTTTACACTTTTATTGTCATTAAGGGTAGGACTACATATCAACCAAACCATTTCATTATCACATCACTACAGTATAAATCTCTATGCATGAGTGGATGATGTGTGTGAAGTGCGCTGAAGAAAAATTCCTACCAGTAAAATACATAGCCCTGTTGTGCTCGCATACCCTTAATGACAATAAAAGTGTAAAAATTGGGGAATTTCCTTGCTTTTGTACATTAAGTGTATATGAATTTTCATCTTAACCCTATTAAGGGCAAATGATTTCAGTATACTGGCATTTTTCATGGAATTTATATTATATTCATTGTCATATTATTGGGGTTTCTGGAAGATGATTTTATAACTCAGGGGGTACTTAACGGGAAAAAGGTTGAGGATCCTTGGTCTAGAAGAACCAGATGCAAGATAACTGAGTAAGATAATTTTACACTTCAGATCCATTGTAATACAAATCTAGACATGAAAGGTCAAACAAATAACCCATGACTTCAGCTATGGCAAGCAAAAACAGAGCCGATAAACGCTTGAATGATAACCTTATTTTCGAAATAATAATGTTAGGGTCGTTTTTTGTCTTAGGCATGGATTATCAGATCACGTGACAACAGAGCGGTCGACTATTGGTTGATTTAGTCACGTCTTCATCCATAAAACATCCGTGACTCAGAAGTCCACTTCCTCTTTTTCTATAAAATAGTTCACCCCAAACAAGGCAGGCCGCCACTGTAGACGTAAGGGGCTACTGAGAATTAGGGAGTAAGTTTTCAGGGTCATCCTAAGTTGGGAGCTGTGCAGCGAGATGTCTGTTTACATTAGTTTTACATTTTTGCATGTCGGTAAAGTCTGGGAAACAGGGACTAGGGAGGGAGTTCCCGAGGCCGACAGCACGAGGAAAGAAGCTATTGAGGTAGAAGGTTCTCTGGCATCTGGGGTAAGTCCCCCTTTTCATATATCTACGGATTGAGAAACCTTGCAATGTATGCATATTTAGGTGTATTATTTGTAAGTGCAAATAAATCCTGTTATATTATTATATGGTTTTTAATTATTTTTTCTTTGTTTATCGCTTTCGTTTATGTGTAAGAACAATAACGAAACAGATAATTCTTATATTTTATTTCGATGTATTACTTTTAAGCGCAAATAAATCCTGTTATATCATGAGGTTTTTGTTCTTGTTTGTTTCGCTCTTTTGTTTGTGTCTAAGAACAATGACAAAACCGATAATTTTCATAATATGCTTGACTAAAAATAGTGCATACCTTAGACAGAAAATCTGACGAAAGAAAATGAATCATATGTTTTTAATTCAACAAACAAAAAAAAATGATCTTAAATCAGTTATAAAGTCGTTGATCTTTGAAAAACATATTTTAAAAAGCAGACAAGTTTAATGGAAAGCTAAGTTTGGCGCACTCTTCAGCTGAGTTAATTTCATTGTTACTATGCTGGGAGCAGCTGTAGAAGCCACATTAAACACAATGGACATTAATGCAGACCGATACCACTCCCCCCCCCATGTGCACGGCGTTTCGTTTGCATTATAGATCAAAGGATATACATCAAAGGGCGAATGGAAGCTTTTATCTCTTGCAGATCGTCTATCATCGAACCGCTCTTCACAGATAAATGTATTATGTAGAGCATGGAACTGTTTGATATTTTGGAAAGAGGATGTGCCAAGATTTTAAACCGGAGAAAGAAAATGACGTCTTGTAAGCTAATGGTAAGAAAAATGGAATGAAG
>OY744529.1:95292402-95312402 GCA_963556195.1 Sepiola atlantica | reverse complement strand
CATTAAATTTAAATGAAATAAAAAGTCATTAAATTTCAATCGACTAAGAAAGTAATTAAATTTAAATGAAATAAAAAGTCATTAAATTTCAATTGACTAAGAAAGTCATTAAATTTCAATTGACTAAGAAAGTCATTAAATTTCAATTGACTAAGAAAGTCATTGAATTTAAATGAAATAAAAAGTCATTAAATTTCAATTGACTAAGAAAGTCATTAAATTTCAATTGACTAAGAAAGTCATTAAATTTCAATTGACTAAGAAAGTCATTAAATTTCAATTGACTAAGAAAGTCATTAAATTTCAATTGACTAAGAAAGTCATTAAATTTCAATTGACTAAGAAAGTCATTAAATTTAAATGAAATAAAAAGTCATTAAATTTAAATTAACTAAGAAAGTCATTAAATTTCAATTGACTAAGAAAGTCATTAAATTTAAATGAAATAAAAAGTCATTAAATTTAAATTAACTAAGAAAGTCATTAAATTTCAATTAAATACGAAAGTTATTAAATTTCAATCGACTAAGAAAGTCATTAAATTTAAATGAAATAAAAAGTCATTAAATTTACATTTAATAGGAAAGTCATTAAATTTCAATTAACTAAGAAAGTCATTAAATTTAAATTAAAGTAAAAAAAGTCATTACATTTCAATTAAATAAGAAAGGCATTAAATTTTAATGAAATAAAAAAGTCATTAAATTTCAATTAAATAAAAAATGTCATTAAATTTCAATTAACTAAGAAAGTCATTAAATTTCAATTAAATACGAAAGTTATTAAATTTCAATTAACTAAGAAAGTCATTAAATTTAAATTAAATAAAAAGTCATTAAATTTACATTTAATAGGAAAGTCATTAAATTTCAATTAACTAAGAAAGTCATTAAATTTAAATTAAAGTAAAAAAAAGTCATTAAATTTCAATTAAATAAGAAAGGCATTAAATTTCAATGAAATAAAAAAAGTCATTAAATTTCAATTAAATAAAAAATGTCATTAAATTTCAATTAACTAAGAAAGTCATTAAATTTCAATTAAATACGAAAGTTATTAAATTTCAATTAACTAAGAAAGTCATTAAATTTAAATGAAATAAAAAGTCATTAAATTTCAATTTAATAGGAAAGTCATTAAATTTCAATTAACTAAGAAAGTCATTAAATTTAAATTAAAGTAAAAAAAGTCATTACATTTCAATTAAATAAGAAAGGCATTAAATTTCAATGAAATAAAAAAAGTCATTAAATTTCAATTAAATAAAAAATGTCATTAAATTTAAATGAAATCAAAAGTCATTAAATTTCAATCGACTAAGAAAGTCATTAAATTTAAATGAAATCAAAAGTCATTAAATTTCAATCGACTAAGAAAGTCATTAAATTTAAATGAAATAAAAAGTCATTAAATTTCAATCGACTAAGAAAGTCATTAAATTTAAATGAAATAAAAAGTCATTAAATTTCAATCGACTAAGAAAGTCATTAAATTTAAATGAAATAAAAAGTCATTAAATTTCAATCGACTAAGGAAGTCATTAAATTTAAATGAAATAAAAAGTCATTAAATTTCAATCGACTAAGAAAGTCATTAAATTTAAATGAAATAAAAAGTCATTAAATTTCAATCGACTAAGAAAGTAATTAAATTTAAATGAAATAAAAAGTCATTAAATTTCAATTGACTAAGAAAGTCATTAAATTTCAATTGACTAAGAAAGTCATTAAATTTCAATTGACTAAGAAAGTCATTGAATTTAAATGAAATAAAAAGTCATTAAATTTCAATTGACTAAGAAAGTCATTAAATTTCAATTGACTAAGAAAGTCATTAAATTTCAATTGACTAAGAAAGTCATTAAATTTCAATTGACTAAGAAAGTCATTAAATTTCAATTGACTAAGAAAGTCATTAAATTTAAATGAAATAAAAAGTCATTAAATTTAAATTAACTAAGAAAGTCATTAAATTTCAATTGACTAAGAAAGTCATTAAATTTAAATGAAATAAAAAGTCATTAAATTTAAATTAACTAAGAAAGTCATTAAATTTCAATTAAATACGAAAGTTATTAAATTTCAATCGACTAAGAAAGTCATTAAATTTAAATGAAATAAAAAGTCATTAAATTTACATTTAATAGGAAAGTCATTAAATTTCAATTAACTAAGAAAGTCATTAAATTTAAATTAAAGTAAAAAAAGTCATTACATTTCAATTAAATAAGAAAGGCATTAAATTTCAATGAAATAAAAAAGTCATTAAATTTCAATTAAATAAAAAATGTCATTAAATTTCAATTAACTAAGAAAGTCATTAAATTTCAATTAAATACGAAAGTTATTAAATTTCAATTAACTAAGAAAGTCATTAAATTTAAATTAAATAAAAAGTCATTAAATTTACATTTAATAGGAAAGTCATTAAATTTCAATTAACCCAAGAAAGTCATTAAATTTAAATTAAAGTAAAAAAAAGTCATTAAATTTCAATTAAATAAGAAAGGCATTAAATTTCAATGAAATAAAAAAGTCATTAATTTCAATTAAATAAAAAATGTCATTAAATTTCAATTAACTAAGAAAGTCATTAAATTTCAATTAAATACGAAAGTTATTAAATTTCAATTAACTAAGAAAGTCATTAAATTTAAATGAAATAAAAAGTCATTAAATTTCAATTTAATAGGAAAGTCATTAAATTTCAATTAACTAAGAAAGTCATTAAATTTAAATTAAAGTAAAAAAAGTCATTACATTTCAATTAAATAAGAAAGGCATTAAATTTCAATGAAATAAAAAAAGTCATTAAATTTCAATTAAATAAAAAATGTCATTAAATTTCAATTAATTAAGAAAGTCATTAAATTTCAATTAAATACGAAAGTCATTAAATTTCAATTAACTAAGAAAGTCATTAAATTTCAATTAAATAAGAAAGTCGTTAAATTTCAATTAAAGAGAGTTCGAAAATTTTATTTCCGAAAACTGAAAGTTGTGCAATTTTAAAATGTTTCAGTCACTAGACCGCCCTGCTTTATAAATTAAATGTAAAACTTTTCTTTTTAAACTTCGTGGTTCTAATGAGAGCACATCTTCCTCAATTCAGTTTTTTTTTTGTTGTTAGCGTTAGTAGCACGGGTCGGGTTAGGGTTAGGGTTAGGGTCAGATTCGGACAGAGTAATTGCAAATTAAGCACAAAGGGAAAAAAGGAGCGGGAAAAGGAGGAAATAAGCTGTCGGAAGATTGTTCATCGTGTCACGTGGAAAATTATTTTGGTAGAATAATGGCCTCGAGTATAAAATGACCTAGAAAACAAACGTTCTATTATTGTCTCTTTCTCACCATTCTCGATTTCACACACACACACACACACACACCTATTATATATATATATATATATATATATATATATATATATATATATATATATATATATATATATATGATAATTTTATTTACACAGACATGTACAAAATCTGCGACACTGGCATGTCGATGTTATCGATCAACAGTTACTATAAACTGAGATCTCATCAGGCAGAGTTAGAATCCGATCTTAACCTGCCTGATGAGATCTCAGTTTATAGTAACTGTTGATCGATAACATCGACATGCCAGTGTCGCAGATTTTGTACATGTCTGTGTAAATAAAATTATCATATATAAAGCTCTATTTTAATATTGAGCACTTTTTATAAACCCGGTAAAAATTCTCTGGATTACCACCCTGTGGATATTTTTCACCTGGATTATTACCATTATTATATATATATATATATATATATATATATATATATATATATATATATATATATATATATATATATATATGATTATTTTTATTTATACAGACATGTACAAAATCTGCGACACTGGCATGTCGATGTTATCGATGAACAGCTGTTATAAACTGAGATCTCCTTAGTCAGAGTTAGAATCTTTGGTACGTATAAGTTGAAATATGTAACCATGTCTTCTTCGGATGGTGATAAACTTATTGAAGCATTTGCTACAGCTTTCATTCATCCGTCTTTTAATTTGTTCAAGATGACTGCGACAATATATTTATTCGATTTGTTCTATATAATAAAATTAAGTTAGTCAGATTCTCGATTTTTTCATCGATACGTTCTTTCCTTCATAATCAATATTTCATTGTGATAGCCATTTTATCTTGTTGAACCTTGATCCATGTTGTTACGAACAATAAAATGTAATTTCAGTTAATTCCTTCCAGAAAATAATTCATCCGGTCGGATTTATTTTCGTATGAGCGCTATTTTATAAAAAGGGGCGTAACTCGGTATTCGTCCATTATAGACTCATTACTTCTTTTCCGAATAATAAAAAAAGTTTGGAAAACAGAAATGACATTATTTAAAAAAAAAAAGCAAAACAAATTAAGAAAAAAACAGGTCAGATTCCAAAACAGTTTTTTGTTGTTTGTACAGTAATATCTACTTTGAACTAGAAAAATACGAGTCCGAGCTTGGACAAAATTAATTCCCCGAACAGAACAGTTTTTTGTTGTTTGTACAGTAATATCTACTTTGAACTAGAAAAATACGAGTCCGAGCTTGGACAAAATTAATTCCCCGAACAGAACAGTTTTTTGTTGTTTGTACAGTAATATCTACTTTGAACTAGAAAAATACGAGTCCGAGCTTGAACAAAATTAATTCCCCGAACAGAACAGTTTTTTGTTGTTTGTACAGTAATATCTACTTTGAACTAGAAAAATACGAGTCCGAGCTTGGACAAAATTAATTCCCCGAACAGAACAGTTTTTTGTTGTTTGTACAGTAATATCTACTTTGAACTAGAAAAATACGAGTCCGAGCTTGGACAAAATTAATTCCCCGAACAGAACAGTTTTTTGTTGTTTGTACAGTAATATCTACTTTGAACTAGAAAAATACGAGTCCGAGCTTGAACAAAATTAATTCCCCGAACAGAACAGTTTTTTGTTGTTTGTACAGTAATATCTACTTTGAACTAGAAAAATACGAGTCCGAGCTTGAACAAAATTAATTCCCCGAACAGAACAGTTTTTTGTTGTTTGTACAGTAATATCTACTTTGAACTAGAAAAATACGAGTCCGAGCTTGGACAAAATTAATTCCCCGAACAGAACAGTTTTTTGTTGTTTGTACAGTAATATCTACTTTGAACTAGAAAAATACGAGTCCGAGCTTGGACAAAATTAATTCCCCGAACAGAACAGTTTTTTGTTGTTTGTACAGTAATATCTACTTTGAACTAGAAAAATACGAGTCCGAGCTTGAACAAAATTAATTCCCCAAACAGAACAGTTGTTTGTTGTTTGTACAGTAATATCTACTTTGAACTAGAAAAAATACGAGTTCGAGCTTGAACAAAATTGATTCCCCAACAGAACAGTTTTTTGTTGTTTGTACAGTAATATCTACTTTGAACTAGAAAAATACGAGTCCGAGCTTGAACAAAATTAATTCCCGAACAGAACAGTTTTTTGTTGTTTGTACAGTAATATCTACTTTGAACTAGAAAAATACGAGTCCGAGCTTGGACAAAATTAATTCCCCGAACAGAACAGTTTTTTGTTGTTTGTACAGTAATATCTACTTTGAACTAGAAAAATACGAGTCCGAGCTTGAACAAAATTAATTCCCAAACAGAACAGTTTTTTGTTGTTTGTACAGTAATATCTACTTTGAACTAGAAAAATACGAGTTCGAGCTTGAACAAAATTGATTCCCCAAACAGAACATTTTTTCACCAATTTTATGCCCCCTTGCTAATATTAAAATTAAAATATAATACTACAAAACTTTATGTCTAGAATCCTTACTCTACTTTTGATCCAAATCCATTATATGATTTTGATTTAAGAAAATGTCAAAACGTAATGCTTGAGCTGAATTGATTTTTTGACAATGGATCAAATTCAATGCAAATCTGAAATAGTTGAATTTTCAAATGGGACGTTATACCTATTTTATGCCCCTAAAGCCTATTTAAAATACTTCAAAGAAACTGAAATTTGGGAAATATTTACCAATTGGTGTCGGATGCCTATTGTTAAAATCTCACAAGTATCGAAGGTTTCTCAATTTTCACAAAGTGATTACACCCTAGCTTTGCTCCCTTTACATTAAACTAAATTAAACAGAATATAGCTCACATTACTCACCCTAACGCTGCGCTCCAAAATTCAAAATGATCGGTTAATCAGTTTAGAAGTAAATCAATTACATATAAATATATAAACACATACGCATATCTAGGTTTCTATAAATAGAGACAAGTTGTCAAAATTCTATTACGAAGAACAATAGTGTGGAGCATTATAAGATCGAATTAAATGAATTCAGAAATGCTATTTCAACTTAAAGCGTTATTTAATGCTGCTTATTTGAAACTTGATCGCGAAAAATCAAAGAACACAGTCTTATAAATATAAGCATGGCAGATGGACAGGTCGTATCTTATGAGGATTCTTTTACATTTCAATCTGCGCGCTGCGTGATTAAAATGCTGATGCAAAGTGAAACACAATCGAACGACTGACGGACGAAGTCTCTTATAAACCTGCAAAGGCGCATATAAAATATCTCAGGACATCATATAACGTGGTAGTAGTAATTAACGGGGGGGGGGCATTTTTAAGCCGTGATGTTACAGAATTAAGAGGAGATTTTGGGGGGAACTATTGGATGAAAAGTATAAATGTTGTGGGCATTTTAAGGGTTGGAACGAAGGTATTAAAGAGTAAGTCGAAAAATGTCATAACAACTCAACCTCTTTTCCCACCAAGCCTCATCGAGTTAAGACGTGCTGTCTAATATTGAAAACGAAAATACACACACTTATTAATCTATAATATACAAAACGAAACAATTACAAATACGACGCAAAATACAAAAATAAACAGAATTATAAAGATATTCATTTTGATTTACATTCATTTATATTTTGTGCATGAATTATTCTTATAGGGTTCAAAAACTTTTATAACTACAACATCTTAATTTATCTTTAAAAAAAGCCATTTTAAATTGACGTTTTAAGCTTGTGTGTGTAACAATCAAATATACGCTGGGGGGGGGTAATTTATAGATTGACAAAATGAATTATTGAGTTCATCCCATGAAGAGAATGATGATAATTATTGAGGTCATCCCATGAAGAGAATGATGATAATTATTGAGGTCATCCCATTAAGAGAATGATGATAATTATTGAGTTCATCCCATGAAGAGAATGATGATAATTATTGAGGTCATCCCATTAAGAGAATGATGATAATTATTGAGGTCATCCCATTAAGAGAATGATGATAATTATTGAGGTCATCCCATGAAGAGAATGATGATAATTATTGAGTTCATCCCATGAAGAGAATGGTGATAATTATTGAGGTCATCCCATGAAGAGAATGATGATAATTATTGAGGTCATCCCATGAAGAGAATGATGATAATTATTGAGGTCATCCCATTAAGAGAATGATGATATCACAAAATCTCATTCAGATTTATTCTAAATTTGGACCGATCGAATGGATTATATGATAAATAAATAAAAACTCGTCTATCTAGCCAGAGCCACCTATATACTAATGAGGAGGTGTATCGCCTTGATTGAACTAAACACCTGCTGGGACAAGGCTATATCAACGGCGTGAATCGCTGATCACATCAGTCAACAACCGCACAACCCCAGCCCGATCCGTCAGGATGGGGTTATACCAGTCGAGGATCCGTTCTCGACAATCAGTCCGACAGGAACTGGGCCATTTCGCTGGCCTTTTATCTGCCTGCCGGGCTGAGGTATACTGTCCTAGGTTTTCCTAGGAGATGCACCCTACCAGGCCTTGCCTCCCCTCTTTCGGGAGGAATAAGTTTATTGCTTGCTGCCTGAGGCGCCCTGACCAAGGAATGCTGACGGGTTGCTCAGCCAATTGTTGCTTGGCCAGAGTGCTCCTTCTTTAGGGGCGCTGGCTTGATTCTTCCCCACCTCCCGACCTTGTGTTACATATTCCTGCGATAGGAGGGAATTAAATACCGTCAGCAACTTCGGTTGATTAAGGAGCTTGGGTGGGGTAATACCAGTCGAGGATTCGTTCTCGACAATTAGTCCGGCAGGAACTGGACCATTTTGGGGGCCTTTTATCTGTCGGGTTGAAATATTGGTCCTGGGTTGTCCTAGGAGGTACATCCTCCCAGGCCTTGCCCCCCCCCCTCTTTGGGGTGGAGTAAGTGTATTGCTTACTACCTGAGATGACCTGACCGGGAAATGCCGACAGGGCTGATCAGGCTATTTTTGATAGGCCAGTGGGAAGGAATTTAATACAGTCAGCAAGATGCTTCAGTCAGGAGTTAGGGTTAGGGTTATGGGTAAATATCCAGTAAAACAACTCTAATGAATACAGCACCAGCAGACCAACCTTTACTCCTCGTGGTAGAGGTCGTGGCAACGTGGTAGTGTCAGATATATAATGTCTGGAACTCCAGTTCCTGACAGGTCCACCCAAAGCGAACAGGTTTGTCACCAATTGGTATTAGGGTTGCAACCCAGTTGACAGGGTTCTAGTAAAAAATCTAGGAGAAGTCGGCATCAGGATCGGTTGCCCTCTGGTCGTCTCTGTCTCTGCGTGTGGCAAGCAAGGGAGTGTCGGGCGCAGAATTGTAAATCAATGGAGTGAGAGTGACAACGTTGCTTCTGCGCCATTCCTCGTTGTGTGTTCTGCGCCAAACCTTCCCCAACTTCGCATGCAACAGCTGAGTCTTCCTAACCTCAGTGTCGGGGTAAAAGTCGATAATCGTGCAGATTCAACGAATAGTTACGACTAACGAACAGAACTTCACGCGGACGGGATGGTCCTGAGGCACGATTTTCGTGAGCTCTCTGCAGAAGTTCGACTCGCTTAACAGCAACAAGAAATAATCAGCAGCAGCAGCCAATAATTGACAAAATTATGTGTCAACAACAGAGACAAGATTCACCCATTTCAACTCCTGCATCAGTAATGTACATTTCCTGTTCAGCGACAAGACCAAACACGCTTAATCAGCTGATAACAACAACAACACACATAACTCACAATAAGTAGTGTACTTTTATACCAACAAGATGTTTACCTACAATCTCTGTGCTCACGTGACCGATCGCCTAACCCTAACCCTAACCCTAACCCTACACGTTATCGATCGCCTGATAACTACAACGCAACAATCAGATGTATATTTTATGTTTTTTCTTCATTTTTCTTTTCAAAAATAGATTTTGTTTAATTTTGTTTCCCTTTCAACTATACGCTTGATGTAACAATAGCCAATCCGTTCCTAAAATCATTTTATTTGACAATATAAACCGTTTCTCTCAAAAATTTCTCCTTTTATAATTAGTTTATTCCCAGTCACATCATGCGTTACAAGGCTTTTATTTTTTGAACGACACAAGATGCAATTTTTCCACTATTTTTTCCTCTGATGTTGTAATATTAGTAGCATTATTGTAATTCTATCGGAACATTGTTATTTCGAATTTGGCAAACGTTGTGTTTGAAAAACAAAACACGTAGTTTCCTGTGTTTACTTTTTAAAGGGCTACTCAGATAGGGGTCAGATTTATATAGGGCAACCTGAGTGAGGAATTGGGCAGCAAAATGCTTGTTCACATTACATTTAAATTTCTACATGTTGTTACGGTTGGAGAAACAGGGAGCAGGGGGGATTCTAAAGGCAAACGATCCGAGATAACAAACTATTAGAGCAGAAAATCTTCCGGCATCTGTGTACCCCTACAGTGAGGGGGTGGGATTTTGCTTATAGTCTCTTATATATATATATATATATATATATATATATATATATATATATATATATATATATATATATATATATACTTAGGCAGCACGTCATTATCCAAGCAAGCGTTGTTGAACGTCACGGAACTGTCTCGTTTGTAAATCTTCTTCGTGAGGTTCTCAAACCGTCGAACTATCCTTCTGGTTTCGGGTGGCAATCGATTGTTCTTAATTCGGCCATTTTTTCTCGATCGCTTCCGACTTTCTTAGTCGTCTTCAGGGTTAGGTTTTTTAAATGAGAAAACTGGAGTTAATGTTTCATAGGTATCGTTAAGGGCGACAACAACTCTCTCTCTCTCTCAACGTCTAACTTACCATTTTTCCGATACCAGCGCCATCCAACGTCATATTACTACACATAACAAAAGACTACAGTCGGCCGATATACGGAAAATATTAACATCTAACACCAAAATAATACACAAAAATAACTGCATAAACAGACTTAAAATACTAGAAACAATATTCATTAAAACTAAACAGCCTAATATTAACAAAATAGCTTTCAACACAGGTACTAACCTATTAAAAGTATTCCATAATTAAATGAAAATAAAGTATATATATATATATATATATATATATATATATATATATATATATATATATATATATATATATATATGATGGACTCTCCCGTCGATTTCGACGTATGAGTGCTCCACCTGGGGCTGCCCGCGCGTGAATTTGTAATTGCAAGGGTTGCGCAATCCCCAACAACCGCTCTCCTGGGTCGGCATTGCTTGATTCAAAAATGGCAAGTAGTAATACAAGACGACTGGAAACAATGCCGAGATAAGCAGAGAGCATATACAGCACCTGGTATTCCCAAATGGTCACCCATTTAGTACTGGCCAGGTTCGACGCCGCTTAATATATATATATATTATTGTTTGTCCACGAATACTTCTGTTTTAAGATGTTATTATAGGAAATAAATAACAAAAACACATCAAGTAAAGATCGCTGCAACTTATCGTTTTGTTTATTAAATATATATGTAAAACATAAAAATAAAAAAGACAATATCTGAATCCTACTATTGACAATATTAACCAAATTTATAACGAATAAAAATGACCCTAATATAATAGTACCTACAGATAACACTATGAACACATGCAGTATGAACTTCGAAACTTACAACAATTTGATTCTGAAGGAACTCCTTAAAAATTATAAAATAGCTGACAGTAGGGACCTTCACAGCACTAATCCCGCCGCATTAGAAATATGTTCAGAAATTGGCATATATAAATGCATTGAAATTTACACCTCTAAAAACCCATGGTTTACCCTTAAAGATCATAAGGCAGATCTTAATAACAACCCTTCTATCAGATTAATCTCCCCTTATGTATTGACATCGGTATAAGCCAAAGGATATTAAATATGATATTACTGAATATTACTTGAAATTATGGTCGCCCTCTGATGAATTTATAGACTGGTTTAAAAATTTACACATAACTAAAAGTAGTAAATTAATTATGCTGGGCATTGATTCATACTACCCATCTACCCTAACCCATCAATATCCCCTTCATTGTTAGATGAACTAACATAACTAAACTGTAAATTGATATTATTAAACTGGCTTGGGGAACATGAATATCATACAATGAAAAATCATGGACTAGAAAGAATACGGAAAGGAACTTCGACATAACTATAAGGTCTCCTGATCATCTCAAGTCGCAGACCTGGCGGAGCTTTATATTTTGAACAAAATACATGAGAACATACCGGACATATTGGGTGGGCTATATAGAGATGACGCTCAGTTATTGGTCAATTCTACTCATAGAAAATTGTAGAGAACTAAAATACATTGCATGATTTTTTTCAAGAAATTAAACCTAAAAATAACGATAGATGTCGACTATGATATAGTATATTTTCTGGACATAACCCTGAATTTAAATACTAAAACATTTGAATGCTACCATAAACCCAATAACACGCTATACTATATAGATACTAATTCAAATTATCCGCTATCTGTGTGTAAAGCTATAGGCTCTGGTATATCTAATAGAATATCTAAGTTATCTGAAAACGAACAGTGATTCACTAAAAACAAGCACTACTACAATGGTGCATTAAATAGATATATATATATTTATTTATAGTAATAAATAGATATATACACATAAATAGATATATATATAAGTATAGTAATAAAATAAGCTTTAGCAAAGTTAACTCGGAACAAAAATTTGGTAGTAGAGCCACAAATAGGAAGCCATACTCTTTGATATCATACAATATAGCCATGAACAAATACAAATTAGGGTAAACAGGAACAGCAAAGACGATAGGTCATCCAATAACCTAAACCAAATACTAAACATAAATCAACCTATCGCCTCCAACAATATGAAGAAGAATAGAAGACGCAAATCGATTAACTTCAATCTTCCTTAAAGCATATTCTTACTAATATATCGAAAGAATTTTACAGGATTATAGAAAAACAATTTCACCGTGATAGCAGGATAGGTAAAATCATTAACAAAAATACAGTTAAATTATCATTTTCAAGTTCTAAAAACTTAGCGGCTTCCATTATAGGTTCAAATAATGCCAGAATTCAAGAAATAGTTAAAGAAAAACAATACACAGAAGCCCACTCCCACAAATTCCAGAACGGAAGCTGAGTGTAACTGTAGGAACCCTAATAACTGTCCACTGGACAGGAAATGCATGCTTTCAAATATAGTATATAAATGTCGCGTAGTAATAGAAAATAACTCTCGATCTTATATTGGGTCCACTGAATGCAACTTTAAGGACGGATATAAAAATCATATGAACTCATTCAAATCTAGACCTAACTCCGAAACAAAAATTACCCCAACCTCGCTAACCAAATATATCAGGGGACTGGTGAGTCCAATGCTCACTTAACATTAAATGATCCATATTAGATAGAGCTAATAAATACACTCCCAATAAACGAAATAAATTCGACTTATGTTCTCTTGAATCATATCACATAGTAACATCTAGGGATAATCTAATTAATAGAAATCAGGAAATTCTACAGAACTGTTTGCATCGAAATAGGTATATACTCTCCTACTTTAAGCCAGACTAAAAGTTACTAAACAATAGTGAAAATTTACTGGATTCAACAAAATAATTACTACCAGAAATAATAAGAAATATATATCCAATACAAAATTACATCAAATCTATAAATAGTCCACAAGTATGCTTCATAGAAATAATTTGAATAGCTAGGTAATATAGTTAAATTTCCCCAGAATATCACTAACGGCAGGACTTTTAGGCATTTTAAATGTAGGAAATGTAATCAATAAACCCTCCTTTCTAAATAATTCATAAACTAATAATGGGGCTGGATTCAATCTCTTTAAAACTCATATCATTTTGTGACATAGACGTAAAAGTAGGTTTCGATTAAGATTTACAGTGGGATAAAAATGTATAAATATCAGCGAGCGATGATGCATGTATATCTCATTTTTCTTTAATTATTAATTTCAAATCCTTGGCTTGAGATTAAAATAGAAAAAGAGAAAGAGAGAAGCAAAGAGGGAACGAGAGACGAGGAAACGGCACGAAACAGAGAACTTATGTGAGGTGTGTCAAAACGAATGCTGGATCAACTTGCTACTTCCCCCGTCATTATTTTTTATGATTCCAAAATGGCTCTTCGTCGGCGCCTTTTATAACATCACATACAGTAGTCTCTTGAAAAAAAATATCAGATTTGTCGAGTGTTCAATGCAATTTTTTTACAATTTATTCCTGTAAACAAAATATAGTAATTCTGAGATTTCATTTTTCACTCCGGCCCGCGATCTCCTTCCAAAAGTCTCATCTGGCCCTCACTCTGAAAAGGTTGCCCGCCCCTGTCTTAGATCTTGTGATCTTCAAAATAGTGAGAAGGAACCGCGGCTCGCTGCACCTGCTAGATTACAAGTCCGACCAGAGGACGAATTTGGGGAAGTTTATTTCGAGACAACCACGCAAATTGGAGAGAAGGGTATAATAACTAACGCAAAGAAAACAAATAATTGGGTAACTATTTAAAGAAATATATACAAAAGATTTACAAAAAATATATACAAAAGATTTACAAAAAATATATACAAAAGATTTACAAAAAATATATACAAAAGATTTACAAAAAATATATACAAAAGATTTACAAAAAATATATACAAAAGATTTACAAAGGACATAAATAAGCTATCATATTTCTCTGGCTTCATCCAAAAGCCCGTCCTTATTTCGACATTTTAGTCATTTATTTGGTTACTAAGAATGTGGAATTATGGGTTGGGTGAAATTCTGACCTAATGGAATATTGTAGGGCAAAACATTTCTACATCCCTGCTTTAGTGAATATAACAACAACAACAAAAACTGTTGAATTCCAAGCAATTTTTTTCTTTTGTTTTGTCGTACATTTTCCTTTCTATCGTAATGTTGTTGTTTATTTCGTTTTTTTTTCTTTCTTTGAATTTTAACGCATTTTTATTCTTTCTTTGTTTTCTTTCTTTCTTTGAATTCTGGAATAATTTTTGTCTCTCGTTTTGCCTTTCGTTTTTCTTTTAATTCCCAGTCCATATTTTTTCTTTACCTTTGGTAAATACAACAAAAAAAAGTGTGCCTTGAATTCCCAGCCTATTTCTTCTATTCTCGTACATTTTTTTATTTCGTAATTTGTTGGTTTTTTTGTAGTTTTTTTTTTGTAATTTATTTATTTGAATTTGAACGCATTTTTCTTTCTTTTCTTTCTTCCTTTCTTTGAATTCTAGAATCATTTTCTTTCTTTCGTTCTGCCTTTCTTTCTTCTTGCATATCCCTTTCTCTGTCTTTCTTTTCATTGGATTCCCAGTCGATATTTCTGTCTTCATCTTTCTTTCTTACGCTGAATTCTATCCCTGACATTTCCCTTACCCAAAAGGTCTAAGGTAAACGACCGACAAAAGCCAAGAAAAAGTCTTCCAAATGATTAGCAATCGTCGAGATGGAGGAACAACCATTTATTGCGATTGGTTTTCTATTCTAGTTTCAGCGATCAATTTCACGTAAATTCCTTCTTTCTTTTGTTAATTTTTCTTTCTTCTTTCTTTAATTATTTTCCCCTTCTTTCTTTCATTCTTCATTCAATGTTTTTACTAATAAGTCACCACTTATCAAGGCCAAAAGGCCAAAAGCCACTCGAGTATAAACGTTAATGAGATGGAATGATTGCCAGTTCAATAATGAAGAATATTATGAGAGGATTGAAAATGATAAATTGAATGAACTAAATTTGATTACTTATGAGGACTGTTTCTGACAAATATTTGTTGCCATTGGATTTGAAGACGACCATGTTGTAGTCTGTAGGGAAGCATTCCCGTGGTAATGACAAATATGTGTTTACATTGGATTTGAAGACGACCATGTTGTAGTCTGTAGGGAAGCATTCCCGTGGTAATGACAAATATTTGTTGCCATTGGATTTGAAGACGACCATGTTGTAGTCTGTAGGGAAGCATTCCCGTGGTAATGACAAATATGTGTTTACATTGGATTTGAAGACGACCATGTTGTAGTCTGTAGGGAAGCATTCCCGTGGTAATGACAAATATTTGTTGCCATTGGATTTGAAGACGACCATGTTGTAGTCACGTCGGCATTCCCGGTAGCCCCTACCGGGGAATGCCGACGCGGCTGCCCAGACAGTAAGCAATAAACTTACTCCTCCCCAAAGAGGGGAGGTAAAGCCTGGGAGGGTGGACCTCCTAGAACTGCACAGGGAAAACCCACAGACCGGCGTAAATCAAGCCCTGAAGACCAAGACAATACCCGTCTATAGGGCGCAGGTCAATCGGAACAGATACCAACCCCTGTGTGTGTATTCATTTGTCAGCGTGCTTTAAAAAAATGCTGTATCGGCGGTAGATATGATATGGTTGGGACAATCGCTATGTTGACAACACCCAATATTGTGTTGCTCACTATGTCGACAGCAACAATTACTTTGACACCTACCACGCTGCTGCTGTTGTTGTTTCTGCTGCTGCTGCTGCTGCTGCTGCTGCTTCAACGATGATTTCTTTTATTGTTTATGTTATTTTTGTAAACAAATTCAATGGTATTCAAATTTCTGATTTCTTCAAGCAAATCACTTGATGTTTTTTTCTTTTATATTTATTTTTATATATACTCATTTTTATAAAACATATCACAAGTAGAGTGAGAATCTCCCCTGTACCGTTGACTGGTATAGCTTTCTAAATAAAGTTACATGTGAAACTTTGTTTCGTTAGTTACTTCGCCAATTGTAAAACAGAAGTTTTCTTTTCATTTGAATTCATCGATTTTTATATTTAATCCGATTAATGTCATATAAAGAGTCGGGGAGGGGGATACCCTTATGTCAATCAAAAGTCTTCTTACCACTACTTGAATCACCAGGTTCAAATATTTCATAGGGTACACAAGTGTAATTCTATCATAGCCGCGATATTTATTTCAACAGTACACATAAAAAGACAAGATTCCCGGGGGTCTAGAGGGGTCAGCTAGTAGACTATCCGTGACTCAAACGATATCTTCACCCCTCTCTTACTGGATTGATGACGTCATCATTTTATGCCAAAAATGGTTGTATAAATAAACATTTATACCAAATATATATATATATATATATATATATATATATATATATGTGTGCGTGTGTGTGTGTGTGTGCGTGTGTGTGTATGGGGGATGTGTGTGTATGTGTCTGTGTGTGTGTGAAGAGAAAGGGAGGAATGGGGTTGATACATTGTGTAAAGGACGACAAAAGATCAGCAAAATAAATTCCATAATCCACGACGGTACACTCTAGACCAATAACCCCCCACCCCCAAATGTAACTAAGATGTCGTCTGCGTCAACTTAAACTAAAGACTTCAATGTAGTGCAGGCCAGGAAAGAAGCCAGCTTAACCCGACCAGCGTGAACGCCGTTGCAACAACGACAGCAACTTAAAGTAAATGGACTCCTATAAAAAAAATATATTTTTTAAATTCCATTCTATTTTCTAATTGGGTTACAAGCAATTAATTTCATATTTAATTTTCTGACACTTTCTAAAACAATGTCATATTTTTCTTTCATCCTTTCCAAACTGTCACTACAAGTTTCATAATAAAAAAAAAATAACGTGGGGAAAAAAACAGTTGTCGCCTGTTTTATAAACAACTAGGTTTTTATAAACAACTAGGTTTTTATCAACAACTAGGTTTTTATAAACAACTAGGTTTTATAAACAACTAGGTTTTTATCAACAACTAGGTTTTCCTATACGACGTTCCGCGAGAATTTTTAATTTTTACTTTTTTTAAATAGCATTTTTCAAATACAATTATTATGCTTCCAAATTTCTTGGAAATGTCCAAAACTCGCAAAGTAATTCATTATTTTTGTCAACTAAAAATGTTTACGAATGAGCCGAAATGCATTCTGGTGGATGTAATTTTATTAGATTTCATTTTATTTTACAATATTGCATTTTTAATTGTAAAATAGAATTAATAGTAAAAACAATGTTTATGTCATATATTAAAATGGCTGACTTGTTTCCGAATGAACCAACATGCATATTGGTGTATATCTATATATTAATACGATAGCGTGTGTGTTCGTGTGTCACGCTTCCGGCAAACGCTCTGCGCATGCGTGCCGCACCTAGATTTGTAAAAACATTCAACTCGCCTAATTTTAGAAACATTTTCAAGTATTTCCCTTTGGTGCAACGGTTAGCGACGTAGTATTTTTGACTTCGACCCGACTGGTTTATAGTTCGATCCCAACCAACCTCTAAGATTTTTTTCTACATTTCAAGGGGAAGGGGAAGAGAGGTAGGGAGGGGACGACCGGGAAGACACATATTAATACATATATTGTATATAAAGAAGTTTTGTAAATTGTTTCATATACTGTTCACTTTTTAAAAATAAATATACAAGTACAAATCTTATCATATTTTATTCAAACATGTATAGGTTAGGAACAAGATAATTAGTATTAAAAACATCATTTCGTGTAATTTACACGAGTCCCGCTAGTTGTAATTAATTGTTTTTAATGTTCATGTCATGTAAAACCATCTCTATTATATATATATATATATATATATATATATATATATATATATATATATATATATACAGGATGGCCCAAAAGTAGGTTTACAGTTATCATTTAATATTTGAAGTTTTTTAACTAGGTTATTCGAAAAACTTCAACCATATAAAAAATAGTTTAATAACTGTAAACCTACTTTTGGGCCACCCTGTATATTAAAATGGTTGACTTGTTTCCGAATAAACCAACATCCATATGTATTTTGTAATTAATTGATTTTAAGTCCATTTTATTTTATACTTTATTCCGTTTTTATTTCAATAAATATTCGATTTACAGTAATATTTTCTATTACGGATCCCGAAGCATGGGATTGAACCACTGACCTTTAGTTCTTCAGTCTAACGCTCACCCAACTGTGCTATTAAGACTCGCGGTGGTAAAGGTGTCCAATGAATGTTAATATGGAAGGAGTTGTTTAGTATATTCATTGTTTTTTTTAAGTAAGCACTTTTTTAATTGTTACACATAATTTACAAAATAGTTTATTTAAAGTTAAATGTACTTGGAATTGTTTCACTCATTTCGTTTTTTTTTTAATTTCGGATAAATTCGACGAAGGCGATATTTTTAAGTTTATTTAATTTTCATGTTTTATTTCTTGCGGCAACTACATTGCCGCTATCAAGACGTCGACACACACACAGGAATGGCAGCTTGTGACCAAAAATGAAACAACTGTCGCTAAAACTGGATAATAAAGATGGTAATCGTTTAAAAGGCAGTATTTGCCACATGTGTTTATTGATGGTGGAACGAAGAAAGGGTTTTAAACTTTAATTTCACCATTATTCATTTAACGCCAATGAAGAAATGACGGTACCCCCAAAAAGAAGCATGTTATAAACTTTAAGCTTACAGTTTATAGTTGATGTAAACGTATCTAATTTTTATGTCACTCTATACGATAACTCTGAGTGTAATGTAATATATGGCTGCATGTATGCGTAAAAATAGTCATCATGTTTTTATTTGCTAATCTTATCTAAATTGTATTTGAGGTATGCCTTTAATTTTTAAAAGGTTAATTAATTACCCGCTTTTTCTCTTTTTTGTAAGGATAGTATGAAATTTATCCATTATAGTAATGCTGTTTACCGTTTTAAATGCCTGGGTGATTCTGATTATATTGGGCGTACTTCCTTGCATTTGTAGACTCGAATAAACCAGCATGTTCCATCTATGATTAGACAGGAAAAGGGCAGGATTCCTTAGTCACCCTTACTTTGCAACTTTGGACTCTTCTATTGGCCAGGATTGGTTGAAAATCCATGCTGTGCCAGTAACTACGAAATAGAACGTTTTAAGTTGCTGCATACAGCGGATTACAAAACCCATTTGAAAAATTGAAAATTTGTCTCAATCGCACTACCATCCTTGTGTCGACAGAAGGGGTTTCTAAAAGCGTTAACTCTTTTTGAGGAACTTTGACCCCGCCTCCGTTTTTTATCTAATGCTGTGCCCTTTTAATTATTTTTAAACGACTATTTAATTAACATTTATTTTAACCGTGCATCAGAATTACCGAGCACTTCAATTTCCCCCTTTGCTCTTTATTTTCTGGTAATATTATTGATTCATTTATACTATCGGTTTCTCCAAAGCCGAAAGAGCTCTAAAGCGTTTTCCGCGAATTATTTTCAATATATATATATATATATATATATATATATATATATATATATATATATATATATATATATATATATTAGAGTCATCATATATATATATATTAGAGTCATCAAAAGTATAAGACAAAATATGTTTCCGAGTTGTCTTGGAAACGATCGTACGCCAAAGAATCGTTGTGTTTGAATTCTTGTAGCTGATATAAACAATGTTTTAATGTTGTCTATCTCAACTTAATTTATATATATATATATATATATATATATATATATATATGATTATTTTTATTTACAAAGATATGTACAAAAGCTGCGACACTAGCATGTCGATGTTATCGATCAACAGCTGTTATAAAC
>OY744529.1:95187402-95284902 GCA_963556195.1 Sepiola atlantica | reverse complement strand
TTGTAGGTTTGTCACACTTACGTTTGAAATATCATTTTTGTTGGTGTTTCATGCTTAAATTGAAATATCATTTAATTGCTCTGTCACGCTCAAGTTTGAAATATCATTTAATTGGTATGTCACGCTTAAGTTTGAAATATCATTTAATTGGTCTGTCACGCTTAAGTTTGAGATATCATTTAATTGGTCTGTCACGCTCAAGTTTGAAATATCATTTAATTGGTCTGTCACGCTTAAGTTTGAAATATCATTTAATTGGTCTGTAACGCTCAAGTTTGAAATATCATTTAATTGGTCTGTCACGCTCAAGTTACAAATATCGTTTAATTGGTATGTCACGCTCAAGTTTGAAATATCATTTAATTGGTATGTCACGCTCAAGTTTGAAATATCATTTAATTGGTATGTCACGCTCAAAGTTGAAATATCATTTAATTGGTCTGTCACGCTTAAGTTTGAAATATCATTTAATTGGTCTGTCATGCTTAAGTTTGAAATATCATTTAATTGGTCTGTCACGCTTAAGTTTGAAATATCATTTAATTGGTCTTTCACGCTTAAGTTTGAAATATCATTTAATTGGTCTGTAAAGCTTAAGTTTGAAATATCATTTAATTGGTCTGTAAAGCTTAAGTTTGAAATATTATTTTGGTAGGTTTGTCACACTTACGTTTGAAATATCATTTTTGTTGGTTTTTCATGCTTTAATTGAAATATCATTTAATTGGTCTGTCACGCTTAAGTTTGAAATATCATTTAATTGGTCTGTCATGCTTAAGTTTGAAATATCATTTAATTGGTCTGTCACGCTTAAGTTTTAAATATCATTTAATTGGTCTTTCACGCTTAAGTTTGAAATATCATTTAATTTGTCTGTAAAGCTTAAGTTTGAAATATTATTTGTAGGTTTGTCACACTTACGTTTGAAATATCATTTTTGTTGGTTTTTCATGCTTAAATTGAAATATTATCTGGGTTTGTTTGGCACACTTAAGTTTGAAATATTATTCCGTTGGTCTGTCATGCTTAATTATAAATATCATTTGGGTTAGTCTGTCATGCTTAAGTGAGAAATATTATTTTAATTGGTCTGTCACACTTAAGTTGAAAATATAATTTTGGTTGGTTTGTCACGCTTAAGTTTAAAGTATCATTTTCCTTGGTCTGTCATGCTCAAGATTTAAATATTATTTTCGTTAGTCTGTCACGCTTGAGTTTAAAATATTATTTTGATCCCTAAACGCGCATACTTAATGGACGCATCCTAAGAATATCTTGTTTGATAAATAGCTAATAATAAAAAAATAAAAAACTATTTCTAAACTGCCTGTCTACAATATATTTACACGTTATAATTCGGATGAGTGAGTTGGCTTTCGACTCTTGTAAAAAAAATGGTAAGAAAATGTGGAATAGCTGTGCGTACGTGTGCGTGTGTGTGCGTGTGCGTGTGCGTGTGCGTGTGCGTCTCTACGTGCGTGTGTCTGTGTGTGTGTGTTCCTCCTTTACGAGCCGATGTGCCTTCTTAGATTCCGTACAGGTGGTGCGTGTAATTTTGGAGGAATTTTGTTTGGGTACCAAAATCCTACCAACCAAGAGTTTGCAAAAACTGAGTCAAGTGTCATTTCAGGAATAGCATTTTTGGAACGCGGCAACGAAACCTAATTTCACTGAAAAAACAAAAAGCCGAAACCTTCAGAACAAACACGTTTAAGGGCAGGCAGGATATATTATCATCTCAAATCTCACATTACTCTCTTTCTCACTCTCTTTCTTTCTTTTATTTACCACATTTCCAGGAGGTTAGACACAAGGCCAGTTTTTGTTTTGAAAAGCTAGCTTACTAGGGGAAATGCACTCTGACCTACAGAAACAGCTTCAGTACTACAGGATAGGGGGGCTCAGGCGATTATCAATATTTTCAATCGTAGGCGTATCCCTTTTCTTCCAGATTTTTTTTTTTAGGAAAAATCAACTCTGAAACTTCTTGGTTATTCTCTCTCATCAAATATTTCTTGGAGTGTATACATCAGATCCATTGCTCTTTCTGCTTCTCGTAAAGTCGGTTGTCTCTATCGCTCCAAACACTTTCTCACATCTGAGGCTATTCTCTATCTCTACAAATCCACAATCAGACCATGTATGGAGTACTGTTGTCATATTTGGGCTGGTGAATGTCCGTCCCATTTGAAGGTTCTTGATAAGGTGCAGAAACGTATCTGTAATTTGATCGGCCACGTCCTTTCTTCTTCTCTGCACTCTCTTTCTTACAGACGCGATGTTGCTAGTCTCAGTCTTTTTTATAAATACTATTATGGCATGCTTCTTTCAGAATTATGTGATCTATTCCCTGCTTCTTTTGTTCCAGCTCGTTTGACTCGTTGGTCTAGTGGTCTCTATCAATTCGTTATTTTGATACCTCATTGTAATACAGCTTCCTATTCCAGTAGCTTCTTTCCAAGAACCGCAGGCTTGTGGAACTCTCTTCCTGCTGACTGTTTTCCTCCTACCTATAACATTGGTATTTTCAAGACTACGGCCAATAGGCATCTCTTGTCTTTGCGATAATCATATTTGTTCTTGTTAGCTCTTTGTATTAAGTGGATTCATGCCTTGTCTGAAGCGATTTCCCCCCAAATAAACTAACCCCATTTCTCAAAAGGAAAGAAGGTAAAGCTTGGGAAAGATCATCTCGTAGGACTGAAGAGAACCAAAACCGAACTCGACAGAATCGAGTTCTTTTTATCTATGTTTCTTTTTATTATGGTATGAACCTTCCCTTCCAGCAAGGTGTGGCACAAATCCGGAAGTTGGGGATAGAAATGCAAGCGCATCTGAGGTAGTACAGTCTGGTTCCTACACCAAAAAATGCTTAGCATCTTCGTCGGCATTACCCGTTAGGAGTGTCTCGGGCGATTGACGATAAGTTTAGCACTTCTCAAAGAGAGAAGGTAAATGTTAGGAAGGGCACAGAACCAACCCCCAGCTCGACAGAGCAGGGCAGCTTTTTATCATTATTACCATCTTTATTTTTTTTTTCTTCCTTTCTTCATCTTATTCTTTCTGTGTTTGTATCTTTTATGTGATGCCAACATTTTTATATCTTATCAATTGCGCAAAAAGGAATATAAAACTCTATTTTCAGAAAAGTAGATCACATTTAACAACTATAAAAAAAAATTATATAGATTATAAAAAATATTCCTACAGAACGAAAAATTAAACAAATTGCCAGCCGATAACGCAGCAATTGTCTTCCGTATTTAATTACGCTAATCAGTTTCAGTAGACAATTCAATTCTGTGCGTTTTTCTTCTTCAGGTATCAGTTCTGTTTGCAGACATCGATGATCATGGCTCTCCATTCATTTGAATATTTTGTTTCACCATGATGTTCTTTGCAAAGAGGTTACCTGTAGTGGGTTGCAATGGGGCAGTGCTCTTACAGAGCGGGAAGTCTTAGTCATTGTACAAAAATCAGTATCATCTGGCTAACACAAAACGAAGGGTTGACCAGTTTCTACAATACATTAGGCTGCTCAACTCTCCATCCGTCACCTGCTTGCCATGACTTCACGTACCCTGATCGGGGGGGGGGGGGGGCTAAGTGGGTACTCGACCTTGCGCAAGGGTCTCCTACAGGCTAGCGGAGGGGAGAAGGAGCCTTACTGCTCCTGTTGATGAAAATGTTTCCACCCCACTACCGACTGTGCGTTCGTGTTGCTTTTAAAGGTTACGACAATGCGTTGCAAACATAAAAACACACAAATAAAATAGAGAAGACGAAGAGAAAGTAAAGAAGAAGAAGAAGAAGAAGAAGAAGAAGAAGAAGAAGAAGAAAGTAAATATATTCGCTGAGTTGGTTTTTTTTTGGGGGGGGGGTCAATTTTTTCAAATAAACCTTAAATTTCCGGTTTATTTGAAAAATAAATATACACAAAATAAATATACAAAAAATAAATATAAAACGAACTTGCATTGTCGTTGTCTATTCTTCTTTTCCCTATATATTTATTTGTTTTTTATGTTTTTGTATTTGTATTTCCTGTTTTTCACGCATTCTTATACAATTCAATAAGAATATTTGTATAAATATTCTTACACAATGCGTCAAGTACACACAAGTACACACAATGCTTCAAGCAAACTACACCAAATATTATACAAAAGATAAAAAGACAATCTTATTCATACGGCAAAACAATAAACATGATCGAAATGAAAACAATATTAATAGTCAATAGATCGCATTTCGTCTTTATAAAATCCTGTAGCCATTTTGTGTAATTTTTTATGAGATTTGAATAAGTTTCTGTTGGGATATTCGGCCATTATTCAATGGTTACATGTTCTAAATCTTGAAGGGTCCCTTGATCCCGACGATTTATACGAATTTTCGATTCTCGTTTGTTGAAAGCCACGCAATCGCTCTTTAAGATGTATCTTTGGAATCCCTATTCACTTGCCCCCGACGAGGGCAAAGTTCGTTTTTCTGGGAAGGATATCCTGCTCCACAAAAAAGGGCACTCTGAATAAGACAAAAATTAAAATTGTCCCGGTCAAGAAGGAGTTCTCCTCCTCTAACTGAGGATAGAACAGGTACTACACTTTGAATGGTTTATTTGCTATAAAGTAAACATGCAATTTAACAAATTAGGCACAAGTATATCAAAGGTGTGGGGAGTGGGGGGTCGGTGGTCATCCTCTGTTTATCCTACTCTTAGAGGCATTGCTGTCATCACAATAATACATTTACTCTAGGGGCCAACCTACTTAAAATATCTCCAATTATTTAAAATGTAATTTAATTTATAAACATGGGCTAGCTCAGTTGAATTCCACTGTAATGGACGCTTAGACGTACCGTGTCAAGTTTTGGAAATAAGTTGGGGGTTTTTTTTGGGGGGGGGGTCAACATTTCTCATGTGAGTTTTTTTTTTCATTTATTTTTTCGTATATTCTGACTTGCAGTTATCTTTGTCAAGAACTCATTTTGAGCTTTTTCTATCCTCTATAATGTGTTTTCCTATTACTTTTGAATGAACAATTTCTCTGATGATCAACACAGTTAAGATGAAGACTATGTATTTCTCTTGATTCTGCTGTGAAACGCGTGTAAGATGTAAAAAAAGCATCGACTTTTTTTAAAAATTAAACATAAATAAATTAAGAAATACTATATAAACATATTAACAATTGTTTGTTTGTCTGTGAGGCAAAAAGGAATCACAGGTATTCGCCGATATATGAAACCAAAGAGATTGAAAGAACAGAAGAAAAGTATGGCTGTGGTCGCTCGACGATTAAGAAATTGAAAGAACAGATGAAAGATATGGCTATAGATTGATTGTTTCTTGAGTCATTGAAATGCACCGATAGATAGATAGATAGATAGATAGATAGATAGATAGATAGATAGATAGATAGATAGATAGAAATTTATTGAAATAAAATAAGGAGTGGGACAAAAAAACTGGTTAGTAAGACCCCCCCCCCAACCCAAGAATAGACCGCTCACTGTTTTTCGGTTTGTTAAGAACCGAAAAAAAGCAGATTGATCTCTAAGTGGGAGTGGGAGTGAAGTCAGATGAAATCAAATAGGGATGGATTTGGGGATTGGATGGTATCCTTCCAAGATGAAATTAATTTGGGAAGACCAAGTTCAAAGTAAACGTGAAGCACCAGATACTACACTTTGATCCCAAGAAAGTGTATATTTGAAGTCATTATCTTGCTGCAGTAGTTTTCAGATTTCATTATCTCGTTCATTAATTTTCCACAAAAAGTTTTGGTAAATTCAAGCGAGCAACAGAATCGTTTGTGAATAGGCATCCATTGTTGTCTATTTAAACCCGGATGTATTATGCGAGTGCTTACGCTGTTACCCCTTACATCCACTTTTTCTTGGCACACTTTTCGAGCGGTTCTTGGTGAGAATTTCGGTTTTCTCCTTTTTTTTAGGAGGGAGGGGGGTTCTCAAATTGTTTTTGGTTTAAAATTCTTAATACGGACATAATATTGTTTTTTTTTAATTGTTTTCACTAATTGTTTTTGTTTTAAATTATTAATGAAGACATAATATTTTTTAATTGTTTTCACTAATTGTCTTTTGTTTTAAATTATAAATGAAGACATAATATTTTTTAATTGTTTTCACTAATTGTCTTTTGTTTTAAATTATTAATGAAGACATGATATTTTTTAATTGTTTTCACTAATTCTTTTTTTTGTTTTAAATTATTAATGAAGACATAATATTTTTTTTTGTTTTTACTAATTGTTTTTTTGTTTTAAATTATTAATAAAGACATACTAATTTTTAATTGTTTTCACTAATTGTTTTTTTGTTTTAAATTATTAATAAAGACATACTAATTTTTAATTGTTTTCACTAATTGTCTTTTGTTTTTAATTATTAATGAAGACATAATATTTTTAATTGTTTCACTAATTGTTTTTTGTTTTAAATTATAATTGAAGACATAATATTTTTTAATTGTTTTCACTAATTGTTTATTTTTAATTATTAATGAAGAAATAATATTTTTTAATAGTTTCACTAATTGTTTTTTGTTTTAAATAATTCATGAAGACATAATGTTTCGTCTGTATTAAGAATTTTTACCCTGCAATAATTTGAGGAAAACACAAAAAGAAATTTTTAAAACAATAAAATAAAAAACAAATAAATTATTTTCAAAATTGATTCGGAATTCCGTTAATTATTTGTTTATTACGAAATAAAAGTAATACATTCAAGTATGCGTATCGTTTTCTGTTTGTTTGTTTGTTTAATATTAAACCGAATACGATGATAGACAAGTAACAAATTAATATGAATTTTAAAAAACATTTAATCATTTCTGGTCATCCGTATGTGATATGAAGCGTTATTTTCTGCAAAAAAAACTGGAAGCCACAATAAGGGATGAATTGCAAAAATCACCGTTAAATCTTAAGAGATCAGAAAAGGATGAAAGAGCAAACGTATGACTGACGAAGAAGAACAAGGGCTAACCGGAAAACATGAAGAACTAAAGCAAAAGAAGAAAGGGAGTACAGACAACAATCTGAAGTATACAAGCAAACTAGGACATTTAGAAACAATGAAAGACAGTTTGCTTTTTAAAACGTAAATAGGGGAAGGCCAAAAATAGAAGAACCTAAGCTGATAGACGCGGGATAATTCTGGGGCAATATATGGGAAAATTGATAAGATCACAGCAGAAACGTTGGATGGCTGAGAAAGATGAAAATATCTTCAGGAAATCGGAGAAAGAACAGAAACTGAAATCAATGAAGAAACACTCAAGACAACTTTAATAAACAAAATGGAAGAACTGGAAAGCTCCTGAATACGTGGATTCTAGTTTGAAACGTTCATGTAACGTCGAGAGAGAGAGAGAGAGACAGACAGAGAGAGAAAATCACTACTTTATCGTAGTTACTTTACAATTATTTTCTTAACCATTCATAGAGGGCGGGAAAGAATATCTCTCGCCTGTATTTTCTTAGGGAAATATTTCCCTTAAATCAAATTGCTGACTACATCAAAATCACGTCTGATAGGTTCGCCTCCAAAACCCAGACTGACGAAACTCGCTTCTCAGAAGAACGAGTGACGTCACTGATCCCTCTGTTTCCCACGCAAGGGTCCGTGACGTCACAGCCTCTCGCAGGTGCACACTGACCCTTGATCTGGGGTTTCGTCACACGGTGAACTTGTCACGTCTGTGATTTCTGATTGTGAGAACAGGCCCTATTCTGCACTCGACTGCCGGTCCACCCCGCGTTAATTCGCGCAAGTCAAACCAACGATTTCCAACAGATACGTCCATCCCCATAGGGCCATTATCCAACAGAACTACATGAAACACTAACCCAAAATCTAAGAAGATGTCTACTCGAAGCGGACATGGATGGAAAATGGAAGAAGCACATTAACCAGAAAAGAGACTGACAAGAGGACGATCTCAAATAACTACGGACCAATAATTTGCCTACCAACCATTTGGAAAGTCTTAACAACACAACTTGGGTAACATATCTATCACTCCTTTAATAGCCAAAGACTACTCTCCGAGCGAATGAAAAGGTGCCGGAAAGAGAAACACACGACTTTCTATACATCAACCAAAATATCCCGAAGGAAGAACAAAACGGAACATAGCTATGGCATGGATCGAATACAAAAACCCCATGATACAATCCCCAAGCATGAATAATTTAATGATTCAGGATGTACAAACTATTTGACAAAATGATCAACTTTATATTGAAAGCGGTGGGAACATGGAGAATGGAACTGATAGCCGGAGGACAACAGCCGACAGTGATAAAAATACAGAGAGGCGTCTTCCATGGATACTCTCTATTTCCACTACTGCTTGTCATAGGCATGATGCCACTCACCAATATAGTCAATAGATGCTGTTCAGATTTAGAGACGATGAAACAAAAAACACCTTGTGTACATGGGTGAGTTTAAGCAAAAGATGAAAAAAAGTCAGAAAAACTCGTAAACACAATTAGAATCTTTAGACAGAATATAGGATCTCGTTATGTGAGTAAAACGGACACGCACTTATCCGAGGCAATGGCTGAATCTTTAGAAAGTGACCTCTAGTCTGTAGTAGAACGGGTCATAAATGGATGGTAAAATGTAATGCTGCTAAGACAAAGCTTCTTTCCTTCAACAACTTGAAAAAAACCTCTTCAACCACTGATTGCCATGGCAAATAACACCCTACCTAAAAGTTCAACGATCAAACTCCTCGACATAACATTCACAGGTAACATGAATTGGAACAAATACATCGAAGACATTGCTAAGGCTGCTGCAAGGAAAGTGGGTTCCCTCTACCGTGCTAGAAAGCTGCATGCAAACTAGCCCCAAAAGAATATAAAACAGGGATTTCTATATGGGAAGGGCAACTCACTGGGAGCTTGGCAAGCTTTTGCAGTTTGTAGCATGGAAACAAATTATACAGAAGCAACCCGACAAGCAGCAAAATTACACCCCTTCACTGTAGAAGTTCCTAGATGCTAATACTTTCTTTCCTCAGGCCGATAGCCTTTGGAATTCGCTCCATGCTCCCTGCTCCCTGTTTTCATGCAGAAATTTAAATGTAATGTGAACAAACATCTCTCTGCACAACTCCCCACTTAGGATGCCCTAAATTCACAGTAGCCCCTTACGTATCATAAAATCTTCTGGAACATGGAAATAAAAACTGACTTATTCAATCAAGGAGACGGGACATGATGATAATAAACTAGAAGGAACATATCTGCCAAATCATAGATTTCGCTGTTCCAGCAGTTCACAGGGTGAAGCTGAAGGAGGCATAAAAACTAAGCAAATATATGGAGCTTGCCAGGGGGGGGGGGCTGAAGGGAATATCGAACATAAATAATCTTTCTTTTAAAAAAGAAGGAAAGGGAAGAAATCAAATGTTATTTTTCTTTCTGAAATGATGCGTGCCATTTCGAAAGCGTCGCGGGTCGCACGCGACGATTGCATGAAAGGGTTTTCAACTTCTCTCTTCTCCAACGAACAACAAAGAAGAGGCCATTATCTGTGTATCGCGTTCGCTTCACTATCAGATCAGACGAAAGATTAGATGGATTGTTTGTGACCTTTCACCCTGTCTTTTGTCGACAACAAATCACAAGTTTTTTTTTGTTTTTTGTTTTTTAAAAAGGCAGAAAAATTGTTTGAAAAAAGTCTATGGAAACGAATCTCGTCATGTGTCGTGTCATGCAGCAGAAGCTGTTAGGAGAGAAAGGGGAGACAACACCAAGGTCAGCTTGGCGTGTTGCTATAACTACGATGAGACAAATTGGCAAGAGATGTTCGCCGCGGGGGGGGGGGGTTGAAGTAGATGAAAAGAGAAAGCTTTGGGGGAGTGGGGGCTTTAAGAGAGACTCAGCAGAAAAGAATAAAACAAAGAGAAGAAGAAGAAGAAGAAGAAGAAGAAGAAGAAGAAGAAGAAGAAGAAGAAGAAGAAGAAGAAGAAGAAGAAGAACCACCGAAAGGAATATGGAACATGAAAAAATTATAATAATATCAATAATTGTAGTAGCACTAGGAACAGTCTTGAAAAAAAAAACTGAAAAAAAGACTAGGAGAAATTGGAATCAAAGGGGAGTTATTTTAACACCAAGCAGGGTCGTAGAAATACCTGGTATAGTACCCAGACGTGGGGCTACCCGACTCGGCGAGATTGGCCTGTAGATCTTGTCAAATAATCCACATAGGAGAAGGAAGCTCTGACGTAAAACCTGCGCTCTACATCGTGCCATCAGTCATTTTGCCCCAGCTTGTCATTGAAACCAGGCGTGATATGTTCATCTGTGATACCCCTATACTGATATGTTCATATGTGATACCCCTATACTGATATGTTCATATGTGATACCCCTATACTGATATGTTCATATGTGATACCCCTATACTGATATGTTCATATGTGATACCCCTATACTGATATGTTCATATGTGATACCCCTATACTGATATGTTCATATGTGATACCCCTATACTGATATGTTCATCTGTGATACCCCTATACTGATATGTTCATCTGTGATACCCCTATACTGATATGTTCATATGTGATACCCCTATACTGATATGTTCATATGTGATACCCCTATACTGATATGTTCATATGTGATACCCCTATACTGATATGTTCATATGTGATACCCCTATACTGATATGTTCATATGTGATACCCCTATACTGATATGTTCATATGTGATACCCCTATACTGATATGTTCATATGTGATACCCCTATACTGATATGTTCATATGTGATACCCCTATACTGATATGTTCATATGTGATACCCCTATACTGATATGTTCATCTGTGATACCCCTATACTGATATGTTCATATGTGATACCCCTATACTGATATGTTCATATGTGATACCCCTATACTGATATGTTCATATGTGATACCCTTATACTGATATGTTCATATGTGATACCCCTATACTGATATGTTCATATGTGATACCCCTATACTGATATGTTCATATGTGATACCCCTATACTGATATGTTCATATGTGATACCCCTATACTGATATGTTCATATGTGATACCCCTATACTGATATGTTCATCTGTGATACCTCTATACTGATATGTTCATATGTGATACCCCTATACTGATATGTTCATATGTGATACCCCTATACTGATATGTTCATATGTGATACCCCTATACTGATATGTTCATATGTGATACCCCTATACTGATATGTTCATATGTGATACCCCTATACTGATATGTTCATATGTGATACCCCTATACTGATATGTTCATATGTGATACCCCTATACTGATATGTTCATCTGTGATACCCCTATACTGATATGATCATCTGTGATACCCCTATACTGATATGTTCATATGTGATACCCCTATACTGATATGTTCATATGTGATACCCCTATACTGATATGTTCATCTGTGATACCCCTATACTGATATGTTCATATGTGATACCCCTATACTGATATGTTCATATGTGATACCCCTATACTGATATGTTCATATGTGATACCCCTATACTGATATGTTCATCTGTGATACCCCTATACTGATATGTTCATATGTGATACCCCTATACTGATATGTTCATATGTGATACCCCTATACTGATATGTTCATATGTGATACCCCTATACTGATATGTTCATATGTGATACCCCTATACTGATATGTTCATATGTGATACCCCTATACTGATATGTTCATATGTGATACCCCTATACTGATATGTTCATATGTGATACCCCTATACTGATATGTTCATCTGTGATACCCCTATACTGATATGTTCATCTGTGATACCCCTATACTGATATGTTCATATGTGATACCCCTATACTGATATGTTCATATGTGATACCCCTATACTGATATGTTCATATGTGATACCCCTATACTGATATGTTCATATGTGATACCCCTATACTGATATGTTCATATGTGATACCCCTATACTGATATGTTCATATGTGATACCCCTATACTGATATGTTCATATGTGATACCCCTATACTGATATGTTCATATGTGATACCCCTATACTGATATGTTCATATGTGATACCCCTATACTGATATGTTCATATGTGATACCCCTATACTGATATGTTCATATGTGATACCCCTATACTGATATGTTCATATGTGATACCCCTATACTGATATGTTCATATGTGATACCCCTATACTGATATGTTCATATGTGATACCCCTATACTGATATGTTCATATGTGATACCCCTATACTGATATGTTCATATGTGATACCCCTATACTGATATGTTCATATGTGATACCCCTATACTGATATGTTCATATGTGATACCCCTATACTGATATGTTCATATTTGATACCCCTATACTGATATGTTCATATGTGATACCCCTATACTGATATGTTCATCTGTGATACCCCTATACTGATGGAGTAGAAAGTGCACGGTAGATGCACCTTCGGCAGTCTTGCAACTCTCATTTTCTCTACTTTGATCTTTAGTCTCTACATTCTATGAGCGATATTTCTGACAAAGGGGGAGAAACTGCTGTTTCCCGGACCAGTTGCTGTTTACTGTTAGCAGTACGCAGGAATGCTTTGATTAATTTTTCTTTTTTTCCTCTTTGTTGTCATGTCACTAATAAGATTGTTTGAGGTAAATGTTTTACCTTGGCTGATGTTTCCCTTGCCTATGAGCTGACCAAGTTGTTGACAAACCGACTAGCATGCTTGATGCTGACGGACATTTCGCAAGCCTTGTTGATCTTTTCTTGACAACTGAGAAGTGCGCATCTAAAGTTTTACCACTCTTTTACCACTCTTTTACCACTCTTTTACCACTCTTGGGATCTTCCAATCATTCGGTTGTCTCACTCAATGTTGGTGTCTTCATTATGGTGATCGGTGACACTGTTGCTGGTTTTGAGTATTAATTGTTATAATAACGTTATAATTATTGGTGGTAATATGATTGCTGTCATTGGGTTTTAAATGATTGCAGGGGGCTTGATGTTATTATTGCTCCGTTATTAGATTTGGCTGCCGTAGTGAATTCTAGGATTGATTGGTAGTTCTGCAATTGATACGATCGTGATTCAATTAGAATTATATACAATTAGAATTAGTTTCATAGTGCTTATATTCCGGCTATCTTATTACTTCATAATAACGCAAAACTAGTTAATATTTGACGTAGAGGTATGTAGGGGTGTCGATGGATGGCCGAGTAAATATAATTATTGACTTGGGGACTGGTATTTAATCTTAACGTTACGGCTGATATTATTATTATTATTGCATCTTTTTCTGATGATTTCTTAATCTATTGGTGAAACATGGATAATTAAAAAAAAAATATTGTCTGACATTCTGACATGGTCTCGGCGTGTCACAGCCTTGGCTGTCTTGCGGTCTGTTTTCGTGTTTTTTTTCATTCTTCCTCTCTCCCACCTCCTTTCCCCCTCCCCCTCCCTCCTAACTTATTTCTCAATCGCCAAACTGAGGATTTGCAGACGTTATAATTTGAATTTCTGGCTTTCATAGACGATTAAAAAGAACTTAGAGTTAAGCTTTTGTAAAGGGACCCAAAGAGATTGACCTGGTTATGATATCCCACCCTCCTTCCTTCTCCCTATATACTTTCCGTTGTAAATCATACAATTTCCCCCTCTCTATATATATGTATTGCTCTCTTTCCCCCTCACTATATGACTTCCGTTATAAATCGTACAATCTCTTCCTCTCTATATATATATATATTAAATATGTTATCACCCTCTTTCCCCCTCAATATACGCCTTCCGTTATAAGTCGTTCAATTCCCCCCTCTCTTCATATATGTATTAAATATGTTGTCTAAACCATCACAATATAGGAGTGGGCATGAAATTGATACAGCGAACACAAGCCCCAAAAAATTAATCGGAAAATATCAAAGACGAATAAGCAGACCTATCTTTGATATTTTCCGATTAATTTTTGGAGGCTTGTGTTCGGTGTAGCAATTTCATGCCCACTCCTATGTTGTGGTGGTTTAGTTTGTGTTTATTTATACTTATATATATTTGCATACATAATTGTATGCATGCTTATATATATTTCTTCCACTTTATGTGTGTTTAACCTGGCTAGTTTCTCTGTCTTCTTCCCTCTTATCGCCTTTACCCCCTCCACCTACCGCCTCCCCTATACTAGCTCGGTAGGTGCGAAAATGGAAAAGAAAAAGAAAATAAATAAAAATATAAAAATAAGAATAAGAAATAAAGAAGAATATGTCACCTACTTGTCAAATCATATTTCAATGTCACTAAAAGTCTTCTCATATGGTCCAATCGGATCATCTTCTCCTTCTCCCATGTGTGTGCTTTCAAAATAAAATTGTTTCCAAATCTTCACTTTTTCTGAAGACGTTCGATAATACGAACGAAACCGGTCAAATATCTTGTTTTTTGTTTTTCTCCTGCATTCTAACCTGTTTTCCGTTTGTCTTTTTTCAAACATTATATATATATATATATATATATATATATATATATACTGTATTTTTATGTAATTAATTTTATTAGTGATTGCAGCGTTCGTTGTTATTTTGCTTACTATTATTTCGATTGTCTCACTTCCTAAGTGATTAAGATAGAGAAAATTGCATTATTAGTCGCCCTTAACTTCATAGGACATATTTTTCGTTAATATATATATTTTTATTAATTTTATACGTACATAAAAGTAATCCATGGACACATGTTTCTGGCTTACAGCCGTCATCAGCATGGCTAACTTAGACAGAGATCGAACCTTCGATATTGATGTCTATAGTCCAGCGTTCTACCACTGGACCAATAATGCAATTTTCTGCATCTTAATCACTTAGGAAAGTGAGACAATCGAATTAATAGTAAGCAAAATAACAACGAACGCTGCAATCACCAATAAAAATAATTACATAAAAATACATTAAATATTTAGGTGATAAAAATCGTACATATTTCTAGACAGAGTGTCTTGGTCCAGTGGTAGAACGCTGGACTACATATATACATATATATATATATATATAGTGTGCAGAGTTGAATGGTTTCGATGAGAATCAGAGGAAATCCATTCAGTTCCAAAATGTAGCTGTTTACGCGTCTGATAAGACCAATCTAGGTCGAAATAATTTATAATGCGGACAGCCCTAATGTGTGTTAAGTGTATTTCCTTTAAATTTTTATATATATTATTATATATATATATACAGGGTGTTCCAAAATAATCTATACACTCTTTGAATCGTTACTGATTTTGACTTGATAGACGAGTAAGAATACACATTGAAGATCAACGTGTAGTATCTGTTCCGATGGATACTGCACCCCATAGACTGGTATTGTCTTGGCCTTCGGGGCTTGATTTACGCCGGTCTATGGGTCTGTCCTGTGCAGTTCTAGGAGGTCCACCCTCCCAGGCTTCGCCTCCCCTCTTTAGGGAGTAGTAAGTTTATTGCTTACTGCCTGAGGCGCCCCCACAGGCAATTTTTAATGGCCAAAGTGCTCACCTCTCGGGCGCTGGCTTTTCAAACCCCACTTTCCCGACCCGACCTTAGGTCACATCTTACTTGTGGGAGTAAGATAAAACTGGCCTTGTGCCTAACTCCTGGAGAGGAGTAAATAAATACTCAATACACTTTGTATCATGAAGAAATGAACCTGCAAAGGTCCTGCAACATTTACTCCGGTACTTGAGTAAAATCGCTACTCTCGTTTTTCATGCAATTCTTTCAGGTTTCCTGTTTGAAACATCAAGTAGCCTTTACCTTTATTAAAAGTTAATTTTCTATGTTTTTTTGTTAATTTTACTGTCAGTTTATTTAAATGTGTATTCTTACTTTTATATCAATCTTGTTTGCAAGTCAAAATCAGTAAATTGAACGAGTCATAACGATTCAAAAGGGGTATACATTATTTCGGAGGACACCCTGTATGAATTGAATATACTAATACGATGACACTGTGGCTAAATAGTTAACGACATGGCGTGTCGGGTTCGAATCCAGTTCGTTCCACAGAAACACTTTCATTAAAACCCACAGCTGACTTTGTGTGTAACTTCCCGGAAAGAAGGTAAATAAAATACTAGGAAGAGGCTATTTTATGTTTTTTTTAACGTAACTGTTATTACCTTGTGAAAAGAAAGGGTAATGAAATAAATAAGGACAAATATTTAATAACAATTTATTTTCATCGTCATCATCAGTTGTTTTTCTGTCGGTTATTTTAATCTTTTGAACATAAAAGAAATATCTGCTTTTAATACAAAAAACATTAAAAGAAAAAATTAATTAAATGAACGAAAATATTACAGACAATTAGATTCTTTAGTCGGATTTAGAAGTAATTTGCGTCGGATAAAAAATGTTTTAGTTATTTAAGAAAAAAAAATAGTTTTCATTCATTGATATAAAAAATAAATAACTCTTGTTAAGAAATCTGATTATTAAAATAATTAAAGATAAGTCCCTAAAGAAATTAAATCAGATTTTTTTTTCAACAGTATGTATGTTTATATAATTTCAGTTTTATAAACAGTCTAAACAGCAATTTCAAAACTGATTATTCACTATCTTTTAAGATAAATGTTAGGACTATTTCTCATCATTTCTCTAAATTAACCATTAAATTGAATGTTTCTCTTGCGATGAAATAGAAACAGTAGTAATTGTCAATAATTTCAACTGCTACATGTAACGACGAATTTTAATGCAAAGTTGAATTGTTATTACAAACAAACAGTGTGAGTTATATTTAAAAAAGTAGACATAAACGGGGTTCAAAGCGAATTAATTGTACTTAAAAACATAATTTGTATTTTTTTTGACAATGAAAACAATATCGTAGTTACTTAGTCTATCGTGAAATAAATACCCCATAGAGATGGTAACAAAAACTTTTTCCTCTAATATGTTCTACTAACACCTTCCCTTTTGTCACCGGGAATTAATAAACAACAGATACTTTAGAAAAATCCAACTGTTATTGTTTCCTATTCATCTTCCATTAATTTAATACATAAGACAATACATTCCGCGCAAATTTAATAGACGCTTTCTCATATTCCACTAATTTTCGAGAATATCGGATTACGTTATTTCGAACTATTACGTATAGACTTCATCTCATTCCGCAATTTACGGAATGCATTTAACGAACTTAATAACTTATACTGTTCATTGATTCAAAATGGCGGCTACAATCTCTTAATCGAAACGATTTTAGACATTTCCCATAGCAATCTTCGATTGTTTCAGGTATGATTTCATTTTTCGAATTAAACACTTAGAGAATTTAATACATAACACTTTTAAGGCTTAAAATCTTAGAGTTAGACAAAAGGTCGATTTTCAATGTTGGTAAATTCAATTTCTCACCAAAATGGGCACTACGGATTGAGATAAAAATTGCCTCAGTCTAGAAGTATTTTCCCTTCACTGACCTTGGAAAGCTTCACGCATATTCGTGGATCATATTTACTTTTGGGGGGGGGGACATTGGTTTTGATTCTTTCGAATAAACTGCTACTTACAATCGTAGAAGTGAAGACAGTCACCCAATATATTGTTAAATCTATTCTGTTTGATTCAAAACATCGACAAATCCTACTTTAATCACCTAAATTACAGGGTCGTTTTCAACTGCTTTTTGTCGAATTAATGCTCTAATATTCACATTTTTAAATTTAATTTATGTCTATCCCGGACAACGCCAAGGCGCGAGTCCTGATATGTATGTATATATATATATATATATATATATATATATATATATATATATATATATATATTCCACAGCAACAAGTTAGATCGAATCCGTTAGATCTTAATAATTATGTTAAAACCGTGATAACATCAAACGAAATCAGTCTGACTTCAGAATTACATGAAACACACACACACACACACATATATATATATATATATATATATATATATATATATATATATATATATATATATATATATATATATATATATTTGTATTATGTATATATATATATATATATTTGTATGTATATATATATATTTGTATGTATGTATATATATATATATTTGTATGTATATATATATTTGTATGTATGTATATATATATATATTTGTATATATATATATATATTTGTATGTATATATATATTTGTATGTATATATATATATATTTATATATATATATTTGTATGTATATATATATATATTTGTATGTATATATATATATTTGTATGTATGTATGTATATATATATATTTGTATGTATGTATATACATATATATATTTGTATGTATATATATATATATATATATATATATATATATATATATATATATATATATATATATATATATATATATATATTGCCTTTTATTCATGCATATGTATGTGTGTGTGGGGTGGGTCGGGGTGTTCATGAGCAAAAGCAATGTCTTTTGTGAAGAAGCCATGTTTCGAGAGATTGCAGAGTCTGAATCAACAACAGACAATTGATTCGTCTGGAATTGGTCAACGCAAGCAGCTGCCATTATTGGTTTGGTTTCAGCAGACCAAATACAGGCCGCAACAAGAAAGAAACGAAAGAAAGAAAGAAAGAATAAAAAAGAAAAGAAGAAAGGGAGGAAGGAAGGAGGAAGGAAAACAAAGAAAGAAGGAAATGTAGAAAAATGGAAAACAAAACCGGAAGAATCCAAAAAATAACAAAATAAAAAAATTGAGACAAAATAGATAGAAAGATCACAAGAAAAAAAACGAAAGAAATAAAAAGGGGATATTGAAGGAAAGCACAAAGGAACAAAAGACATGAGAGAGATATAACAGAAAAGGAAAAAACAATGGAAAAACAATGGAAAAAGAACGAAAAAGAGAAAGAATGAGAAAGTGAAAATTATTGGAAGAAATAAAGAAGAGTCAAAATAATGACATCGATCTAATAATTATAAGAAAAGGAAGATAGAGAATGAGAAAGGAAGAGAGAAAGAAATGAAAAAAATTGAAAGAAAGAAAAAGAGTAAAACGAAAATGAAGAATGAAGAAAAAGAAAGAGATAAAAAGAGAAAAAGTTGAACGAAAAACACTAAAAGAAAAATTAAATGGGCACAAACAGAACAAAAAAAGATTAATAAGGAAAAATAAATAGAAAGAAATGAAAAAATTTTAAAAACACTAAAAAAATAAAAAAGGAAAAAGAAAAAACAAAACAGAATAAATAAGGAAAAATAAATGAAAGAAATGAAAAAAACGAAAAAAACACTAAAAACAATTAAAAGGGCAAAAAGAAAGAAAAAAAAGGAGAAATAAGGAAAAAGAAATGAAAGAAATGAAAAAATTTTTAAAAACACTAAAAAAATAAAAATGGCAAAAAGAAAGAAAAAAAGGAGAAATAAGGAAAAATAAATAAAAGAAATGAAAAATTGAAAAAAAAGTAAACTTAAAAAAAAAAACAGATATATAATATATAATACTGACATTGCGACGTTTACACTCGAGGATCGTTATAGGCATACATGTACTAATCATTTTATCCAACATATATTCAAATTCTATCACCATACAACTATTTAATGAAGGGGGGGGTAAGCATGTATTATAATAAAAAGTACATGTGTATGTTGTCGCCTCTTGGAGTCTCCTTGTTGCCTTGATTCGTCCATTTTAAGTAGGTGGATCATTCATGCTGGAAGTACGGCGATAAAAATGTAATATTAAACTATAGACTGCATTTACTGAACTATGGATCAACTTTCCTTAACTTTGAGTTGCTTCTGGCTGAATCATTCCAACGGGGCTTCTAGCATTCCTTTCTAGCAGGACTTTACATAGAGTGTTTTTTGTCGCTAACTTTTAAACTCGAAATTTATTTACTTCAAATCTTTATACTCTCCGGGATGCCACACAAAAAGACAGAAAATTTAAATTTAAGTCAACATAATGTATTTACATACGTATTTTACAACGACATGAACCAAGTAATTGGGCGAGATGAATCACATGGGCTAAAAGATAGGACAAAAGCTAATACATCTTGGTTCAGAGCGAACACTACTGACATAATTGAAACAAACGAAATGAATGCACTCAAAAAGTGCAGATCTCCACGTAATAGATTTTACCATTTAGAGTTTACAGTTACATAAACTTCAGAGGAAAGCTAGCACAAACATAACATTCTTAAAACTGCTGATGGAAGTTTTGAACAATATCCCAGTTTATGTCATCCAAAAAGCGACCGGAAGTCCGACCGTCTACGTTGGCGCCATTCATTGCGAGGTTGACGGACATACTAGTCGAGGTTCTGATCTCGACAATCAGTCCGCCAGAAACTAGTCCATTTTGGTGGCCTTTTGTCTGTCGGGCTGAGGCATTCATCCTGGGTAGTCCTATGCGGTCCACCCTGCCAGGCCTTTCCTCCACCTATTTAGGTGTAGTTAGTTTATTGCTAACTGCCTGAGGCGCCCTGACCAAGGAATGCCGACAGTGCTGCCAAGGCAATTTTTAAAATGCCAGAGTGCTCCTTCTTTAGAGGCGCTGGTTTGACTCTCCCCACTTTCCGACATTGTGCCACATCGTGCTGCGGTGGGAAGGCACTAAATACCGTCTATGTCATTGTGTAGCTGTCCATCTTAACAATGTTTCTGTTATCAACAATTGTTTTTTGTTTGTTTTGAACAATTACATTTGTCCGCCTTAATTATTTGTACTAAATACCTATTTTTATTGTGACACCCTGTATATGTGTGGTGTCTCTATCTATCTGCACGGAAATGCAATTGAAAAAAGGCCCTATGCCAAGATCAAACACAACTGGACGAAGAATCCAAGATCAACACAAATGTAATGAGGAATACAATAGGGGATATTAATTGTGTATTGCATGGTTTAAAATAATATCGTGGGTCTGCGTCCACGCCGGGCACCCACAAATACCAAAGACAACGCTCTGTTTTATTATATTTATAATTTGAAAGTTAAAAATTATAGAAATTAAAAAATGTCAGATCTGGTCTTCTTTATTACCATATAAACTAGTGCTACCTATTCGATGGTCGGGCTGTCAGCAACTAAACTGGTCATCCCTCCCAAACAGGCAGACCTCGGCTTGTCCAAGAAAGAAAGAACGAAAGAAAGAATGAAAGAAAGACAAAAATAAAGAAATATTTAGAAGGAAAGTAATAAAATTCGTAAAAGAAAGAAAGAATTAAAAAAGAAATTGAATAAAATAAAGATAGAATAAATGAAAGAAAAAAAGAAAGAATCAAAGAAATAATGAAAGAATAATAAAAATAAAGAAAAGATTTAGAAAGAATGGCATAAAATTCGTAAAAGAAAGAAATCGGGAAAGAAAGAAGAAAGAATGAAAAAAGAAAAAAAGAATGAAAAAAAGAAAAAAAGAATGAAAAAAAGAAAAAAAGAATGAAAAAGAAAAAAGAAAGTGAATAAAATAAAGATAGAATAAATGAATGAAAGAATGAGAGCAAGAAAGAAAAAAGCCGGAAAAAGATGGAAGAAAAGCATGGAAGAAAGACAAAAATAAAGAAATAATTCAGAAAGAATGAAATAGAATTCGTAAAAGAAAGATAAAAAGAAAGAAAAAATAAAGGAAAAATAGAAAGAGAGAAACAGAATTCGTAAAAAAGAAATGAAGAAAGAAAAAATTATTAAAAAAAAGAAAACATAGGTTAAATAGAATAAATTAAAAAGAAAGGAAAAAGAAAGGAAAAAATCGATAGCGAGAATGCGTGAGAAAGCAAAGAATCTAAAAACGAAAAAAAAAATCGAAAAGAAAAGTGAAAGACATTGTTATTATATGAGGGAGGAATTTAAAAAAAAAACAACAAATAATTTAAAAAAAACATGTCAATAAGAAACAGTCAACAAGGAAATAACGGCATCTTTAGTGAAATATCTCGGCCATCTGCTGAACGTTTCAACAAAAATAGTATTTACTATTCGTATGTCTGTCCATTTTTACCTCAAAACACTCAAAGACCAAAATAAAAATTATAAAAGAAAGCATTCGTTTTGTCTAAAACATTTTAGTTGGTTTGAAAGTTTCCCAATATAAGTGAATCGAATAACTTATATATTCGAACAAAGGAGATGCTTTCCCTTCGATTATTTTAATTTTTCATAAGAAAAAATCTACAAGAAACATTTTTCCAACGGTGTGTAGTGAGGGTGTTCGAACAAGCAACCAACTGGTCTGTTAATTTAAAAAGTGTTGGGTTTTTTTTATATTTCATATGTAATAATATTAAATTGATTTTAACTCCAATACGTTCAGTATGTCATAATCTTCACAAAAAAAATATACAAATTGTGAGCTGGTGTATATCGCCTTTCCGAAAAACTTACCTGTCACCGAAACCTCATGCTTACCCATTTAAGCCTGAAATTAGCGACCACCTACCCAAGAAATTGTGCGCCATTTTGGAATATGACTCCAACGATAGACTAAAAAGTGACGATCAAAACTTCATAAATAATAAATCTTATAAGTAGAAAAGTAAATGTTCTTGCGTTTGGTATAAGTTATTTGTTGTATATATACAAGCAAGCAATTGTTAAGATACTGCCTTTCTTTCTCTGCCCGTTCTGTTCTTAGTCTATCGTTTCGTCCATTCTTTCTTTTCTTTATTCCCTATTGCTCGTCGAGAAAGAGCGGCACGCATTTAGACAACTAAAATATGCTGCTCAGTGATGACCATAAAAAAATCGAAATAAAAAAAAAATCGGATTTTGATAAAATTCCAGCTTAAAACACTCAACATGTCTAGCCACACTGCAGTTTCACGGGATATCCGAGAACTTTTGTTAACGTAGTGATACAATTGAAACAGAAGGTGGAGCCGGTGCTAGTGCGATTGCAAGAATAAGGAGTTGATGGGGTAAGTTCTGGGAACTTCTGTCATAACTAACCAGCAGAGCGTTATCACTGTCAACCAAGGCAAGAGTCTATCAGGCATGTGTACGCAATGTGATGATGTATGGAAGTGAAACCTGGCCGGTGACGGTTGCGGACATGCGTTGCATGGAGATAAACGATATGATAATGATACGATGGATGTGTAATGTGAGTCTTAAAGACAGGATTAGTTCTGATGACCTCAGAGGAAGATTAAGTCTGATCAGTATAGGGAGATGTGTGTGCAGAATAGTTGACTTCGATGGCCATGTTGAAAGAGTGGATGAGAGTGCTTGAGTCAGTAGATGTAGAACAGTTGAGGTAGCAGGCTCAGTTCACATGGGAAGGCCAAGGAAAACATTGGAGGAAGTGATAAAAATGGACCCGAGGGAAAGAGGGATAAATAAAGACCTGGCCAGAGATAGGTTACTTTGGAACTAAATTTCTTAAAGCCGTCTAACACATGCCAACATGTAAAATGAACGTTAAACTGATAATGATGCTGATGATGATCATCATCATCATCAGCATCATCATCATCATTTAGCTGTGATATTTGCTTTTGTTGGGTGCTTTTAAGTTTAGAATTTGATATTGATCCTATAAACATCAGTATTATTAAATATTACTAGTATGGCTTCCTAGCAACACCGAGTTAACAAAAGACAGAGATTTATTTATCCCGGGCAACGCTGCGTTTAAACATAACTGCTCTATCTAGGATGTTGAGCACTTTTGGATTACTATATACCACTTAACAAATGTAGAACTGTAATCTTACATTCATTGTTCCCGTTTTTTAAAGCGAGGAGTACAAAATAGAAAACTTAGAAGGCCTCCAGAGCACTACTGAAACCACCCAAATAAAATTAAGGATGCCTTCAGAGCACTACTAAAACCACCCTTTTCGAGTTTATTGCCCCCCCCCTCCCTTTGAAGAGTTTTCTTTCTAAATTATTACATAATTACATTAAAAAACTGGACCCCCCCCCTCCACCAGACGAAATATGTTCCATAGCCGCCTTCGTGGTGCACTTACAGATTCGCAATACTTCCATTATCTTCCTTGGTTAATTTTACATAAGAATACACTTTTAGATTTTATGTAGATTCTCTCACCTTTCTTTCTATAATGAACACACAAACACACAAACAGACATTGAATTATATATATATATATATATATATATATATATATATATATATATATATATTATTGATATAAAGCTGTATTTGAGTGGATATCGAGCCAATTATATGTGCAAGGTCTGCTGTCGTGATTCGATATCGAGGCGTATATAACTATACTGTTACTTCTATTTAATTGTGCTATTGTACAAACTTTCGATGCTCAATTCAGAGGGGGCTGCTGTGATATCTGTTGTGTTGTCATTAGACTATCCTCCCAGGCATTACTGTCTCCTTTGTGGAAGTAGTGTAGTATCTGTTCTAAGGCCAGAAATTGCAGTGTATAAAAAAAACAAGTGCACGTGTGTAACTGAAAAAAAATACTGCACTAAAAAATAATGAACACTTCCTTTTCTGTAGGCTGAGAAGTAAGTTTTACGAATTTTCGGATGTCATCAACTTGTTTTCGGATGCAGAATCCTTCATCACGCTTATAAATGAGCTTAAACGTTTCTTTAAGACAGTTATGCGTCTTGAAATTCCAGTCTCCAACATTGTCCACAAATTTAGATGTTAGATTCTTACTAATCCTTTCCAAATTTGAATGAATATCGCAAAAGAAATATCAGTTTGATTTATCAAGAATAGGGGGAGATTGAAGAACAATAGTGGAGTTTTCAAACAATTTATAAATTTGCACAATATCAAAAATTTTATGATTTGATTCTTCCACACCATCAATAGATATGACCCTTTCTAGTTGATCATCCATTGGCTGATTAGTTTTTTTGTTGCGTCATCAACTATTGCTCAAAGAATTCTCGTCAGTCTCTAGTTGTGAGCTTTTTTATTTGTTTTTTGTTTTTTATTTATCTTCCTCCCACAAGGTAACACGTGACACAAGATCGGGAAAGTGGGATGTGAAAAGCCAGAGCCCTAGAGAATATGAGCACTCTGGCCTACAAAAAAATGTCTGGTCAGCCTCGTCGGTAGGGACGCCTGAGGCGGTAAGCGATAAACTTACTCCACCCCAAAGAGGGAAGGTAAAGCCTGGTGGATGACCTCCTAGAACTGCACAGGACAAACCCACAGACAGGCGGAATCAAGACCCGAAGACCAAGACGATACCGGTCTATAGGGTGTAGTATCCATCGGAACAGATACTACATTTTGATCTTGGCCAAAAGGCCGAAGCACAATTGTTGGCAAAAAAAACTTCTTGATTCTTCATTAGAAATATTGATGTTTACATTGTCAAAAGTTCGACCTGCACATTCAATAATTGCAACAAAATGGTTTGGTTGCCAAAGATTTTTCCAACATTTCTCGGATAGCATACAGCTAGTCCACATTAATACGATGCTTTTAGAGCTGTTTTTTTTTAATTATTATTATTAAATTCAGTATTCAAATGTACAAATGCCAAATCAAGTAATCCATTAATTGGAGGATAAATACTCCTTATACAAATTGCATATGCATTGGCGGCAGATGCCATTGTTAATGCATCTGACCAACCTGACGCTGTTTCATCAATTTGTTCCCAATTCAATGTCATGCACAGACATGTTCTTACCCTTATCTCTTCACAAAATTCGTTCGAGCCATATAAGGCTAAAGATATTGCTGAAAACAGTTTCCATAGGCTAATGTCTCTAAAGCTTTTAAAGTCTTGAATATTGAATTTAGCTCAAATCTGATTACTATCATTATGAAATGGCAAGTATAATCAAAGTTTGATGAAGCAAAATTTTGAATTTTGGGGCGTTTTTTATGAAATCATTTTTACAATATTCTAAAAACTCATAAAAACTGTGATTTGTAATTTTATCTGACAAATCAGCTAAAACGAAACGAAAAACAAAAAATTAACTTTATACAATTTGGAAAATAAAAATGTGAATCAAAGATCGATCCATGTATAAATCTTACTTCAGAAGTTGAAAGTTGAAAGCATTCGAAGTGAATCCAATTTTCACATGAGTGACGCTCAATCGTATTGAAGAGTGCCGTTTTTTTTTTTGACAAATTGAGCAAAAGTAATTCATAGTGTGATTGACACAAAAATATAATTAAGCACTCTAAAATATTTTGAAAAGAAGTAACATGTAGAGTCAACATTTAGAAATCCCAATCAGGGTTGCCAGACGAAAATAAATGTTTGAAGCCAAGTTTTTTTTTGTTTTTTTTGTTGTTTTTTTTGTTTTTTTTAGGGGGGGGGGCAATTGAAAACTGAAGCTACACTTTGAGGAGGAAAAAAGGCCAACAAAAAATTTTAAATGGTATATTATAAAGAATTGACTATATTGACGTTGTTAACTCCCAAATGTCTCGTCGTGTCTGTGTGTGCAAGTGTCTAGCACTAACCTTTGTTGCTGATAGTAGTAGTAATTAGTTTCTCTCAGTCGATTGTATCCTTCTGAACTGTCATATTTGGTCAGGTTGTGATGGTTTATATTGGGATCTATTGGACCCCAGAGGGACATTCTCATTGGTTAAGAATTTGTGAGTTCACACCTATCTGGTTGTAAACTTGTGTTCTACCATTTCTACTTACTATGAGGGTCTACTTTTTATGAATGGGTGCCTGGGCCATAAAAACCGGCTCCCAGGAGCAGTGTCAGAAAAAAAGCTAAAAGCTGGGGCCATAAAAATCGGCTCCCTATACCCATATATACACACATATATTCATATACATATATATATACATATATATATATAAACATATATATATACACATATATATATACACATATACACACACATATATACACACACACATATATACACAAATATATATATACACATACACATATATATACACACATATATATATACACATATATATATACTGCAAAAATGACAATTCTATGCTTATTTTTAATAATGAAGACGATTCTCTATTTTAAAATACTTAATAAAACACGGAAAGAATGTGAAAAAAATCCATCAACGTCTATTTTGAAAAGTAACAAAAAATAAATAGACCGAAAAAAAAATTGTATTCGGGGGTGGGGGGGGCAATAAAATGACAATTATATGCTTATTTTTAATAATGAAGACGATTCTCTATTTTTAAATGACTGCGATTGTGTCGCGTGAGCGAAATGCCTGGCGGCGGGGTGTGGCGGATCCATTTTGAAAAGTAACAAAATAAAAATAAACCGAAAAGAAAAATATTGAATTCGGGGTGGGGGGTCAATAAAACACTGGAAAGCACAATATATTTAAATCGAGAGCAGACTTAGGAATGTGCGTAGAATCCATCAACGTTAATTCTATTTCGAAAAGTAACAAAATAAAAATAAACCGAAAAAAAAATTGTATTGGGGGAGGTCAAAAATATGCTTGTTTTTAATAATGAAGACGATTCTCTATTTTTAAATGACTGCGATTGAGTCACGTGAGCCAAATGCCTGGCGGTGGGGGTGTGGCGGGGTGCGGCGGTTATAAAAAGTGCTGCCGATGAAGAAGTCAGGGTATGCGTGAAGAAGAGAATTTATTCTAACGCAGGGGTCGCGTCCTTGCGAGAATAATGGCTGCCCCAGCGAAGATGAACAAAGGGAAGTAATTCATTTTCAACGAGTAAAAAAGGCGATTGAAGAATTCGTTTGCTTTTCATCACAATTTCTGACTGCTCATATTGAAAGAAATGTTTATCTTTTTTCTTTATTTGGTACTGATATCGATCCCGAACCAGCTTTCGTGACGTTCGACTCGGAATCATTCGGCTGTCCTACACAAACGCCCGAGTGTTGACGAGCCGAAGCAGCGAGCAGCCGGTAACTTTGTTACAAAGTGAAAATAAGTGCTTTCGAAGACGGATTTTTTGTCAGGAAGTTTTTTTGAAGAAAATAAACCCAAAATGAATTACGAACAGCTTTGCACTGCAGTATCATCGCGAGCAAGTAAAAATAAATAATAAAATTAAAAAAATGTGTCGTGATAAAGTAATTTTGGTACGTTTTTATTTTTTTGTTTGTTTCTTCAAAATAATTCCTTGTAAATAAAAATACAGTATTCATTTTATAACAGTAACCTCGCTATGTTTTTTTTCCTGTTGTTTCTTTCAAAAAAATTCATGAAAATATGTTTAATTTTCTTTGTTGTTTCTTTAAAAAATTCCTTACCCTAACCCTAAACCCTAACCCTAACCCTAAACCTAACCCTAACCCTAACAAACAATAAAAAAAACAAGCAAAACATTATGATCATAGGACGCAGTACCGTATCAAAAATGTCGTCTGGTACAAATCGGTTCGTCAACTCTCGGGCGTTTGCGTAGAACAGCCGAACGCTTCCGAGTCGAACGTCACGAAAACTGGTTCAGGATCGATAAGAGCACCCTTTATTTTTATTCATTAAAAAATATGACTCAAGCGTAAAAAACAACAACAACAACAACAAAAACAGTTCGAACTAATTCTATTTTAGTTGTTCCCTCAAGTGTGAAAGTCAAAAGGGAAAAAAGTTAATAACACTGAAACATTAGTACATGAGTACTGATCCCGGAGAGACACGAAGAAAATATAAAATCTCTTAATTCTAGTTGGTCGACGGACTGGCATGTGTGACGGCCATTAGAGAATCACCAGCATACGTCGAGCTGGCGAGCATAAATTATAAAAAACTAATCAACCGGATATTTTACTTTTCTGGGATCAAAGTGTAGTATCTGTTCAACGTGTAGTATCTACACCCCATAAACTGGTATTGTCTTGGCCTTCGGGTTTGATTTACGCCTGTCTGTGGGTCTGTCCTGTGCAGCTCTAGGAGGTTCACCCTCCCAGGCTTTGCCTCCCCTCTTTGGGGAGGAGTAAGTTTATTGCTTACTGCCTGAGGCGCCCCTACCGGGGAATGCCGACGAGGCTTCACAGGCAATTTTTAATGGCCAGAGTGCTCACTTTCTCGGGCGCTGGCTTTTCAAGTCCCACTTTCACGACCCGACTTTGGGTCATATCTTACCTTGTGAGAGTAAGATAAAACTAGCCTTGTGCCTAACCTCCTGGGGATGTAAATATTATTATTTTACTTGAACGACTTTTAATCACTAAACCAAAGACGTTCTCATTTGTCTTACCATGATGAAACCGGCTTTTGTCTCCTTTCTTATCGGGATGAAGCGGAAACTAATCACTTTGTTTCTTTACCTGCTATTCAAACCAGACAACAAGAAGCGTTCGTTTTTTTTTCTTTGGTTAGGACCAAACCAAAGTAAGGATATTGATGCAATTCTTGATGCAGAATTAAGAACAATTCATAAAACGTTGACTAATTTACTTTCCTTTTATATTTTCTCTTTTAAAAGGTGTAATACGTAGCAGTCATAGATTTACTTTGTAATGCGTATCTGTGTCTCTATGAGCTGGTTTGGCCAATCAGCTAGCAGGGCGCATTGATATCATTAGTTCCATAAGGGACTATTTGAGCTCCCTTAGGATATTCCAGACGAAGAGCAGACGGTACTCTGGCACCAGCCAGGAAGGATCACCTCAGTCTCTCTCCTGCCTCCTTATCCACCTGACACTCACGGCGCCTGCTATCTTCACCTGAAGATATTCGAACTAAGGGCTGCTGCTGCTTCTTCTTCTTCTTTTTTCTTCTTCTTCTTCTTTTTCTTCTTCTTTTTTACTTTCTCTTCTTCTTCTTCTTCTTTTTCTTCTTCTTTACTTTCTCTTCTTCTTCTTCTTTTTCTTCTTCTTCTTCTTCATCTTCTTCCGGACACTGTCCTAAGTTTATTCCACCTATACCCAAAAGGTATAGGTAACCATAAATATACGAATTTCGTTTGTTGTTGCAAAAAAGGTTTCGTTTGTTTCGTTAATTCATTTCGTGTGTTAAATTCAGATAGGCGATAAGAAATCGTCTATTCTTACAAATATTCCGCCTTGTAGATAATTATGTGGTCCTATGGTGGAAGGACTACGAGATTTATACTAGTATTTATTACTGGAGGAATGGTTAGAGGATTTGCTAATAGGTTTAGGTTAAATCCTCGGTCGAGTCATCCCAAAGACTCAAAAAAATAATACTTGATGCTCCCTTGCTGAACACTCAGCATTATAAGGTGGGAATCAAGGGTAAGTGGAGTAATCCTGAGAAAAGAGTGGCGCCCTCCCCTACATCTCGGTATAGTAACTAATAAAAATGGAGCCTTCGGTTCGCTCTCGACTATGGTCTGTCGAAAGACTACAGTTTTCATTTTGTCTTTATTTCAGGTTGATAATTATCTGGTCCTTCGTTAGGAGAACTAGCAGGTGGTTTTTTTTTTGTGTGTGTGTTTTTTAGTATTTATTCCTGGCGGATACTTACATGTCTTCGAGCAGAAAGACTATTTCTTGTTCTATCTGTCTCTTTTCTTTAAAACTTGACATATTATTTACCTCCTCTCTAAGGAAGGTTAGACACAAGGGCAGGTGTGGTTGTTTTGACAAGCAAGCGCACTAGAATAAACGCACTGCGGCCTACAAAAGATGCCTGAGCAGCCCCGTCTGCATTCTTCGGTAGCGGCCCCACATGCGATTAGCAATAAACTAATCTCTTCTCAGATAGAAGGTAAAGCTTGGGAGGGGACATCCTAGGACTGAACAGAATCATTATCGGACTGATTTGTATTCTAATTCTGTAAAACATTTCTCATCTTGAGTGTTATCATCACAACGTTTCGACCGCTGTAAACTCCGGCCTTCTTCAGGTGTATCTCTTCAAACTCAGGAATATTCCTGTCGAACTCGGGAATCTGGGCAGAATTTCGAACGGAACCCTTTATTTAATTCACGTAGGTAGCATGCTCTTGTTCCGTCAGCCATGACTGGGAGAAGTCTTCAGTAATTCGCAATTCTTCGTATCGCCAGTTTGATAATCAATACTGATAAGTTTTAAGCCACACGAAACATGTATAGGTCTATGAATATTAAGAAAATATTATATATATATATATATATATATATATATATATATATATATATATATATGATTATTTTTTATTTACACAGACATGTACAAAATCTGCGACACTGGCATGTCGATGTTATCGATCAACAGCTGTTATAAACTGAGATCTCATCAGGAAGAGTTACAATCCGATCTTAACCTGAGATCATATTTTGAAAGAAATACATATATATATATATTACTTCCTTAGGTGTATCTCTTCGAACTCGGAAATATTTCTGTTAAACTCGGGAATCTGGACTGAATTTCGAACGGAACCCTTTATTTAATCCACGGGGGTAGCATGCTCTTGTTCCGTCAGAAATGACTGGGAGAAGTCTTCAGTAATTCGCAATTCTTCGTATCGCCCGCACCGAGGATTGAACCTTCAACCTTTGAGAAATGTAGTCCGAATAACCAAAATAATGAAAATTATCAATCCTCATCTCAAAAATTCAGATATATTTTGATATTGTATTTATTGATAACTAAATTTCCTAACAATTATTAATATTTCAAGACAAATGTTTGTTCTGCCCTTATTGTTTTCTGAGAATGGTCTTTTACTCATTCCCTTTAAGAACAGGAGCAAGCTTCGTTTTTCTAGAAAATCTTTAACGAGTGAATCAACGCGACAAAAGGCTCCAAACGTTTCTTTTCTCTTCATGCTAAAAGTCTTGGAGTTACCAATTTTTCATATTTTGTGGTGGAAGTTTGATTCACTTTTTACAAACAAAAAGGGTAGTTTAAATTGCGCATGGTTGCTAATAGGTATAAATTTGGAAAAGTTCGTTTTTTTACCTCTTTTGCCTCTTTCTTTATGTTTACAATTCTAAAGATGCTTTAAAAAATGAGCTTTCCCAAATTTATACCTACCAGCGACCATGCGCGATTTAAGTTCAATTTAAAAGAGACATTTGCACCGTTATTCCACATAATATCGGACGTCACTTCTAGAAGACCAGGAAGGATTATTACGAAAATAAAAAAGGTTAATACCTTTTAGTTGTCTAAAGCTCTGTCGAGGCTTGTTATATCAAGCTAAATATTAGATAAAAAGTCAAGATTAAAAAGAAAAAAAAAGGTTTTGATTTTAATTTAAAAAAATATCTACATCTAACACAGGGTTCTTTGCAGGCATTTTGCCTCTTTCTTTATGTTTAAAATTCTAAAGATGCTTAAAAAATAAACTTTCCCAAATTTATATATATAGATTATATAATATATATATAGATTATATAATATATATATAGATATATATATATATATATATATAGAGAGAGAGAGAGATATCTATATATATATATAGATATATATATATCTATATATATATATATATATATATATATATATATATATATATATATATAGAGATAGATATATATATAGATAGATATATCTATATAGATATATATATAGATATATATATAGATATATATATATATATATATATATATAGATAGATAGATATATATAGATATATATATATAGATATAGATATATATATATATATATATATTTATAGATATATATATATATAGATATATATATATATATATAGATATATATATAGATATATATATATATAGATATATATATATATAGATATATATATATATAGATATATATATATAGAGAGAGAGATATATATATATATATATATATATATATATATATATATATATATATATATATATATATATATATATATATATATATATATATATATATATATACCATAAGCTCACGCGTAATGTGATACTCTGGCGATATTTCGATTCTTTGCTTAAATTTAATTTTCATCATTTCAAATTCGGCTTGTATTTACTCATGGACGAGCAAATAATTTTTTTTGTTTTTGATCTGTGAAATTCATGTCGATGCCATACTAATGTCATGCTGACCTCAAATCTCTTCCACCTTCCTTCCCGACTCGGAGAATTAAAATTTAAAATTAAAAAATTAAAAAATAAAATAAAATTCCAAAAATCGAGATTTAAAAATTGAACAAGATTTAAAGATTAAAAAAATAAAGAAATCTACTTCCGGGCGAGGAAAAGGGGGGAAAATCAGAAATGCGAATTTATATGGGCGGCAATAGCCAACGATAAATCATGTAAAAAGACCTCGTGATAAGTAAACAAAAAACTAAGTCAGGTTTAATTATCTGTTTTAAAGATATGCTGAAAGCGAGATAACTCTTCATCGCCATAAAAAGTTAGTTGTGTTTAGCATTAGAAAATGAAAATATTAATTTATTTTATTAAGAATATTAGAAAATATAATAAAATGTATTAAAATATAATAATAAAATAAAATAATTTAATTAAAAATTTTAATTGAAAAATATAAAATAGAAAGTAATTAAATATAAAAAATAAAGTAAGATTTAAACATCTTGATTAAATAATAATAATAATAATAATAATAATAATAATAATAATAATAATAATAATAATAATAATAATAATAATAATTAGCTGCCCTCCCCACCCACCCCCAAAAATATGGGACCACACAAAATAGTCGTAGAAAGGCAAGGAGGATGAGAAGACCAAAGAGGAACAGCACTAACCAGACCTCCACTAGAAGAGTGCGGAGACTGTTGAGAACTTGGGGAGGTTTATTGCCACCAAAATCGCAGAGGAGACCAATGGTTGTTGCCACCGAAAAATAAATGGTAGACGGCTATTGCGATAACGCAATGCCATTTGCGATAGTAATCTAAAAGAGGTAGAGAATAGTGGAACTCTGGGGGAGGGCTGTTGTCACTCAGACTCCAGGGAACACCACTGGTGGTTGTCGGTGAGCAATGACTGACGATAACTTGTGTGAGAACTCCTAGTGAGTACAAATAATAATAATAATAATAATAATAATAATAATAATAATAATAACAACAAACACATGGAAGCACAAAACAACAGAACCGGGGAAAATACAACCGCACGAGAGAGGCGCAAGCATAGGCTGACGCCACGAAAATTATGGACAGAGGGTCGAGGAGGGAAAGCGCAAAACCAAACCTCCACTGGAAGAGCGCGGACAGCTCTGGGACCTTGGGAAGGCTTGTTGCCACTCGGGCCCCAGAGGGGACCAATGGCCCTTATCAGCGGGAAATCGTTGGTAGGTGGCTGTTGCGATTACCGCAAGGTCATCAGCGGTGATGAACGAAAAGAGGTGGAGCATACTGGAGGCCTGAGGAGACTTGTTGTCACTCAGACTCCAGGGAATACCACAGGTTGTCGGCAGTGGGTGACCACTGACGATGACCAGTGTGATAACTCCTAGTGAGTAAATAATAATAATAATAATAATAATAATAATAATAATAATAATAATAATAATAATAATAATAATAATAATAATAATAACAACAACAACAACAATAATGAGTGGCATCGTCCTTAATGGCGTTGATATTATTGAGAGGAAAACATGATAAAATATGAAATAAATCTGATGATTGCTTTTTTTGGTTTGTTTGTTTCAATAAACGTATCTTCAAGCGAGTCATAGTAAAAACCTGAAAGAAACAACTCGACACGCTGTGTAACAGTTCTGTCCCTTGTACAAATCATAATCACTTCATTTGAAGTGAATACGATTTGAACAAGGGACAGAACTGTTATATTTTATACCAAGGGGAAGCAACTCTGTTACTTTTATGATCGTTTTAATAATGGTCTTTACAATACGCACACACAGACGAAGAAAAGAGTTTCGATAAAAAAAAAAAAAAAAACGCTTAAAATATAGAAGATGAAATGAAAAAAAACGGTTATATCAAAGCTATAAAATCTAATTAACTCATATAATGAGATGTTAAAATACTTCCTCGGATATTTAGCTATAGACGTTATCTTTTTCCCATTTACAATTTATATAAAGTTAAGTATGTGTATAATAGGATTCACAACTAAACTAATTAACCGAGCATTATGAATTTTGGAACACAACTGATCGGTGTAAAGGGGCGTAAAGGGGCGTAATTTGGGTTGTATTTAGTTTTATGCAAAAGGGTGGGTAAACGGGGGGGTGTAAATATTCAGATACCTTCGATGTTTGTGAATTTTAACAATAAGTATTAGATATCAATCAATAAATATTTCCCAAATTTCAGTTTCTTTGGAGTAGTTTACAGGGATTTTAAGACGCATAATATAGGCGCAACCTTCCTATTTGAAAATTCAAATATTTCAGATTTGCATTGAAATTGATCCATAGTCATTAAAAACCAATAAAACAAGATTTCCTGAATTTCAATTTTTTCTTAAGCCTTAAATCTTAGACATTTTCTAGAATCAAAATCATGTAATGGATTTTGGTCAAAATTGGAATAAGGATTCTAGACATAAGGTTTAGTATCATTATATTTTGATTTTAATCTTTGTAAAGGAACATAAAAGTGGTGCAAAACTGTTCTGTTCAGGGAAATTAATTTTTCCCGCCCTGGAACGCAGATTCTTCTAGTTAGGAAATAAAAACAAATCGGATTCATATGTTAAGGATTCATTAAATGAAGAAGAAAACATATTTATAAGTGGTTTGTTTATTTGCTTCCCAAAGTAGTAAAGTTAGACACAAGGTCAGTTTAAAGAGGAACCATCTCCCTCAAAAAGGGGTTTGTTTACTTCCTTCCTACGGCAGGAAGATGTGGCCCAAGGCCGGAAGGTGGAAGCAAAAAGCCAGTGCCCCAGCGGAAGATCCAGTCTGGCCTCTAAAAATAGCCTGGGCAACCCCTGTCGGCACTCGCCGGTAGGGGCGCATCAGTCAATTGGCAATAAACGAACCCCTTACGAAAGAGGGAAGGCAATGCCTGAGAGGGTGGACCTCCTAGGACTACCCAAAACATACCATAGCAAAGAATATGGCAAACCATAGTTGTCTCTCTTACATCAACAATAGAGATTCGCCGGGCTAATTTTTTTTTTTTTCGAGAGGGGGTGGGGGGTAGTTTTTTAGGATTCTTTGTAACGTAGCGCCGATAAAATACCACCCAAAGACGGAGAAAAAAAAACGAATAGCTGATCGAAAAATGCCATATCTAATATAGCGACTAATTTGAATGCCAGAAATGCATAGGCTTCCTTCGAGTTTTTCCAAGCTCCTTTGTACTTGTGAATCTCGTTTTTCGTTTATTCATACTTTGTTTATTGTTTTTTTTGTTTTTTTTTCTGTTTGTCCCCTGGATTTCTGTGCCTTGATCAAAACATTGTTACCTTCATATTATAGCCGAGTGTTTATTGGGACACTTTGTAAACATACAGGCACCAACATAAAATTTGCAGCTAGATACCAACATTTTAAACTAAGATCAGACCTTATCCGGCAGCACTGTTTTGTATACGCCACTATCCGCCACTATTCAACAGGATTTTTCTCACGTGACTCAAATGAACCAATATAGCGCAATCATTTAAAAATAGAGAATAGTCTTCATTATTAAAAATTAGCATCGAATTATCATAATTCATTATCATGAATACAATTTTTTTGGGGGGGTTTATTTTATTTTGTTACTTTTCAAAATAGAATTACTGTTGATGGATTTTTTACTTTTCGTTTTTTTTTAGTAAGTGTATTATATACTTACAACTACTTACCAGCAGACGATATTTTATATTGTTGTTTTGTTATCACAAAAATATATTTTACAAAACGAATTATTATTATTCCATCCGTTTTGTTATAAAAAAACAGAGGTAATATTTATAGCTTGTCGATGGAAACCAAGTAATACCAAAATCTTACATCCACTAAAAGTAAACTAAGGTTTTGTTGGATATTTTTGTTTTATCATTCCACAATTCCATTTTTTACTTGACATGTAACAAATTGATAAAAAAAAAAATTTGTGCTGAAGAGATGATTATCAAAAAAATTTCTGAAACATATGTGCACAATAATATTTGTTTGGAACATGATTTCAAAATATTGATTATGTCATATATTTTGTATTCTACTAGGTTGTATATAAGATGTGTCCGAATAATATATGAACTAGTCCTAATTTTTTAGCTAAATTTCATCTGCAGTTTTCATTTGTATCATAGAGATTTAGAATGCTTCATGGGTTTACATTTTTTTAATGAATTTTTCTCCTTATGATAAAATTAAGTTAAAATATTTCAAGTTGACATTCTTTAACATATATATATATATATATATATATATATATATATATATATATATATATATATAGTACATGTATTGTATTAGTTTCTGTAAATGTAAATCCGTAGAAACTCAAATGTTTATAAAAAGTGCTCAATAACAAGTAGAGCTGTTTATAAGTATACATTTTTATTTATACAAACATTATTGGTTACATATGTGCATACATGTTTCGGTTGCACTTTTCCCAGAAAGTCAACCTCATCAGACCAAGAATTTTCGAGAAAATTCTTGGTCTGATGAGGTTGACTTTCTGGGAAAAGTGCAATCGAAACATGTATGCACATATGTAACCAATAATGTTTGTATAAATAAAAATTTATGCTTATATATATATACATGGACGGGGCAGGGGTGGGGGGCTCAACCCCCCAACTGTTTGACTTGCCCCCCCCCCACTTTACGGTCATCAATAATGAAGTTATATATGCATGTGTTTAGCCGCCCTCCCCCCACACTTTTTAGGAGAGCACCCCACTGTTATAACTGTCCCACCGGTCCTGATATATATATATATATATATATATATATATATATATATATATATATATATATATATATATGGGGTAAGGTACACGATAAGTCATGAAAATGAAATGTCGTGGTAGACAAAATGTGTGAAAAAAAGACACACGGAAAAAAGGTTTAAATGCAGGAGAAAAACAAAAACAAGAGATTTGACCGATTTTGTTCGTATTAACAAACGTCTTCAGAAAAAGGTTTTTTTACTGAAGACGTTCGTTAATACGAACGAAACCGATCAAATCTCTTGTTTTTGTTTTTCTCCTACATTATATATATATATATATATATATATATATATATATATATATATATATATATATATATATATATATATATATATATAAATATTTGTTATTGTTTAATGCCGAATTAAATTAAAGATAATTGAAGTATCGTTTAATAATAATCCATCGTGATAATATGAAACTCGATATATTGAATAGAGAAATCAATTTTAGAAATGAAAGATGAGAATAAAAAGTTGTAAAGATACAATATTTATTAGAATATCACTTTGAGATATATATATATATATATATATATATATATATATATATATATATATATATATATATATATATATCGAACTCTAACTGACAAACTTCATTCTGAACCCTGTGAAACAGATAATTCCAATACCAAACTACTGCACAGACAAGATAAACCGGACGTTACAATTGCCGTCTAAATATCAGTTTTATTTTTGACGTGTTTTTTGACGGCGTCACCCCATCGCATATAAACATACGACTCTTTACCTTTATTTTGTTTTATTTTATGTTAAATTTTCAAAGTTAAATGCTGCCGATAATATTTACAATTACATTGTCGGTTTTTCTCGGTTTTTCTCTATCCTCTGATGAAAAGAGTTTATCTTTGAAAATCCATGGATTAACTATATGAAGCTCCTTGCTCTGAACTTTTGTTGTTCTAATAAATATTGTATCTTTACAATTTTTATATATTATTTATATATAAAATTTATAAATAAATATTAAATTATTAATACCTACAGCGTTTCAAGCTAATTGCTATCAATTGCTGGAAAGTAACAACCTCAAGGTTCACAGAGTTAGCCTAGAATCTGCAAGCAGTTGTCATATCCACTTGGCCAATGGAAACTGTCACGTAATTAAGGGAAATTAAGATCTATATGTACCTAGAAGCGGGCATAGATAGAAGACTAGTCGAGAGTGTTCTACGAACGTATTCGAAACTTTGCATTAGAGCTTATTGACAGTCTATTTTTCACATCCCCGAGAGTGCTCAACTTTAATTTCTTAAAGGGCCTTATTATAATATATATACAGGGTGGGCCAAAATAAGGGTCCTATCTTTAAATTTGAATAACTTGAATTTGAATAACTTCCACAAAATAAAAGTTAAACTCACCAAACTTTATGTGTGTGTAGACTGACCCTTCCGAGATTTTTTGAAATAAACAAAACAAATTTTAGCCAAAAAACACTTCTTAAAACTTACAAAAACTAAAGTATTGTTTTTTACACTGTTTTGAGTTTTTTAAGCAAAAATAATGTTTTCTAAATGAGGGTACGTTCCTTAGGGCTAATACGGCTCATGCTTGCTTCGGAAGGGGTCCTTTACTTATTCTAAAAAAAAAAAATTAAAAAAATCAATAAATAAAAAAGTTATGCATTTTTAAAAATAGGACCCTTATTTTTGCCCACCCTGTATATATATATATATATATATATATATATATATATATATATATATATATATATATATATATATATATATATATATATATATATATATATATATTCCGAATACGTTCTTCAAACACTCTCGACTAGTCTTCTATCTGTTCCCACTTCTAGGTACATATACGTAGATCTTAATTTCCTTTAACTACGTGACAGTTTCCTGTGGCCGAGTGGATATGGCGTCTGAAGTTGTTACTTTTCTGCACTGATGAGAGCAATAAGCTTGAAACGCTGTAGATATTAAACATTTATAAATATATATAGAGAGAGATATTTGTCTTTTGTCTTTTTTTCTATTTACTTTTACTTTTTCGGTACTTCTATCGAACATGAACCATTTTCCGTGGATTTCACGTCGGCAGCATTCGGGCATGCTACGTAAACACCCGAGAGATGCCGAGGCGAATGGTGGCAACCGATAACTTCGATAAGTTGCTGCGTCGTATATATTTTCAGATTTATTTTCAAGAAAGATAGAAAATAACAAACAAAAAATTAACAAAACATAGCGAAATCACTGTTAATAAATAATGTTTTTGTTTTTATTTTTTTACGAAACTATGCTAAACAATAAATACATTTTTAGTATTTTCATTTTCATTTTGTTTTATTCAGTCAACTGGTTCAAAAGTAGGTTGGGAAGGGTTCTTAAAACTGAAGATGATTTGTTTGTCGTTTTGGAACGTTTTTTTTTGGGGGGGGGGGGTAGTATTTATTTTTGGTTGCTATTTCGAACTGTCACTATGCTAATGTTTTTTGGGGTTTTTTTTCAGTAATAGTTTGAAATATTTTTTTTTGGGGGGGGGGGGGTCTTTGACATTTTTTTATTTTACTTTTTATAGTTTTCTATTGCGCTGAGCGCCGACGACGAACGACAAGCAGAAGAGGAGGGGTTCGTCTAGAACAGGGGCGGGCAACCCCCGGTCCGCGAAGGCTTAGCGTCCGGCCCGCCACCCTGCTATGCTTTATTATCCCAGTAAAACTCATATCATTTTGTGACATAGACGTAAAAGTAGGTTTCAATTAAGATTTACAGTGGCATAAAAATGTTTAAATATCAGCGAGCGATGATGCATGTATATTTCATTTTTCTTTAACTATTAATTTTAAATCCTTGGCCTAAGATAAAGATAGAAAAAGAAAGAGAGGGGCAAAGAGGAAACGAGAGACAAGGAAAGGGCATAAAACAGAACTTATGTGAGGTGTGTCAAAACGAATGCTGGATCAACTTGCTACTTTCCCCATCATTATTTTTTATGATTCCAGAATGGCTTTTCGTCGGCGCCTTTTATAACATCACATATCAGATTTGTAGAGTGTTCAATGCAATTTTTGTACAATTTATGCATGTAAACAAAATATAGTAATTCTGAGATTTCGTTTTTCACTCCGGCCCGCGACCTTCTTCCAAAAGTTTCATCTGGCCCTCACTCTGAAAAGGTTGCCCGCCCCTGGTCTAGAAAGTGGAAGGAAGCTGGTCAATCGAGTAAGATTCTGCTATCTGCGCTAATATAGAGACGAAAGTGTTGCTGGTGCCACATTCTTTTTTGTTCCTTTGCTTTTCGACGTGGCTGGTGGTCGTTCTCGTTAATGGGTCCACGAAATTTTGACTGTGGTTAACGGTCAGGTGTTTATATCCCTCCTCCTCTCTTAACTTACTGTACGCCTTCCAGCAGTCTGATATGACCGTGGTGCCAGGCAAGACGACATTTTTTAGACAACCATACCGACGTTGTTTTTTCTACGGTTAAACATAAACTCGTCTATCTTCACTGTATGCCCTGGGCTTCCGATGTGACGAGGATGTCGTAACAAATAGTCTTCGCAAACCTCCCTCAAAGAATTCTTTCAATCGGTCTGCGTGCTCGGTGATCCGATGCCGCATTCCTCCCGCAGATTCTTTACTGCTGCCATTTTCTGGGACCACAGGTATATCCACTTCAAAATTAGAAAAATTGTCGTCTGGTTACTGACAGCTGATTGGCTAATCGCTCGGCATCTCTCGGGTGTTTACGTAGCATGCCCGAACGCTGCCGGTGCGAAGTTCACGGAAACTGGTTCATATTCGATAGAAGTACCTTTTTTTCTTCATCGTTTTTTTTCTTTTCCTCCTTATATTCAATTAATCTGCTGAATCAACCGCATCATATTTAATTCACATGTTAAGGAATTTAAACTAGTGGCATGATGATTCTGTGGGGGTACTAACGAATTCTAAACGTTAAACATGAAAGAACGAGTAAAAATACGCCAGTAACCAACACAAAAAGTAAGAAAGCCAGCACTCAAAATTCATATAAACATAACAATTTATTTACGTGGTTCATTTAAATTGTATAAATTCCTCAATGAAAGTCTGAGTTTTGTGTAAAGGAAAATGTCCCTTTTACTGTTTGCATAAAATGTCTCTTTTAAAGTGTGTTCTTGGAAAGCACGCGTGTTTTGGTGTGCGCGTATATTAGAGAAAATGAGCCGTCTCTCTACTCTTTTTTGCAGTGTACGAAATGGTAGGAATTTGTGTTGAAAGTTACTTAAAACAGAGAAAAGAAAGAAAGAGTTTAAGCTTACTATTTGTCCTGTGTCCGGTGAGGCGGAAAGGGGAGACGGCGTTTAGTAACTGTAAGACAGTAGCAGGCAGTGTTTTCTTGCCCCATGCCTTTTTTGTCTGTTGATGGGATCTTCTTAATCGCTGGTCGTAGGGAGAGAAAAACTTCGTTGACAGGACCGTGTTACTTGCTGGGAAAGGGGGAAAAAGAGGAAGGAGGAAGTGCGTTCTTTCTTTTATATCACTCAAAATCTCTCGTGGTCAAGCGTGATTTGTTGGTCTTTGATTGGCTGGACCCTCTGACAGCGTGATTTGGCGACAATAGGCCCTGTCTTCTTCCTTAGAAACGAAGAAGGGCTGAGTTAACAGAGAAAGAAATAATAACATATTAGGATTTTAATCCGATAATTCTATATATATATACTCATTTTTCATAAACTTTTGAATCGTTTCTGAATTTTATTGGAAACTATTATCCTTCACATATAGTGAAGGATAATGGATTCTAATCAAATTCAGAAACTATTTAAAAGTCTAATGTTCTAATAGAAGTTTTTCAATAACTGTACTGATACATTCACTATTACAATGACTACTAAAATGACTGTACTGATACTCCACTACTACAATGACTACTACAATGACTGTACTGATACTTCTACTACTACAATGACTGTACCGATACTTTCATTACTACAATCACTACTAAAATGACTGTACTGATACTTTCATTACTACAATGACAACTATAATGACTGTACTGATACTTTCACTACTACAATGACAACTACAATGACTGTACTGATACGTCCATTACTACAATGACAACTACAATGACTGTACTGATACTTTCACTACTACAATGACTGTATTGATACTTCTACTACTACAATGACTGTACTGATACGTTCACTACTACAATGACTGTACTGATACTTTTACTACTAAAATGACTGTACTGATACTTTCATTACTAAAATGACTGTACTGATACTTCTACTACTACAATGACTGTACTGACACTTCTACTACTACAATTACTGTACTGATATTTTCACTACTACAATTACTGTACTGATACTTTTACTACTACAATTACTGTACTGATACCTTCACTACTACAATTACTGTACTGATACTTTCACTACTACAATGACTGTACCGATACTTTCACTACTACAATGACTGTACTGATGACTGTACTGATACTTCTACTACTACAATGACTGTACTGACACTTCTACTACTACAATTACTGTACTGATACTTTCACTACTACAATTACTGTACTGATACTTTTACTACTACAATTACTGTACTGATACCTTCACTACTACAATGACTGTACTGATACTTTCACTACTACAATGACTGTACCGATACTTTCACTACTACAATGACTGTACTGATACTTTCACTACTACAATTACTGTACTGATACTTTCACTACTACACTGACTGTATTGATACTTCTACTACTACAATGACTGTACTGATACTTTCACTACTACAATTACTGTACTGATACTTTCACTACTACAATTACTGTACTGATACTTTCACTACTACAATTGCTGTACTGATACTTTCACTACTACAATGACTGTACTGATACTTTCACTACTACAATGACTGTACTGATACTTCTACTACTACAATGACTGTACTGATACTTCTACTATTGCAATGACTGTACTGATACTTTCACTACTACAATAACATTCTGCCCATTATTCAAAAATTATTGGGACTATTATTGCTTTAAGCATAACCTAAAATTATGTCATATTTTTTTCAAATTAATACTTAGCAATAATCAGGAAAGTATTGTGTATTTTTTTCTGAGAAGAGTTAATTCTTTGAAAATACATGGATTAAAGGGCAGTCCTATATTTTATTGTATTCCTTGCTCAAATACCTGATGATTTTAATAAACTTGTAAAGTATGTAACTTTACCTTTGTTTCATTATTTCAATAATATATATTTAAGAGAGACAGGAAGAAAGAGAAAGCATATTTATATGTGAGAGATAAAGAAAGAAACAGAAGTAGATAGATAGATAGATAGATAGATAGATTGAGAGAGGGGAAGGAAGGGTGTGTATATGTGAGATTAAAGCCGCATTTACCAAAGACATGAATTTAGAATTTTTTTAAAAGAGAAATACGTGTAACGTTAATTTTGTTGCACTTTGTCCTCTTGGCATTTAAATAGACACATACAAGAAAGTAAGTCCTCGCCCATACACGGACGGACGCTGTGGCACACGCGCATGCGCACTAACTTCCCCTGAATCCTATGTTAAGGTGGCCTACATCTTCACATTGTTAAGTTGTGAATAAGCGATGCTACTTTACGCGTAATGGCTAATCATCGCTCGAATTATGCCGTCGTTTGGCGGGAAATGACGTCACTTTAATCTGATGTGAGACGGAAATTAAAGCCGATCGCCATGACATTTTTATTGTCCACACAATAATTGCTTGCTTCCTTTTTCTGTTCACCAAGAACATTTTTCATTGACATGAAGACGACAATTCCAATAAATTTATGAATGACAAAACTAAGAGAGAAAGAGAGGGAGAGAGAGAGAGAGAGAGAGAGAGAGAGAGAGAGAGAGAGATGTATATAGAGAGAAAGTCTGTCCGATTTGTATTTTTTACGATGAATCAACTTCTGTTTGATTCTTTGATGTCGTCAGAACAGAATACAAATTTTGTTTCTGATTTTTTTTCGGAGCACATTACGTGGAAGTGCTTGTAAAACAAGTACATGGATGCGACACGGCGGGGGAGGGGGGGGGGGCTTGACTAGTGAGAAACATTTTTGCACCCTTGTTGGGATTAAATATCCCTGGAAGAAAGTTCAATTCTCGCACGCGAGATGCAGTAACAATTATGTAGACAAGTGCAAAATAGAAACAGAGCAACAGCTTTTGTGAGAAGGAACACAACAACAATCTTATATGAGTGTAAAACAGTTTTGGTTGTGAGAAAAGATGAGGGCAAATATATACAACAAATGGTGAGTTCAAAGTTCAGAAAGGAGGAAGTTTAGGTTTGCGAAAACTTCGTAAACTTATCTTGTGGGAGATCTAGTAACAGGTTGCACGTGCGTCCGTCTCCATTCTGGCTCTTGTCGAGATGTAGTCACTTCAAATAGTACTAAACAAAGAAGTTACTAAATACGCAACAAGAACTAAACAAAGAGGTTACGAAACACGCAAATAGTACTAAACAAATAAGTTACTAAATACGCAACAAGTACTACACAAAGAAGTTACGAAACACGCAATAAGTACTAAACAAAGAAGTTACTAAACACGCAACATGTACTAAACAAAGAAGTTATTAAATACGCAACAAGTACTAAACAAAGAAGTTACGAAACACGCAATAAGTACTAAACAAAGAAGTTACTAAATAGGCAACAAGTACTAAACAAAGAGGTTACGAAACACGCAACAGGTACTAAACAAAAAAGTTACGAAACACGCAACAAGTGTCGGGATTATAATCCCTATGTAAGAAAAGATCCACTTTAAAGTCAATACCCTGAAAGAGGCCGAGGCAGCAGTTGGGGGTGGGTTGCAAAAGGAATTGCTCCCTTAGCGACCCAACCAAAAGGTCCGGTAACAATATGTAATGGGGCAGAGAACGGATTTCTCTGCAGGAGTAACGATCCAGTGTCTGGTCTATAGCGAGTCGAATTCTGTACTAATTCTGGTCTCCTCCAAGCTCTGGAACACAATAACACTTCAGCTCTCGGTCAACTCAACTGAACACCACAACTGAGCACTTACTTACACCCCGGTGAGAGGTAGAACCTCTTTTTATAGGTTTCTAACAACCTGCCACCCCCATCTTAACACATATAAGTATCACCTCTTATTTCCTGCTCTTGTTGGTGTTTCCCCACCCCACTTGAAGGTCGGCAACAGCCACGGTATGTAGCACTTTCTTTTTTTTTCTTACACACTCCCAACAAAAGACAAAATAAAAAGTTAGAAGAAAAAAAAGAAAGTATCGAAATCCTCGATTTTTCAACTTTCAAACTCTAATCTTGGTCTGCGAAAAAATAAAAATGTAAGCCATGCAAAACGGCTCTCTGGGGTCATGTTCACACAACAGAACTGCCCGCTGTCGAGAGGAACGCTAATCGTATACAAACTCCAATTTTAACTTTTTAGTCAGTTTAAAGTCCTCTCTTAAAACTTCCACAAGTAAATTTTGGTTTCTTTTTAGACCCCTAATAAACTGGGTCTACTCGGTCGCCGAGGCCTGCAAAATTGACAGAACCACTGTTCCTCTTCAGGTGGTGCAACTATTAAGCCCACGCAGTTAAAATGGAACCAATCATTGCATTGATCACAGGCAATCATTGATCTCGAATCTTCAGGTCTGTTGCAAGTTGGACATATCCAGATCCTGGTGCTTTCATGTGGTTGGGAAGATAGGGTTTGGTCTTGTGAGTCAACTGGTTCTTCATTTAAGACTTCCTCTGCAGGTTCCTTCGATTGCGGATAGATTTCCAGTGGAAACAGGTGCTTAATGGAATGAATAAGTACAGAACCGTTCCCCTTTCTCACTTTGGCGGAACGTACCAATCCGTCACTACCTTCGATCAGTTCAAGGACTTCGCCTATAGACCAAAATGGCCTAGTCTTGAGGGGGTCCTTTATTAACACTATATCACCCTTCTTGATGATGTTCTCAAAAGAAGGGCCTGATAACCCGAGATTTCTTTCTCTTAGACTATTGATATTTTCCAAATTCTTGGTTTTCAAATTGGCCAAATGTTTGGTCAGTTCATCTTGGGACGAGTTAGCCGCTGCGCCAGTGGCATTCATAGCCAAATTCTTTTGGTTGTTTTTCTCGACCATGTTTGCTGTCATTTTCGATGCCGCTTCCTGATGCTTCTTGGACTGTTCATGATTCTGAAACGCCTTCTCTGTACTAAATTGTTTCTTACACAATTGACAGTAGGCATCTTGTTTTTTCTTTTCTTCAGCTATCTGTGCTCTCCTCTCCGTGCCTGGAGTGGGTAATTTGCGCTCCTGCTGCCTTCCTTGGATGTGGTAGCCGTTTCGCATGCTCCCTCTCCGGAATTGAACCCCTCTTCTTTGTTCGTTTCTTGTTTTTATTTGATTTTCATACAAGAACTGCCGGCTGTTACCAAAGGGGACTAGTCCTTTCGGCGTTGCAAAAACCGCTCCGTACATGCATGGTACCATTTTAAACGGTTCCAGGAATTGAATGGCATCAATTCCCAATAGCCCCTCAATGTTGATATAATTGCCGTGGGGACTGTGTTGGGTTGCCAGTTTGTGTCTCTTTAGATTTTTGAGTATCTGAGGAAGCTCCTGCAATCTATAAGAAAGGTTCAATTTGCTGGAAAGAATAGGGAGGGTGTGAACCCTTTCAGGAACCAGCCTCAAATCCAAAGAGGTTTCTTTAAAAGACCTTGTTGCCGAGCCCAAAAAAGTTTTAACTTCCAACACCTTTTCCTTTGCTGAAGAAAGGCAATTCAATCTTGCTAGGACCGAGGTGTCCATGTAGGTTCTTTGGCTTCCCGTATCCAGCAGGCAGTTTATTTCAATACTTTTCTCTCTCGTTCCTACCACCACGCTGATTACGGGAGACATGTAACTGTATTGGTAATCATTAACGTGAAGGCAGGTGTCCACACTCACTCCACTTCCGACTGTTGGGCACATTGCTGTTATATGGCCTTTAGCTTCGCAGCCACTACAGCTATTCTTCGTTTTTAGTGGACACATATTTCCCATGTGGGTCCTTTTTAGGCATCTAAAACACAACCAGAGTTCTTTGCACCTTGTAAATCTGGCTTCATGTGAAGTGTAATAGGGGCAATATTCAGGAGAATGCCCATTCCGCCTACAAAATCCACAACTCTGTGGTTTTGAGTCCACCTTTGTGTTAAAGGTTTTCAGGGAAGAATAGGGTTCATCTTCCTCTTCTACCCTTAGCCTTGGAGGGCGCCATAGCTTTTCCATTTGGGTCCTTTCAGGTTTTCTAATTATCAAAAACCTCTTCACTATTTCTGGAGTTTCTGACAAGATGGCTGATAATGTCGGGTAGGTCCTTCCAGAAATTCTGATTAGCTCGCCCTTTATCTCGGATGGTAGTTTGGCGAACAATACCTGTGATATTATGATTGCTCCCGCAGATGTATCGTCATACAGGTCACAGTTGTATGAAGCCCTGAGTTCCCACACATCTGCCTGGGTTTTTATTATAAAGTCCTTCACTTGCTCCACATCCTTCGGACTCTTGAGGCGAAAATCCAGCATTTCTTGGATAATTTCTCTCCTTATTTCTTCTTCATCCAGGTACTGGTCCTTCAATAATTTTAGAGCCACTGGGTAGCTGCTTTCAGAAACCGAAAGATGGTCGATAAGTTGAAGGGCTCTACCTTCTAGGGAACACCTTAAAAAATATAACTTACTAGTGGCAGATGGTATCGATGCTGCACAGTTTTCAAACTTGGTAAGAAAGTCTTTGAAACTTCTCTTATTTGTTTCAATTTCCTTTCCACTGAAACGTGGCCCATTCAACCTTATTTTAAAAGGTTCCACCACAAAAGACGAATGGGCTGTTGGGTTGAAGTGGAAGGATCTACCTGGTTCAGGGGTACCAGCTGCCTCCTGACTGAGGGTTTAATGGCTGGTCTACATTGGGGGATTGTTGATTTTTAGAAGGGACCACTGGAGTTTTTCCTTCTCTTGTTTCCCTCAAATTATTTATTTGCTGACGCACATCTATCTTAAATTTGAAAGATGTCTGAAACACTTCGGCTAACTCTTTAGACTCCTCCTCGCCAGTCAGTTGTTCTTCCATTGTCCAGGACACTGCCTCTAGATCTTCTAGCCATCCTTCGATATCCTTTTCAAAGGACAAAAACACTTTCATCGACATTTGTTCCTTTTCTAGACACCTTATGGTCGATCTTATCTTCCGTTGAAGATGAGTCCTTCGTTTCTCTATCTCCCTCATGCTGACTGGGTCCGCCATTTGGTTGTTAAAGGGAAAGGCAAGTTCGTATCACAGCAACGTTCTTTTCCGTTGGTTGCAAATCCAAAACTTTCTTAGTCAAATAATTTCCTTTTGCAATGTGTCGGGATTATAATCCCTATGTAAGAAAAGATCCACTTTAAAGTCAATACCCTGAAAGAGGCCGAGGCAGCAGTTGGGGGTGGGTTGCAAAAGGAATTGCTCCCTTAGCGACCCAACCAAAAGGTCCGGTAACAATATGTAATGGGGCAGAGAACGGCTTTCTCTACAGGAGTAACGATCCAGTGTCTGGTCTATAGCGAGTCGAATTCTGTACTAATTCTGGTCTCCTCCAAGCTCTGGAACACAATAACACTTCAGCTCTCGGTCAACTCAACTGAACACCACAACTGAGCACTTACTTACACCCCGGTGAGAGGTAGAACCTCTTTTTATAGGTTTCTAACAACCTGCCACCCCCATCTTAACACATATAAGTATCACCTCTTATTTCCTGCTCTTGTTGGTGTTTCCCCACCCCACTTGAAGGTCGGCAACAGCCACGGTATGTAGCACTTTCTTTTTTTTTCTTACACAAGTACTAAACAAAGAAGTTACTAAATAGGCAACAAGTAATAAACAAAGAGGTTACTAAATACGATACAAGTACTAAACAAAGAAGTTACTAAACACGCAAATAGTACTAAACAAAGAAGTTACTAAATATGCAATTAGAAATAAACAAAGAAGTTACTAAATATGCAATTAGAAATAAACAAAGAAGTTACTAAATACGCAACAAGTACTAAACAAAGAAGTTACTAAATACGCAACAAGTACTAAACAAAGAAGTTACTAAATACGCAACATGTACTAAACAAAGAAGTTTCTAAATACGCAACAAGTACTACACAAAGAAGTTTCTAAATACGCAACAAGTACTAAACAAAGAAGTTACTAAATACGCAATAAGTACTAAACAAAGAAGTTACTAAATACGCAACATGTACTAAACAAAGAAGTTTCTAAATACGCAACAAGTACTACACAAAGAAGTTTCTAAATACGCAACAAGTACTAAACAAAGAAGTTACTAAATACGCAATAAGTACTAAACAAAGAAGTTACTAAATACGCAACAAGTACAAAACAAAGAAGTTACTAAACACGCAACAAGTACTAAACAAAGAAGTTACTAAATACGCAACAAGTACTAAACAAAGAAGTTACTAAACACGCAACAAGTACTAAACAAAGAAGTTACTAAATACGCAACATGTACTAAACAAATAAGTTAATAAACACGCACCAAGTACAAAACAAAAAAGTTACTAAACACGCAACAAGTACTAAACAAAGAAGTTACTAAATACGCAACAAGTACTAAACAAAGAAGTTACTAAACACGCAACAAGTACTAAACAAAGAAGTTTCTAAATACGCAACAAGTACTAAACAAAGAAGTTACTAAATACGCAACAAGTACTAAACAAAGAAGTTTCTAAATACGCAACAAGTACTAAACAAAGAAGTTACTAAATACGCAACAAGTACTAAACAAAGAAGTTATTAAATACGCAACAAGTACTAAACAAAGAAGTTACTAAATACGCAATAAGTACTAAACAAAGAAGTTTCTAAATACGCAATAAGTACTAAACAAAGAAGTTACTAAATACGCAATAAGTACTAAACAAAGAAGTTACTAAATACGCAACAAGTACTAAACAAAGAAGTTTCTAAATACGCAACAAGTACTAAACAAAGAAGTTACTAAATACGCAATAAGTACTAAACAAAAAAGTTATTAAATACGCAACAAGTACTAAACAAAGAAGTTACTAAATACGCAACAAGTACTAAACAAAGAAGTTACTAAATACGCAATAAGTACTAAACAAAGAAGTTACTAAATACGCAACAAGTACAAAACAAAGAAGTTACTAAACACGCAACAAGTACTAAACAAAGAAGTTACTAAATACGCAACAAGTACTAAACAAAGAAGTTACTAAACACGCAACAAGTACTAAACAAAGAAGTTACTAAATACGCAACATGTACTAAACAAATAAGTTAATAAACACGCACCAAGTACAAAACAAAAAAGTTACTAAACACGCAACAAGTACTAAACAAAGAAGTTACTAAATACGCAACAAGTACTAAACAAAGAAGTTACTAAACACGCAACAAGTACTAAACAAAGAAGTTTCTAAATACGCAACAAGTACTAAACAAAGAAGTTACTAAATACGCAACAAGTACTAAACAAAGAAGTTTCTAAATACGCAACAAGTACTAAACAAAGAAGTTACTAAATACGCAACAAGTACTAAACAAAGAAGTTTCTAAATACGCAACAAGTACTAAACAAAGAAGTTACTAAATACGCAATAAGTACTAAACAAAGAAGTTACTAAATACGCAACAAGTACTAAACAAAGAAGTTACTAAATACGCAATAAGTACTAAACAAAGAAGTTACTAAATACGCAACAAGTACTAAACAAAGAAGTTTCTAAATACGCAACAAGTACTAAACAAAGAAGTTACTAAATACGCAACAAGTACTAAACAAAGAAGTTTCTAAATACGCAACAAGTACTAAACAAAGAAGTTACTAAATACGCAACAAGTACTAAACAAAGAAGTTACTAAATACGCAATAAGTACTAAACAAAGAAGTTACTAAATACGCAACAAGTACTAAACAAAGAAGTTTCTAAATACGCAACAAGTACTAAACAAAGAAGTTACTAAATACGCAATAAGTACTAAACAAAGAAGTTACTAAATAGGCAACAAGTACTAAACAAAGAAGTTACTAAACACGCAAATAGTACTAAACAAAGAAGTTACTAAATATGCAATTAGAAATAAACAAAGAAGTTACTAAATATGCAATTAGAAATAAACAAAGAAGTTTCTAAATACGCAACAAGTACTAAACAAAGAAGTTACTAAATACGCAACAAGTACTAAACAAAGAAGTTACTAAATACGCAACAAGTACTAAATAAAGAAGTTACTAAATACGCAACAAGTACTAAACAAAGAAGTTACTAAACACGCAACAAGTACTAAACAAAGAAGTTTCTAAATACGCAATAAGTACTAAACAAAGAAGTTACTAAATATGCAATTAGAAATAAACAAAGAAGTTTCTAAATACGCAACAAGTACTAAACAAAGAAGTTTCTAAATACGCAACAAGTACTAAACAAAGAAGTTTCTAAATACGCAACAAGTACTAAACAAAGAAGTTTCTAAATACGCAACAAGTACTAAACAAAGAAGTTAATAAATACGCAATAAGTACTAAACAAAGAAGTTACTAAATACGCAACAAGTACTAAACAAAGAAGTTATTAAATACGCAACAAGTACTAAACAAAGAAGTTACTAAATATGCAATTAGAAATAAACAAAGAAGTTTCTAAATACGCAACAAGTACTAAACAAAGAAGTTACTAAATACGCAACAAGTACTAAACAAAGAAGTTTCTAAATACGCAACAAGTACTAAACAAAGAAGTTACTAAATATGCAATTAGAAATAAACAAAGAAGTTTCTAAATACGCAACAAGTACTAAACAAAGAAGTTTCTAAATACGCAACAAGTACTAAACAAAGAAGTTTCTAAATACGCAACAAGTACTAAACAAAGAAGTTTCTAAATACGCAACAAGTACTAAACAAAGAAGTTAATAAATACGCAATAAGTACTAAACAAAGAAGTTACTAAATACGCAACAAGTACTAAACAAAGAAGTTATTAAATACGCAACAAGTACTAAACAAAGAAGTTACTAAATACGCAACAAGTACTAAACAAAGAAGTTAATAAATACGCAATAAGTACTAAACAAAGAAGTTTCTAAATACGCAACAAGTACTAAACAAAGAAGTTTCTAAATACGCAACAAGTACTAAACAAAGAAGTTTCTAAATACGCAACAAGTACTAAACAAAGAAGTTAATAAATACGCAATAAGTACTAAACAAAGAAGTTACTAAATACGCAACAAGTACTAAACAAAGAAGTTATTAAATACGCAACAAGTACTAAACAAAGAAGTTACTAAATACGCAACAAGTACTAAACAAAGAAGTTAATAAATACGCAATAAGTACTAAACAAAGAAGTTTCTAAATACGCAACAAGTACTAAACAAAGAAGTTACTAAATACGCAATAAGTACTAAACAAAGAAGTTACTAAATACGCAACAAGTACTAAACAAAGAAGTTTCTAAATACGCAACAAGTACTAAACAAATAAGTTACTAAATACGCAACAAGTACTAAACAAAGAAGTTACTAAATACGCAACAAGTACTAAACAAAGAAGTTACTAAATACGCAATAAGTACTAAACAAAGAAGTTACTAAATAGGCAACAAGTACTAAACAAAGAAGTTACTAAACACGCAAATAGTACTAAACAAAGAAGTTACTAAATATGCAATTAGAAATAAACAAAGAAGTTTCTAAATACGCAACAAGTACTAAACAAAGAAGTTACTAAATACGCAACAAGTACTAAATAAAGAAGTTATTAAATACGCAACAAGTACTAAACAAAGAAGTTTCTAAATACGCAACAAGTACTAAACAAAGAAGTTACTAAATACGCAACAAGTACTAAACAAAGAAGTTACTAAATACGCAACAAGTACTAAATAAAGAAGTTACTAAATACGCAACAAGTACTAAACAAAGAAGTTACTAAACACGCAACAAGTACTAAACAAAGAAGTTTCTAAATACGCAATAAGTACTAAACAAAGAAGTTACTAAACACGCAACAAGTACTAAACAAAGAAGTTTCTAAACACGCAACAAGTACTAAACAAAGAAGTTACTAAATACGCAACAAGTACTAAACAAAGAAGTTACTAAATACGCAACAAGTACTAAACAAAGAAGTTACTAAATACGCAACAAGTACTAAACAAAGAAGTTACTAAATACGCAATAAGTACAAAAAAAAGAAGTTACTAAATACGCAACAAGTACTAAACAAAGAAGTTACTAAATATGCAATTAGAAATAAACAAAGAAGTTACTAAATACGCAACAAGTACTAAACAAAGAAGTTACTAAATACGCAACAAGTACTAAACAAAGAAGTTACTAAATACGCAACAAGTACTAAACAAAGAAGTTACTAAATACGCAATAAGTACAAAAAAAAGAAGTTACTAAATACGCAATAAGTACTAAACAAAGAAGTTACTAAATATGCAATTAGAAATAAACAAAGAAGTTACTAAATACGCAACAAGTACTAAACAAAGAAGTTACTAAATACGCAACAAGTACTAAACAAAGAAGTTACTAAATACGCAACAAGTACTAAACAAAGAAGTTACTAAATACGCAATAAGTACAAAAAAAAGAAGTTACTAAATACGCAACAAGTACTAAACAAAGAAGTTACTAAATACGCAACAAGTACTAAACAAAGAAGTTACTAAACACGCAACAAGTACTAAACAAAGAAGTTACTAAATACGCAACATGTACTAAACAAATAAGTTAATAAACACGCACCAAGTACAAAACAAATAAGTTAATAAACACGCAACAAGTACTAAACAAAGAAGTTACTAAATACGCAACAAGTACTAAACAAAGAAGTTACTAAATACGCAACAAGTACTAAACAAAGAAGTTACTAAACACGCAACAAGTACTAAACAAAGAAGTTACTAAATACGCAACATGTACTAAACAAATAAGTTAATAAACACGCACCAAGTACAAAACAAAAAAGTTACTAAACACGCAACAAGTACTAAACAAAGAAGTTACTAAATACGCAACAAGTACTAAAAAAGAAGTTACTAAACACGCAACAAGTACTAAACAAAGAAGTTACTAAATACGCAACAAGTACTACACAAAGAAGTTTCTAAATACGCAACAAGTACTAAACAAAGAAGTTACTAAATACGCAATAAGTACTAAACAAAGAAGTTACTAAATACGCAACAAGTACAAAACAAAGAAGTTACTAAACACGCAACAAGTACTAAACAAAGAAGTTACTAAATACGCAACAAGTACTAAACAAAGAAGTTACTAAACACGCAACAAGTACTAAACAAAGAAGTTACTAAATACGCAACATGTACTAAACAAATAAGTTAATAAACACGCACCAAGTACAAAACAAAAAAGTTACTAAACACGCAACAAGTACTAAACAAAGAAGTTACTAAATACGCAACAAGTACTAAACAAAGAAGTTACTAAACACGCAACAAGTACTAAACAAAGAAGTTTCTAAATACGCAACAAGTACTAAACAAAGAAGTTACTAAATACGCAATAAGTACTAAACAAAGAAGTTACTAAATACGCAACAAGTACTAAACAAAGAAGTTAATAAATACGCAATAAGTACTAAACAAAGAAGTTACTAAATACGCAACAAGTACTAAACAAAGAAGTTATTAAATACGCAACAAGTACTAAACAAAGAAGTTACTAAATACGCAACAAGTACTAAACAAAGAAGTTACTAAATACGCAATAAGTACTAAACAAAGAAGTTACTAAATACGCAACAAGTACTAAACAAAGAAGTTTCTAAATACGCAACAAGTACTAAACAAAGAAGTTACTAAATACGCAATAAGTACTAAACAAAGAAGTTACTAAATACGCAACAAGTACTAAACAAAGAAGTTACTAAATACGCAACAAGTACTAAACAAAGAAGTTACTAAATACGCAATAAGTACTAAACAAATAAGTTAATAAACACGCACCAAGTACAAAACAAAAAAGTTACTAAACACGCAACAAGTACTAAACAAAGAAGTTACTAAACACGCAACAAGTACTAAACAAAGAAGTTACTAAATACGCAACAAGTACTAAACAAAGAAGTTTCTAAATACGCAATAAGTACTAAACAAAGAAGTTACTAAATACGCAATTAGTAATAAACAAAGAAGTTACTAAACACGCAACAAGTACTAAACAAAGAAGTTACTAAATACGCAATAAGTACTAAACAAAGAAGTTACTAAACACGCAATAAGTACTAAACAAAGAAGTTATTAAATACGCAACAAGTACTAAACAAAGAAGTTACTAAATACGCAACAAGTACTAAACAAAGAAGTTTCTAAATACGCAATAAGTACTAAACAAAGAAGTTACTAAATACGCAATAAGTACTAAACAAAGAAGTTATTAAATACGCAACAAGTACTAAACAAAGAAGTTTCTAAATACGCAATAAGTACTAAACAAAGAAGTTACTAAATACGCAATAAGTACTAAACAAAGAAGTTATTAAATACGCAACAAGTACTAAACAAAGAAGTTACTAAATACGCAACAAGTACTAAACAAAGAAGTTTCTAAATACGCAATAAGTACTAAACAAAGAAGTTACTAAATACGCAATAAGTACTAAACAAAGAAGTTACTAAACACGCAACATGTACTAAACAAAGAAGTTATTAAATACGCAACAAGTACTAAACAAAGAAGTTACTAAATACGCAACAAGTACTAAACAAAGAAGTTTCTAAATACGCAATAAGTACTAAACAAAGAAGTTACTAAATACGCAATAAGTACTAAACAAAGAAGTTACTAAACACGCAACAAGTACTAAACAAAGAAGTTTCTAAATACGCAATAAGTACTAAACAAAGAAGTTACTAAATACGCAACAAGTACTAAACAAAGAAGTTTCTAAATACGCAACAAGTACTAAACAAAGAAGTTACTAAATACGCAATAAGTACTAAACAAAGAAGTTATTAAATACGCAACAAGTACTAAACAAAGAAGTTACTAAATACGCAACAAGTACTAAACAAAGAAGTTACTAAATACGCAACAAGTACTAAACAAAGAAGTTACTAAATACGCAACAAGTACTAAACAAAGAAGTTTCTAAATACGCAATAAGTACTAAACAAAGAAGTTTCTAAATACGCAATAAGTACTAAACAAAGAAGTTTCTAAATACGCAACAAGTACTAAACAAAGAAGTTACTAAATACGCAACAAGTACTAAACAAAGAAGTTTCTAAATACGCAACAAGTACTAAACAAAGAAGTTACTAAATACGCAATAAGTACTAAACAAAGAAGTTACTAAATACGCAACAAGTACTAAACAAAGAAGTTTCTAAATACGCAACAAGTACTAAACAAAGAAGTTACTAAATACGCAATAAGTACTAAACAAAGAAGTTACTAAATACGCAACAAGTACTAAACAAAGAAGTTAATAAATACGCAATAAGTACTAAACAAAGAAGTTACTAAATACGCAACAAGTACTAAACAAATAAGTTACTAAATACGCAATAAGTACTAAACAAAGAAGTTACTAAATACGCAACAAGTACTAAACAAAGAAGTTATTAAATACGCAACAAGTACTAAACAAAGAAGTTACTAAATACGCAACAAGTACTAAACAAAGAAGTTTCTAAATACGCAATAAGTACTAAACAAAGAAGTTTCTAAATACGCAATAAGTACTAAACAAAGAAGTTACTAAATACGCAATAAGTACTAAACAAAGAAGTTATTAAATACGCAACAAGTACAAAACAAAGAGATTACTAAATACGCAACAAGTACTAAACAAAGAAGTTACTAAATACGCAACAAGTACTAAACAAAGAAGTTATTAAATACGCAACAAGTACTAAACAAAGAAGTTACTAAATACGCAACAAGTACTAAACAAAGAAGTTTCTAAATACGCAATAAGTACTAAACAAAGAAGTTTCTAAATACGCAATAAGTACTAAACAAAGAAGTTACTAAATACGCAACAAGTACTAAACAAAGAAGTTAATAAATACGCAACAAGTACTAAACAAAGAGATTACTAAATACGCAATAAGTACTAAACAAAGAAGTTACTAAATACGCAACAAGTACTAAACAAAGAAGTTACTAAATACGCAACAAGTACTAAACAAAGAAGTTTCTAAATACGCAACAAGTACTAAACAAAGAAGTTACTAAATACGCAATAAGTACTAAACAAAGAAGTTATTAAATACGCAACAAGTACTAAACAAAGAAGTTACTAAATACGCAACAAGTACTAAACAAAGAAGTTACTAAATACGCAATAAGTACTAAACAAAGAAGTTACTAAATACGCAACAAGTACTAAACAAAGAAGTTACTAAATACGCAACAAGTACTAAACAAAGAAGTTACTAAATACGCAACAAGTACTAAACAAAGAAGTTACTAAATACGCAACAAGTACTAAACAAAGAAGTTACTAAATACGCAATAAGTACTAAACAAAGAAGTTACTAAATACGCAACAAGTACTAAACAAAGAAGTTACTAAATACGCAACAAGTACTAAACAAAGAAGTTACTAAATACGCAACAAGTACTAAACAAAGAAGTTACTAAATACGCAACAAGTACTAAACAAAGAAGTTACTAAATACGCAATAAGTACTAAACAAAGAAGTTACTAAATACGCAACAAGTACTAAACAAAGAAGTTACTAAATACGCAACAAGTACTAAACAAAGAAGTTACTAAATACGCAATAAGTACTAAACAAAGAAGTTATTAAATACGCAACAAGTACTAAACAAAGAAGTTACTAAATACGCAACAAGTACTAAACAAAGAAGTTACTAAATACGCAATAAGTACTAAACAAAGAAGTTACTAAATACGCAACAAGTACTAAACAAAGAAGTTTCTAAATACGCAACAAGTACTAAACAAAGAAGTTACTAAACACGCAACAAGTACTAAACAAAGAGATTACTAAATACGCAACAAGTACTAAACAAAGAAGTTTCTAAATACGCAACAAGTACTAAACAAAGAAGTTACTAAATACGCAACAAGTACTACACAAAGAGATTACTAAATACGCAACAAGTACTAAACAAATAAGTTACTAAATACGCAACAAGTACTAAACAAAGAAGTTACTAAATACGCAACAAGTACTAAACAAAGAAGTTACTAAATACGCAACAAGTACTAAACAAAGAAGTTACTAAATACGCAACAAGTACTAAACAAAGAAGTTACTAAACACGCAACAAGTACTAAACAAAGAGATTACTAAATACGCAACAAGTACTAAACAAAGAAGTTACTAAACACGCAACAAGTACTAAACAAAGAGATTACTAAATACGCAACAAGTACTAAACAAAGAAGTTACTAAACACGCAACAAGTACTAAACAAAGAGGTTATTAAATACGCAATAAGTACTAAACAAAGAGATTACTAAATACGCAACAAGTACTAAACAAATAAGTTACTAAATACGCAACAAGTACTAAACAAAGAGATTACTAAATACGCAACAAGTACTAAACAAATAAGTTACTAAATACGCAATAAGTACTAAACAAAGAGGTTACTAAATACGCAACAAGTACTAAACAAATAAGTTACTAAATACGCAATAAGTACTAAACAAAGAGGTTACTAAATACGCAACAAGTACTAAACAAATAAGTTACTAAATACGCAATAAGTACTAAACAAAGAGATTACTAAATACGCAACAAGTACTAAACAAATAAGTTACTAAATACGCAACAAGTACTAAACAAAGAGATTACTAAATACGCAACAAGTACTAAACAAATAAGTTACTAAATACGCAATAAGTACTAAACAAAGAGGTTACTAAATACGCAATAAGTACTAAACAAAGAAGTTACTAAATACGCAACAAGTACTAAACAAAGAAGTTACTAAATACGCAACAAGTACTAAACAAAGAAGTTACTAAATACGCAACAAGTACTAAACAAAGAAGTTACTAAATACGCAACAAGTACTAAACAAAGAAGTTACTAAATACGCAACAAGTACTAAACAAAGAAGTTACTAAATACGCAATTAGTACTAAACAAAGAAGTTTCTAAATACGCAACAAGTACTAAACAAAGAAGTTACTAAACACGCAACAAGTACTAAACAAAGAGATTACTAAATACGCAACAAGTACTAAACAAAGAAGTTTCTAAATACGCAACAAGTACTAAACAAAGAAGTTACTAAATACGCAACAAGTACTACACAAAGAGATTACTAAATACGCAACAAGTACTAAACAAATAAGTTACTAAATACGCAACAAGTACTAAACAAAGAAGTTACTAAATACGCAACAAGTACTAAACAAAGAAGTTACTAAATACGCAACAAGTACTAAACAAAGAAGTTACTAAATACGCAACAAGTACTAAACAAAGAAGTTACTAAACACGCAACAAGTACTAAACAAAGAGATTACTAAATACGCAACAAGTACTAAACAAAGAAGTTACTAAACACGCAAAAAGTACTAAACAAAGAGATTACTAAATACGCAACAAGTACTAAACAAAGAAGTTACTAAACACGCAACAAGTACTAAACAAAGAGGTTATTAAATACGCAATAAGTACTAAACAAAGAGATTACTAAATACGCAACAAGTACTAAACAAATAAGTTACTAAATACGCAACAAGTACTAAACAAAGAGATTACTAAATACGCAACAAGTACTAAACAAATAAGTTACTAAATACGCAATAAGTACTAAACAAAGAGGTTACTAAATACGCAACAAGTACTAAACAAATAAGTTACTAAATACGCAATAAGTACTAAACAAAGAGGTTACTAAATACGCAACAAGTACTAAACAAAGAAGTAACTAAATAGGCAACAGGTACTAAACAAAAAGGTTACTAAATACGATACAAGTACTAAACAAAGAAGTTTGGTAGTTTTGTTTTACGGCATATCAACCCTTTTTGGGTTATTTAATGCCGAGTCTGGTCATTATAGTGAAAGTTTTTATGCTTCAAGTTCTTTATATCTTCAAATGTTTAATCAGGGTTTTTGGTTTGGTAGTTTTGTTTTACGGCATATCAACCCTTTTTGGGTTATTTAATGCCGAATCTGGTCTTGTTTTCTTCTCTTTTTTGTTTCTTTCCCCTTTTAATATCTGTTTCTATTTAACCCATAGTTGGGACCCTAACAGGTACTACCACTCCGGGTCAGGGTGGACCTGGGAGCAATGGTAATTAAGAGGAGGCTCCACATTCCCCAAAGTCCGTAAGCCGGATCTCACCATCGGATGTAGTTTAAGGTCATATCCAGGACCGGGAGTAGGGTAGGAAAAATAAAAATAAAAAAGGGGAGGGAGAAAGGGAGAGGGGCTGTTGTTTTTGTTTTTGGTTTTGTAGAACATAATTAAGTTTTACAAACAAAAAAACAAAAAAACAAAAAAAAACGTCAATGTAGGTGAATTTCGTCTCAGGGAGCCACAGGGCAGCCTGATCTGGTATCACCAGACAAAGAAGTTACTAAACACGCAAATAGTACTACACAAAGAAGTTACTAAATAGGCAACAAATACTAAACAAAGAAGTTACTAAATACGCAACAGGTACTAAAGAAAAGTAGTTGCTAAATACGCAACAAGTACTAAACAAAGAAGTTACTAAACACGCAAATAGTACTAAACAAAGAAGTTACTAAATACACAACAGGTACTAAAGAAAAGTAGTTACTAAATACGCAACAAGTACTAAACAAAGAAGTTACTAAACACGCAAATAGTACTAAACAAAGAAGTTACTAAATACACAACAGGTACTAAAGAAAAGTAGTTACTAAATACGCAACAAGTACTAAACAAAGAAGTTACTAAACACGCAAATAGTACTAAACAAAGAAGTTACTAAATACACAACAGGTACTAAAGAAAAGTAGTTACTAAATACGCAACAAGTACTAAACAAAGAAGTTACTAAACACGCAAATAGTACTAAATAAAGAAGTTACTAAATACGCAACAAATACTACACAAAAAAGTTACAAAACACGCAACAAATACTACACAAAAAAGTTACTAAACATGCAACAAGTACTACACAAAGAAGTTACTAAATACGCAACAAGTACTAAACAAAGAAGTTTCTAAATACGCAACAAGTACTAAACAAAGAAGTTACTAAATACGCAACAAGTACTAAACAAATAAGTTACTAAATACGCAACAAGTACTAAACAAATAAGTTACTAAATACGCAATTAGTAATAAACAAAGAAGTTACTAAATACGCAACAAGTACTAAACTAAGAAGTTACTAAATACGCAACAAGTACTAAACAAATAAGTTACTAAATACGCAATTAGTAATAAACAAAGAAGTTACTAAATACGCAATTAGTAATAAACAAAGAAGTTACTAAATACGCAACAAGTACTAAACTAAGAAGTTACTAAATACGCAACAAGTACTAAACAAATAAGTTACTAAATACGCAATTAGTAATAAACAAAGAAGTTACTAAATACGCAATTAGTAATAAACAAAGAAGTTACTAAATACGCAACAAGTACTAAACTAAGAAGTTACTAAATACGCAACAAGTACTAAACAAATAAGTTACTAAATACGCAATTAGTAATAAACAAAGAAGTTACTAAATACGCAATTAGTAATAAACAAAGAAGTTACTAAATACGCAACAAGTACTAAACTAAGAAGTTACTAAATACGCAACAAGTACTAAACAAATAAGTTACTAAATACGCAATTAGTAATAAACAAAGAAGTTACTAAATACGCAATTAGTAATAAACAAAGAAGTTACTAAATACGCAATTAGTAATAAACAAAGAAGTTACTAAATACGCAACAAGTACTAAACAAATAAGTTACTAAATACGCAATTAGTAATAAACAAAGAAGTTACTAAATACGCAATTAGTAATAAACAAAGAAGTTACTAAATACGCAATTAGTAATAAACAAAGAAGTTACTAAATACGCAACAAGTACTAAACTAAGAAGTTACTAAATACGCAACAAGTACTAAACAAATAAGTTACTAAATACGCAATTAGTAATAAACAAAGAAGTTACTAAATACGCAACAAGTACTAAACTAAGAAGTTACTAAATACGCAACAAGTACTAAACTAAGAAGTTACTAAATACGCAACAAGTACTAAACAAATAAGTTACTAAATACGCAATTAGTAATAAACAAAGAAGTTACTAAATACGCAACAAGTACTAAACTAAGAAGTTACTAAATACGCAATTAGTAATAAACAAAGAAGTTACTAAATACGCAATTAGTAATAAACAAAGAAGTTACTAAATACGCAACAAGTACTAAACAAATAAGTTACTAAATACGCAACAAGTACTAAACTAAGAAGTTACTAAATACGCAACAAGTACTAAACAAATAAGTTACTAAATACGCAATTAGTAATAAACAAAGAAGTTACTAAATACGCAATAAGTACTAAACAAAGAAGTTACTAAATACGCAACAAGTACTAAACTAAGAAGTTACTAAATACGCAACAAGTACTAAACAAATAAGTTACTAAATACGCAATTAGTAATAAACAAAGAAGTTACTAAATACGCAACAAGTACTAAACTAAGAAGTTACTAAATACGCAATTAGTAATAAACAAAGAAGTTACTAAATACGCAACAAGTACTAAACTAAGAAGTTACTAAATACGCAATTAGTAATAAACAAAGAAGTTACTAAATACGCAATTAGTAATAAACAAAGAAGTTACTAAATACGCAACAAGTACTAAACAAATAAGTTACTAAATACGCAACAAGTACTAAACAAAGAAGTTACTAAATACGCAACTAGTACTAAACAAAGAAGTTACTAAATACGCAATTAGTACTAAACAAAGAGGTTACTAAATACGCAATAAGTACTAAACAAAGAAGTTACTAAATACGCAACAAGTACTAAACAAAGAGGTTACTAAATACGCAACAAGTACTAAACAAAGAAGTTACTAAATACGCAATAAGTACTAAAAAAGAAGTTACTTATTACGCAATAAGTAGTAAAAAAAGAAGTTTCTTATTACGCAATAAGTACTGAACAAAAAAGTTACTAAATACGCAACAAGTAAAAAAGTTACTAAATACGCAACAAGTACAAAAGTTACTAAATATGTAGCGGAGAGCAGGAGCGGCAGCCGACTGCTGTGGACCAAGACGCTTGTCCGCGGCGGTCGAAGAGAAGACGTTTGGTATGCTGCTTGGGCGGAGGAGAGCTGTGGGCGCGAACCCGGAAACGCCTAATCACAATTTTAAGAGAGAACGGCGGCGGGCGGCGTTGGCGTACTCATTAGCATATCTGAGATGTCGCTAAACGTGATTTGAGGGATTCGTTGGGAGGTGAGCGCGAATGGTAGAAGAAGGAGAAGAAGAAAAAGTGTCGCATTTATTTTTGAAACGTAATGTTTACTCGTTCAATGAAGCGAACAGAAGAAGAATGTGGCACATTTAATTCTCTGAAACGTTAGGTTGACTCGTTCAAAATACGCAAACAATACTAAACAAAGAAGTTACTAAATACGACCCTTGGGATACACCTGCATTTATATCAAATTGTTTGGATGTACGGCCATCAAGGACAACCCAAGAAAAGGTGTAATTATATTAAATATTCATCCAGTAAGGCCATACGAAATAATTTTCATAAGAAGACCTTTATGTAAAAGCTTTAGATATATCAAGCGCTATCGCCCTAGCTTCACCTGTTTTTCGAGGGTATGGCATATGCGTTCAGAGATGACCGTTGGGATATCCGCGGTAGAACATGATTACTCAAACCCATACTGATGGTCAGAAAGTAGTTTAGCATTAACTAGATGGCGGACTATCGTTAAATTGATTAAAGATTCAAATATTTTATCGAATAGCGGTTGTAGGCTGATGGGACGATACTTTTGACGGTCAGTTCTTTCACCGGCGTTCTTGTAAACTGGTACCACAGTGGCAAGACTCGGCAAGGTAGTTGTTCTAGAGTTTTGAGAGGACAGAGACCAGCTCAGCAGAGCATTTCTTTATAACTATAACAGGATATCCAGGACATAGGAAGGGGTGTTGTTAATGTCATCAACTGTGGCTTCAGTCCACAATGAGAAATTTGGAAGTTAGTGATTTGCAGAATCCAAGATGAAGTTCAAGGTGAACCACTGGGCAAGTAGTTCAGCCTTATCAGTTGCCGTTCAAACGACATCATTGTGATTGGATAGTGGGAGGGATTGTTATTTGCTTATTATTCACCGCACTATTATAGATTTTTTAGAAATCCCCAGTTCCTAATTTCTGTAACTCAATGCGTTTTCTGATAATTGCAGTATGCTTTCTCTTAACTGCCTCTGAGCAATAGCAGCTGCTCATTGGAGAGAGTGGGGTTTGCTGTAGAATTTCCGCATGAGGACATGTGCTTCAATGCCTGCTTTGGTCCATTCAGTTATCTCATTTGCAAACTGATTAGCAAGAGGAGAGAACAATTGTATTCCAAGGGGCGTCTCTAGTGTTGTCTTCGATGGATTTGCAACCTGTCCGTTTGAAGTATCCCGTCATTTTGAATAACGACTGTTCAGCTTTTGTCTTTTGTTGTAAAGTAGAAATGGTCGACCATTGGGTTCAAGCTCACGTTGATACGTATGCTATGTATATACGAACCAACATATTGTTTATTGTTTAAAGGGAAATAAATGTTAGCATGATACAAAAAGTTTGCTGATTTTTTTTTCATTGCTTGGTTCATATATTAAAAAAATATAACATTTTTTGACAAAACAGGTACTTTGGGTTTGAACCCCGATCTCTGGGTCCTCCGTGTAAGACATTCACAAAAAGAACCCGTCTATTTACCACAAGTGCAAATAACTTTTTTTCTTCATCACGCCTAACTCCAATCCAAATTTCCATGGGCAAAGTTTTTTTCGCAGACCTCCCTAGTTGTGAAACACATTAGCAAGAGACTGCATCCTTGCAGATTACGACATAGTTATTAAATCCAATGTCAACAAATACTTTTCATAAACCGTCCATATATGTAATAAAACTTTGTTCAATCGATCAAAAAAAAATAGATGTCATTTAATTTTTAAAATAGATGTCATTTAATTTTTTAAACAAATCTAATTAATTTTTTTAAATTTCATTTAATTTTACAAATTGTCGCAATTTTAATTTTTAAATAGATGTCATTTGATTTTAAAAATAAATGTCATTTAATTTTTTAAATAGATATCATTGAATTTTTTAAATAGATGTAATTTATTATAAAAATAGATGTAATTTGATTTTGAAAATAGATGTCATTTAATTTTTAATATAGATGTCATTTAATTTTTTAAATAAATGTCATTTAATTGTTTTAATAGATGTAATTTAATTTTTTTATAATAGATGTAATTTAATTTTTTAAATATATGTCATTTAATTTTTTTAATAGATGTCATTTAGTTTTTTAAGTAGATGTCATTTAATTTTTTAAATAGCGTTTATTTAATTTTTAAAATAGATGTTATTAAGATAACATTTAATTTTTTTAAATTGATGTCATTTAATTTCTTAAATAGATGTCATTTAATTTCTTAAATAGATGTAATTTTTATCGTTTTAATATATGTTATTTAATTAAAAAAATAGATGTCATTTTTTTTTAATAGATATCATTTAATTTTTCTAAATAGATGTAATCTAATTTTTAATAATAAATGTCATTTAATGTGTAAAATAGATATTATTTAATTCTAAAAAAGATGCTATTTAATTTTTTAAATTGATGTCATTTAATTTTAAAATAGATGTCATTTTATTTTTTAAATAGATGTTATTTATTTTTTTAAATAGATGTTATTTATTTTTTTAAATAGATGTTATTAAATTTTAAATATAGATGTTATTAATTTTTTAAATAGATGTTATTTAATTTTTTTAAATTGATTCCATTTAATTTTTAAAATAGATGTCATTTAATTTTAAAAATAGATGTTATTAAATTTAAAAAATAGATGCCATTTAATTTTTTAAATTGATTCCATTTAATTTTTAAAATAGATGCCATTTTATTTTTAAAATTGATGGTATTAAATTTAAAAAATAGATGTTATTAATTTTTTTAAATAGATGCCATTTAATTTTTTAAATAGATTTCATTTGATATTTAAAATAGATGTCATTTAATTTTTAAAATAGATGTTATTAATTTTTTTAAATAGATGTCATTTGATTTTTAAAATAGATGTCATTTAATTTTTTAAATAGATGTTATTAAATTTAAAAAATAGATGTTATTTAATTATAATTATTTTCTGTCTGTAAAATATTTATACATATTCAAGACTCCTACATCGGAGTGCAGACCTGTTATATGAGTATTTAGTTTGATAATTAATTTTGTTTCTTACTGTTTGCGTGCATATGTGGACGGAAATCGGTGTCTATCAAAATACATTTTATGTATTTATTGCATTGTGGAAATGTTCGGTATTTAAAAGCCTGGTTTGTGTTTTCTAATAACTTTTTTATGGTTTGGTTGTTTTGTTTTGCGGCATATCAACCCTTTTCAAGTTTTTTATGCTAAATCGGGTCATTTTGGTGAAAGTTTTTATGCTTCAAGTTCTTTATATCTTTAAATATTTGTTCATGGTGTTTGGTTGAGTGAAAGGGTGGGAAGGGGAGAAATTGTTGTTTTTTGTTTTGAATTTTGCAGAACATGATTGAGTTTTGCAAAGAAAAAAGAAAAAACAAAACATCAATGTTTGGTGTATTTTGAATCAGGAAGTTAATAACTTCAGGCAGCCAGATCTGGTAGTGCCAATAGGTTCTATTTGACCCATACATGGGGCCGTTGCAGGTACTACCACTACTGGATGTCTTTTAAGGTCATACCCAGAACCGAAACTATCTTATGGTTCTTATGTCTAAAAGGTACTTTTGTCTCGCATATGTATCCACTATTTTGCATTTCGGCGGCCTTTTATATGTCGGGCTGGAGCATTAGTTCTGGGTAGTCCTAGGAAGTCCACCCTCCCAGGCCTTACCTCCCTCTTTGAGGTGGAGTAAGTTTATTGGTAACTGCCCGAGGAATGCCGACGGGGCTGCCTAGGACATGTTTTAGAGGCCAGAGTGCTCATTCTTTAAGGGCGCTGGCTTGACTCTCCCCACCTTCCGGCCTTGTGCCACATTTTCCTGCGGTGGGAAGGGATTAAATACGTTGAACCACATCAGTCTATACTGGCCGTCAAGACAGACGTACAACCATTCTTGTTCTCTTGTATTATACCTTTTTCAATATAGGGTCACAACAGTTACGTTGAAGCAGTTGCCAACAACGCTCTGAATCGTCGACTTGTTGTTTATGATTGACTGTGAGCAAACGCGGCATTCACTTTGAACACAGCTTTTTGATTGACAAATATTCATGCAAAATGGTGAATATACTACTTTCTGATACCTTCAACGACTCTGCTATTTCATGCAAGTTCCATTTACGATCAGCCAAAGTTTAACCCTAACCCTAACCCAAAACCAAAGTTTAACCCTAACCCTAACCCTAACCCAAAACCAAAGTTTAACCCTAACCCTAACCCTAACCCAAAGTTTAACCCTAACCCTAACTCAAAACCAAAGTTTAACCCTAACCCTAACACAAAACCAAAGTTTAACCCTAACCCTAACCCTAACCCAAAACCAAAGTTTAACCCTAACGCTAACCCAAAACCAAAGTTTAACCCTAACCCTAACCCAAAACCAAAGTGTTACCCTAACCCAAAACCAAAGTTTAACCCTAACCCTAACCCTAACCCAAACCCAAAGTTTAACCCTAACCCTAACCCAAAACCAAAGTGTAACCCTAACCCAAAACCAAAGTTTGTCCCTAACCCTAACCCAAAACCAAAGTTTAACCCTAACCCTAACCCAAAACCAAAGTGTAACCCTAACCCAAAACCAAAGTTTAACCCTAACCCTAACCCAAAACCAAAGTGTAACCCTAACCCAAAACCAAAGTTTAACCCTAACCCTAACCCTAACTCAAAACCAAAGTTTAACCCTAACCCTAACCCTAACCCAAAACCAAAGTTTAACCCTAACCCTAACCCTAACCCAAAACCAAAGTTTAACCCTAACCCTAACCCAAAACCAAAGTTTAACCCTAACCCTAACCCAAAACCAAAGTGTAACCCTAACCCAAAACCAAAGTTTAACCCTAACCCTAACCCAAAACCAAAGTGTAACCCTAACCCAAAACCAAAGTTTAACCCTAACCCTAACCCTAACCCAAAACCAAAGTTTAACCCTAACCCTAACCCTAACCCAAAACCAAAGTTTAACCCTAACCCTAACCCTAACCCAATACCAAAGTTTAACCCTAACCCTAACCCAAAACCAAAGTGTAACCCTAACCCAAAACCAAAGTTTAACCCTAACCCTAACCCTAACCCAAAACCAAAGTTTAACCCTAACCCTAACCCTAACTCAAAACCAAAGTTTAACCTCAACCCTAACCCAAAACCAAAGTTTATTGCCCTTTTTATATTTTCCGAGATACATGCCGTTCAGCATCACGTGTTTCTGTACGGCCGCGTTTACCACCCCTTAACCGTTGTTTCCGACAGACCAGAGTCCGATTAACACTTATCAAACCATTGCCATGCTTGAATAGTATTTTTTCTATCAGAAAACAATGCTTTATCAAGACATGAAATTAAAAATTTTTCCATTGTTTCGAAAATTTGCAACAATAGCTTCACTTAAATAACTGTAATTTGTAAACTAATAATCCGATTGGGCTCAAATTTTGACACGTGTCATTTGAAGGTTAGTACTCTATAAAATTCATATGGATTGTTATTAATGGCGGCATCAATATGCAAGGTCCGGGACTTATTGAGTAGTGTGTTCTACTACAAAGGCAACAGAGGGAAGCAACGTTTGTACATAAATAAACAAGAAGCAAAAACGTGCGTCGATTTGTTTTACAAACAAAAGAGAGAATTCAATACTTTTTCTATCGACAGTTTCAGTTTTCTTCCCCCCCCCCCCTCAACTGCGCTTTCTCCCCTCTCCCCTTTCTTTCTTTGTTTCATGCTGTTGTTGTTGTCGTTGTCGTTAGTTTTGTTTATTCGTTATTTTGCGCAATGCCATTTGTTCAATCGCTTCACGCATGCGTGCTATCTTCTGGTTCTGAAGTTCGCGTCATAATAAATTGTGTTAAAGAGCAACATGTCACACCGAGTTTCTTCTTCTTCTTCTCCCTCTTTTTTTTTTCTCACTCTTCTTCTTCTTCTTCTCCTCCTTCTTCTTCTTCTTCTTCTTCTTCATCTTCTTCTTCTTTTTCTTCTCATTCTTCTTCTTCTTCTCCCTCTTCTTCTTTTTCTTCTCATTCTTCTTCTTCTTCTGCTTCATCTTCTTCTTCTTTTTCTTTACACTCTTCTTTTTCTTCTTCTCACTCTTCTTCTTTTTCTTTTTCTTCTTCTTCTTCTCCTTCTTCTTCTTCTTCTTCTTCTTCTTTTTCTTCTCACTCTTCTTCTTCTCCCTCTTCTTCTTTTTCTTCTCAGTCTTCTTCTCCTTCTTCTTTTTCTTCTCATTCTTCTTCTTCTCCTTCTTCTTTTTCTTCTCACTCTTCTTCTTCTCCCTCTTCTTCTTTTTCTTCTCAGTCTTCTTCTCCTTCTTCTTTTTCTTCTCATTCTTCTTCTTCTCCTTCTTCTTCTTATTCTTCTGCTTCATCTTCTTCTTCTTCTTTTTCTTCTTCTCACTCTTCTTCTTTTTCTTCTTCTTCTCACTCTTCTTCTTTTTCTTCTTCTTCTTCTTCTTTTCACTCTTCGTCTTTTTCTTCTTCTTCTTCTTCTTTTCTTCTCACTCTTCTTCTCACTCTTCTTTTTCTTCTTCTTCTTCTTTTTCTTCTCACTCTTCTTCTTTTAAGTAAGCATGAAAATACGTACATCAACATGCACACTTGTTGGTGAAAATAATTACGTTTTTATTTCTGACCTTTTTTTTCCTATTTTTATTTTTATTTATTTATTTAATTAAAACATTTTTTAAAATAGCAGACAAAAGCATGTGTGCATTTGAGTAAACTCTCTCCTAAGATCTCGTCATATTCAGAGAACAGTAATGAAAGGAATAAAGTTCAAATGGAAGTGCGATAGCCACATTGCACATTAGATACTAGGGAGGGGGAGGGGAGAGAGACAGGGGGTAGGGGAGAGAGACAGGGGGAGGTAGGGGAGAGAGAGGTTTTTTTAAGAAACAGATGTTACACACATGTTTTAACTTTTCTATTTTGTTGTCCATGCCCCCGGGCAACTTCAGGTTACCGTGCTAGTCAATATATAATCAGCCTGTTTCGCTGTATCACAACTCTTCAATACGACTAGACTAGCACGTCACCCTAGTCAAGGAATCAAACTTTCAACCATCTAATTGATAAGCGCTCATAAATAATATCTACGATGTGTATATATATAAACACCGACCGCCGCTTCACCGTGTCAATTTGTGTATTTACAAAGAGCTTTGTATTACGTTAAGAAACAGGAGGAGATGTCACCCAACGACGGTGATTGACATATATAAAAGGCAAAGAGTGTCTGGCCGTTAACTAATAATTGTAGGTTATTTGACCTATGAACTCCTATGTAAGTAATCAAAAAAGATCAAAGCTAATGTGGTCGCCCGATTCTTTTAATACTTTTCCATCTTGGTTGGAACACTAGGAACTCAACCAGCCGCAGCAGCTAGAGTCAACCCTTTCCTCGCCGTGGCAATGTGGTAGTGTCAGAACTATGTCGTCTTGAACTACGGTTCTTGGAAGAGTGACCCGTGGTGAACAGGTCCGGCAACCAGCGGTATTAGGACTAACAGGGCTCTAACAGGCATTAGGTATTCCCTGGGTACAAGCGTGATCTGGGAAACCAATATGAACCAACGACTCTCTTAAAATTGATGGCGTTTAAAAAAGAAAAAAAAGGGATCATTATTTTGATTGAATGTGCTTACTACAAAACCAAGAGGAAACCAGTGTCCATAGCACAAAGGATGTCAGACATATCCGAATTATTTGGGGTAAGGTCCTCGTGAGAACAGTGGAGATGTCCGTGATAAATTCGGGAAGAACTTGCCTGACATATCAGAGTTAAAAGCAAGAAGCAATCTAATTCATGGTTCCAATCTCTTCTTCATGAAGGAGGCCGATGCTGCTATTATTTCTTTCCTCTCGTGGTTTTCCTTCTTTTTCTCCTCTTCGATATTTTAATTAAATCCTATTTTAATCACCCAACTTGATTTTTAGCTCTCGTAAATTGGAGCTGTTCAGTTTGAATGAAACAACACTTTATTTCATTCTACCGCCCCTCTCTCCCTCTGTCTGTCTGTCTGTCTGTCTGTCTGTCTGCCTGTCTTTCTCACACCTCTCCCTCTCCTTTTCTCTCCCTCTCTCTTTCTCTCTACCTTGCATTTTCTTTCTTCCTATTTATCAATCTATCACGTTATCTATTTCTGTCCGTCTGTCTGTTTGTATGTATGTCTGTCTGTATGTTTGTCTGTCTGTCTGTCTGTTTTTCTCTCCCCCTCTCTCTTTCTCTCCCCCTCTCTCTTTCTCTCACCTCTCTCATTCTTTTCTCTCTCTCTTTCTGTCTGTCTGTCTCTCTCTCTCTCTCTCACTCTTTTCTCTGTCTGTCTGTCTGTCTGTCTCTCTCTCTCACTCTTTTCTCTGTCTGTCTGTCTGTCTGTCTATCTGTATGTCTGTCTGTCTGTCTCTGTCTCTCTCTCTACCTTGCATTTTCTTTCTTCTAATTTATCAATCTATTACGTGATTTATTTCTGTCTGTCTCTCTCTCTCTCTCTTTCTTTCACTTCTCTCGTCCTTTCTCTTTCTCGCTTCTCTCTCTCTCTCTCTTTCTCTTTCTCTTTCTCTTTCTCTCTCTCTCTGTCTCTGTCTCTCTCTTTACCTTGCAATTTCCGTCTTCTCATTTAGCAATCTATCACGTTATCTATTCTTGTCTGTCTTTCTGTCTGTCTGTCTGTCTGTCTGTCTGTCTGCGGTTATTTCAGTGTGCCCATCGGGTTTGCCTTACAGACAATATAGAGTTAACGCCTGGCACAATCAGCTAAACCAGACATAACCAATTGATAATTCTTAAGGTTCTGGCCAATCGATGTCCATTGATTCTATCGTTGCTATGATTCCGTGTCGGCTTGGTCCAAGATAGAGCAGAGATGAATAGGACGGGCATGGTGTCAATTAGGAGTGTCATTGGGATGTCGAGTGAAACAACGCACGACTCCATTCCATTGTCTGTTAATAAACCGACGGTTTCACATTTAAAAGAGTGGGCAGATGTAAATTGATAACAGTCGATGTATTTAAGAATCAGCGGGGTTTTTCTCGGCCTTTTGGCCTGGGATCAAAGTGTAGTATCTTACCGCTGTGGAAGGAAGATAAAAAGAAGGCACATGTTCGTCTTTAACCACTGTCCGTTTTTCACAACTTTTTACTGACCATTTTTCTTTTCTTTTTTCGGTGTACACTTATCTATCAGGCTGCTAGAGAATTCCGGCGTTTTTTATAATTTTTTTCAAATATTTTACATTTTAGTAGGGGGGATCAGTTTCCAATGTTAATTCAACGTAGACTGACCCCCCTCTTTTTGACCATCTCAATTTTTAAAAAAATATTTCTCGGTGTACGATTACCTATTATGTCAATAGAGAATTCCGGGGGTTTGGGAAATAAATTTTTTAAAATTGTGGTTTTAAGACGGGGGATCAGTTTTCAATGTAAATTCAACGTGGACTGATCCCCCTCTTTTTAACCATCTCAAATTTTTAAAATTCTTCTTCTGCTTACAATTACCTATCATGTCACGAGAGAATTCCGGCGTTTTTGGAAAGAAATTTCAAAAAATTAAGATTTTAAGACGGGGGATCAGTCTTGTTCGTCTTTTACCATAGTTCGTTTCTCACAACATTTTACGTCTTAAAATCTCATTTTTTTTAAATTTCTTCTCAAAAACGCCGGAATTCCTTCGCAACATGATAGGTAATTGTAAGCAGAAGAATAATTTTTAAAATTTGAGATGGTTAAAAAGAGGGATCAGTTCACGTTGAATTTACGTTGAAAACTGATCCCCCGTCTTAAAATCACAATTTTGAAAATTTTCTTTCCAAAACCCCCGGAATTCTCTATTGACATGATAGGTAATCGTACACCGAAAAAGATTTTTTTAAAAATTGAGATGGTCAAAAAGAGGGGGATCAGTCTACGTTGAATTAACATTGGAAACTGATCCCCCCTCCTAAAATGTAAAATATTTGGAAAAAAAATCCAAAAACGCCGGAATTCTCTAGCAGCCTGATAGATAAGTGTACACCGAAAAAAGAAAAGAAAAATGGTCAGTAGAAAGTTGTGAGAAACGGACAGTGGTTAAAGACGAACATGTGCCAAAAAGAAAAAAAAATTAAATCAGCGTTTTATTGTCTGTTCATCCCGATTGTGTCATTTGGCCAGTTTCGCCTTTCAGTCAGGATTTGATGTTTTTTTTTCTTTCATTTTTGTTTCGATTGTTTACTTTTTTCTTTCTTTCCTTTTCGCTCTTTTTTTTCTGTCTTACGTTTATAATTGTCTTTCTTTTTCCTTTCTTTTTCTTTTTTTTTGCTTTTCTTTTTTTCTTTTTTCCAGTTGTCATTCTCTCTCTCTCTTTCATTTCTTTCATTTCATTTCTCTTTTACTCTTTCCTTTCTTTCTTTTTGAGTCCTTAATTCCTCCTTCTTTTATTCTTTCTTCCTCTTTTTCTCTTTTTCTTTCTTTCTTTCTTCCCCCTTATTCGTCTTTCTTTCTGTTTGTTTGTTTATCTGTTTTATTGTTTTATTGCCTTTCTTTTTCTTTTTTCTTCCTAGCTATCCTTTCAGTTTGGAAACAATCGATATTAAGAGAATTAATTATTTTCAAAGAAGTTTTACTTTTTACTTCCTTCTTTTTCCTTCGGTCATTCGAACTATAGGATTGACTTGTATTCAAATCCTATAATATTAACTGACCAACGGTGTAGGCGAAAACAGACAAGCCAAGCCCAAAAATTGCATTTAAAAACGAAATTAGATTTTTCTTTCAAAAACCGGCTTTCAATATTCATATTTCAATATTTATATTTCAATATTTATATTTCATTATTCATATTTCAATATTCATATTTCAATATTTATATTTCAATATTTATATTACAATATTCATATTTCAATATTCATATTTCAATATTTATATTACAAAAACAAAAATGGCCGTCACACGATATGCTTTCAACTACGTCCAGGAATGTTAACCGCAGAGGTGCTCTGCGGTTAACATTCCTTTTTCGCGGCCAAACTCAAAGTGCCCCATGGAGTCGATTGAAACCTTATTTAAGGTGGGTTTTTTGTCGAAGAACAGAAGTTTGGAAAAAATCAGCACACGCAACCAGATGACAACGTTTCCACCTCCCTCGCCCCTATTGGCTTGGGAGGCTGTCACTATTCAACTTTCACACTACGTACATGTTTTCTTCATTCAAGTTTTTTCTCTCGTTTTTATCAGCTTTTCTCTTTTTTCTAACATTATCATAACAATTCAAAGGACCACATACGTACAGAATTTACTTTCACCTGTTTTATTGTTCTGGTTTTTTTTTTACCCGGCATTATTTTTTTTTTTTTTATCTCGGTTCATTTTTTTTTTTTTTTTTGTTTCCATGAATTATCTTGAGGTCATTCTTCTCAGCAACCATATTTATATTTCAATATTCATATTTCAATATTTATATTTCAATATTCATATTTCAATATTCATATTTCAATATTAATATTTCAATATTTATATTACAATATTCATATTTCAATATTCATATTTCAATATTTATAGTTCAATATTTATAGTTCAATATTTATAGTTCAATACTCATATTTCAATATTCATATTTCAATATTCATATTTCAATATTCATATTTCACTATTTATATTTCAATATTTATATTTCAATATTCATATTTCAATATTTATATTTCAATATTTATATTACAATATTTATATTTCAATATTCATATTTTAATATTTATATTGATATCTTTATATTTAAATATTTATATTTCAATATTCATATTTCAATATTCATATTTCAATATTTATATTTCAATATTTATATTTCATTATTCATATTTCAATATTCATATTTCAATATTTATATTTCAATATTTATATTACAATATTCATATTTCAATATTCATATTTCAATATTTATATTACAATATTCATATTTCAATATTCATATTTCAATACTTATATTTCAATATTCATATTTCAATATTTATATTTCAATATTCGTATTTCAATTTATATTTCAATAATAATATTTCAATATTTATATTTCAATATTAATTTCAATATTTATATTTAAAAACCTATATTTCAATATTTGATATTTCAATATTTATATTTCAATATTCATATTTCAATATTCATATTTCAATATTTACATTTAAATATTTATATTTCAATATTCATATTTTCATATTTATATTTCAATATTCATATTTCAATATTCATATTTCAATATTTATATTTTAATATTTATATTTCAATATTTATATTTCAATATTCGTATTTCAATATTCATATTTAAATATTTATATTTCAATATTCATATTTCAATATTTATATTAAAATATTCATATTTCAATATTCATATTTCAATATTCATATTTCAATATTTACATTTCAATATTTATATTTCAATATTTATATTACAATATTTATATTTCAATATTCATATCTAAATATTCATATTTAAATATTCATATTTCAATATTCATATTTCAATATTTATATTTCAATATTCATATTTCAATATTCATATTTCAATATTCATATTTCAATATTTACATTTCAATATTTATATTTCAATATTTATATTACAATATTTATATTTCAATATTCATATCTAAATATTCATATTTCAATATTTATATTTTAATATTTATATTTCAATATTTATATTTCAATATTCATATTTCAATATTCATATTTCAATATTTATATTTCAATATTTATATTTCAATATTTATATTACAATATTCGTATTTCAATATTTGTATTTTAATATTTATATTTCAATTTTCATATTTCAATATTCATATTTCAATATTTATATTTCAATATTTATATTAAAATATTTATATTTCAATATTCATATTTCAATATTCATATTTCAATATTCATATTTTAATATTTATATTTCAATATTTATATTTCAATATTCATATTACAATATTTATATTTCAATATTCATATTTCAATATTTATATTACAATATTTATATTTAAATATTCATATTTGAATATTTATATTTTTATATTCATATTTGTATATTTATATTTCAATATTTATATTTCAATATTTATATTTCAATATTTATATTTCAATATTCATATTTCAATATTCATATTTCAATATTCATATTTCAATATTCATATTTTAATATTCATATTTCAACTACATATCAGCGTTTTATGTTTATATTTTTATATTTATATATCGATACCTGGCGATTTTCATGAATTTCTAACAGATGAAAAAACGTGTGTAAAAAACAAAAAAAAAACTGTATGGGATAACTAACGAAACGATTTATCTCCCTTGCATCATGCGGTAAGGTGTCGATAAAGTTTTGCCGAGAGAGAAAAGAAAACATTGACCACGGATCAGACTGTCTTATTTCATCTCGCGTTACAGCCGCAATTAACTCATTATTTTATTCTGTGTCCAGTTATAATAAATTTGTTAAAAGTTTCTCCTGATATTTTATCCATTTTTCTGTATAAAATATTATTGAGTAAACCTAAATTACAAGGTTTACAAAAAAAAACAAATAGTCAACAAATAACTGTTACGAAACGAAAGAAAATTTAATCTTTTATCGATTTGTGTAGTTTTTAAGTTTTGAACTTTTTTGGGGGGGGGGTTCTGATTTTCTATCGCTATCTACAATGCTGTGAAAAACAACATGTCCGCCACGTGTCGACCACATGAGATCTGATTGTTCGTTATAGTGAAAAGTATTTGGGAATAAAAATGTAAAAACAGTTTTAATAAGTCAAAAACATACAGATCGGTCGAAAATAAATATTTGACCGATTGGTGAAGAATGTTAGCGATTTTGAATATCATTTTTCAAAGCCTTGTAGATAGCGATAGAAAATCAGAAGAAGAAAAAAAACACTTAAAAACAGTTCTAAAACTTAAAAGCTACGCACCTCGATAGAAGATTAAATTTTCATGCCTTTGGTGACAATTATTGGTATGCTGTTTGTTTTTCACCCTTTTTTCTGTTGGAAATTCTTGACAATCACTCGATTTTTATATATCGATATTTCTATTTCGATATTTCTATTTCGATATTTCTATTTCGATATTTCTATTTCTACTACATCTTGGCTTTTTATATTTATATTTCTATATTTATATTTTTTATATTTATATTTTTATATTTATATTTTTTATATTTTTATATTTATATTTTATATTTATATTTTTATATTTATATTTTTATATTTATATTTTTTATATTTATATACCTATAGGACTTTCTAAGAGATGTATTTTGAATTTTGGGAATATATCAATTATTGGCTAGGTTATGACTGTTTTTTTTTCTAAGAAGTGTCAAACACACTGTAATGCTATCGATTGGAACATGACATCCATGCAACAACAAACCAAACATGAGATATCGGTATATTTATAAAGTTGAACCATTTGCCGCACTGACAGTGGGATTAAAGGGACAACTTTCTATTCATGATAGAAGAAAAACAGCTGTCTAATACCGGTCATGGCTATGCGATCGACGACCGAGAGTTAACTAATTTGCATATTGTTTTGCAAAATGAACTCTTATTAATTAACTATTTGTCTTTTTTTTGGTTTTCGTATTTGATGATTTTTTTTTTCATTTTATAATTTACTAATATTATCGTCGATAAATGCTTAGCATTCTTGGTGAAAAGAATCTTCTCGGTCCTTTCCGGTCAACTAAATTGTGGGGGTTGCGATTCTTGGTTTCTTCAACGTCGGGATACGGCTTAGGGTTCTGGTTAGGGTAAAGGTTACGGGTCACACTCGTGTGTGAGAATTATGTAGTGAAGAAACTATGAAATGGTGGGACCATCACGTATAAAACCGTTTTGTAACGGAAAGTTTTCTAGTTGTAGACCTCACAGATTATCAATTGAATTAATTACACTAGAGAATTGAGTGATTCGTGGACAAAAGAATTTGGTTGTTGTTTGCCGATCGTTTGGAAAATGTGGAAAAAATGTAAAGAAGAAGGCACCCAGCAGTAATAAATGATAGGAAATGTATTTTGCAAAACTAATTGTGTTTGCGGTTTGATTAAAAGACCAAATTATTATGTAAATGTGTCCTTTTAAGGCTAGTTAAAAAAGAGGACTGGGACCCTTACTGTCTTGACTAGATGAAGACCACATTAAAAAGATGGCGAATAAAGGCTTTTCGCCTTCATCCCGCCAAAATTAAGCGCCTGTTGATTGTCAAAGAAAATTGTCTTGCTCAGTCAGATGGGACTATTTTAGAATACAAGGGAGATAATGCATTGTCACAAAAGGGAGATAATCTGTTTTAGCCAAAAGAAAATAAGCTTTTTTTAAAGGAACATTCTGTAATATAATTTTGTTAAGCTCGTTTTTTTTTTACTTGATTTTGACTAAAAGTGGTTGATTTAAAAGTGGCACCTAATTTTCTTCTATCACATCACGATTTATTTCTCTGCGCCTTCACATCATTAAATAAAAAAAATTGTATTGGTTGCCCGTCAGTAATAGGTCTCATCGTGGTCGGATTCAATTCACATTCAGATATGATGGCCGGATCTTGATGGGGCATAAAGGAAAAATTGTCCACTAATTTAACAACTCAGGAAAACTAGAAACAAAAATTTAACCTGAACCTCTTGCACAAAATTTGACTTTTAGTAACAATATCCTTAGTATGAACAAGATAAGTTGGAATAAAACCAATGGAGCAATGTTTAATATTTATGATTATATGTACATTTAAAAAAAAAAACAATTTATAAAACAAGAACATAAGTCAGTCGTGAGACTGCATACCTCCGTTTGACAACGTAAGGATGGACCAAAGTGTTATCTAGGAATTACTTCTCGATATTGTATAAAGTAATCCCAAAGTTACGCCATGGAAACATTGATAACTAAAAGATTATTCATCTGATGAGGCTGAAATTTATCATGGTGGTTACTGTTATCAAATTCATACATGTAATTTGTAAGTTGAAATTCAGTCAAAATTTCAACCTTTTCAAGGTAAAAAATCATGTTCAAGGGCATATAAGATGCGAGACTTCATTGGCTACAATATGGGCCAAGTAGCGTATCTCTACGATGACCTTATCAATTAATTTATTGATACCTTATTGATAAGATAATTGATATTGAAACCTTATTGATAAGAGAATTGATAAGAGATTGATACCTTATTGATTGATACTTATTAATAATTTATTGATACCTTATTGATACCTTATTGATACCTTATTGATACCTTGGATAATTTATTAAGACCGAAGTTATTGCAAAAAGTGTGACGTTCACCTTTCATCTGACCTTGATCTTTAACTTAGATATCCCAAAATTAAATCAGTTCTTAGTTAAACCATGATTTATATATTGAGCAAGTTTGGTGACGATTGGTCAAGCGTTGTACACAAACAAACAAGCAAACGTAGTAACAAACAAAAAAATGTAGTAACAAACAAACAAACAAACCAACAAACAAACCAACAAACAAACCAACAAACAAACAAACAAACGCGACCGAAAACATAATCTGCTTGGCAGATAATAAGCCCACATTTGTGAGATACAGTCATGTTGTTTAGTGTTTTTTAAGTGTTGTGTGGCTGAAAAAAAAAGGGTTGGTGTGGTAAAGAAAAGGTTAGTTCATCTTTTTATATTCAGAGAACATTTTTTTTGGTTTTTAGTGTCAGTTCTAACTCAACGGACACGTGTATTTAAACCCTAACCCTAACACTAAACCTTAACCCTAACCCTAAACCTAAACCCTAAACCTAAACCTAAACCCTAACCCTAACCCTAACCCTAAACCCTATCTCTAACCCTAACCATAACCCTAAACCATAACTCTAACCCTAACTCTAACCCTAAACCCTAAACCCTAAACCTAAACCCTAACCCTAACCCTAACCCTAACCCTAAACCCTAAACCCTATCTCTAACCATAACCCTAAACCATAACTCTAACCCTATCTCTAACCCTAACCCTAAACCTAAACCCTAACCCTAATTCTAAACCCTAACCCTAACCCTAACCCTAAACTTAAACCCTAACTCTAAACCCTAACCCTAAAACTTAACTCTAACCCTATCTCTAACCCTAACCCTAACCCTAAACCTAAACCCTAACCTTATCTCTAACCCTAACCCTAACTCTAAACCCTAACCCTATCTCTAACCCTATCTCTAACCCTAACCCTAACCCTAAATCTAAACCCTAACTCAACGGACACGTGTATTTCGTATTGTTGACAAAGATTCTTTTCTTTTTCTTCCTCGTCTTGATGTTCCGACTCACTTCTAATCGATACACACGGTGACAGTAGGCAAACAATGGATATTTACCAACTTAAAAATAAAAAATTGAGTTTCAGATGCAAAAAAAAAGAAAATATTATGCGTGTTTATGTAATAACGATCAGACAGACGGATACGATATTTTTTAAAATGATCAAAACCCCTCACGTCCCTCAACAATGGTCATTGTTCTTCGTGTGAAAAATGAGTGCACAGAGTACCTCATATTTGTGAACGGTAGCGTTCTACACTGACCTGTGAATTTCAACAATTTATTCATTAAAAATATGTTTGAAACAATTTTTCATAAAAATACGTTGGAAAATATTAATTTATAAAAATAGATTTGAAAACATTTATTCATAAAAATATGTGTGTAAAAAATAAATTCATAAAAATGGTTAAAATATTTTATCCATAGAAATATGCCTGAAAAAGTTTATCCGTAAACAAATGTTTAAAATATTTTATCTATAAAAATATGATTGAAATAGTTTATTCGTAAAAATGTATTTAAAAAAAGTTATCCATCAACATATCCTTGAAAAAATTTATTCATAAAAATGTTTTAAAAGATTTATCCATAAAAATATGCTTGAAAAAATATATTAATAAAAATATGTCTGAAAAATGTTATTCATAAAAATATGCTTGAAAAATATATTAATAAAAATATGTCTGAAAAATGTTATTCATAAAAATATGTTTGAAAAAATATATTAATAAAAATATGTCTGAAAAATCCTATTCATAAAAATATGCTTAAAAAAATATATTAATAAAAATATGTCTGAAAAATGCTATTCATAAAATAATGCTTGAAAAAATATATTAATAAAAATATGTCTGAAAAATGTTATTCATAAAAATATGCTTGAAAAAATATATTAATAAAAATATGTCTGAAAAATGTTATTCATAAAATAATGCTTGAAAAAATATATAAATAAAAATATGTCTGAAAAATGCTATTCATAAAAATATGCTTGAAAAAATATATTAATAAAAATATGTCTGAAAAATGTTATTCATAAAATAATGCTTGAATAAATATATTAATAAAAATATGTCTGAAAAATGTTATTCATAAAAATATGCTTGAAAAAATATATTAATAAAAATATGTCTGAAAAATGTTATTCATAAAAATAGGCTTGAAAAAATATATTAATAAAAATATGTCTGAAAAATGTTATTCATAAAATAATGCTTGAAAAAATATATTAATAAAAATATGTCTGAAAAATGCTATTCATAAAATAATGCTTGAAAAAATATATTAATAAAAATATGTCTGAAAAATGTTATTCATAAAATAATGCTTGAAAAAATATATAAATAAAAATATGTCTGAAAAATGTTATTCATAAAAATATGCTTGAAAAAATATATTAATAAAAATATGTCTGAAAAATGTTATTCATAAAAATAGGCTTGAAAAAATATATTAATAAAAATATGTCTGAAAAATGTTATTCATAAAAATATGTTTGAAAAAATATATTAATAAAAATATGTCTGAAAAATGTTATTCATAAAATAATGCTTGAAAAAATATATTAATAAAAATATGTCTGAAAAATGCTATTCATAAAATAATGCTTGAAAAAATATATTAATAAAAATATGTCTGAAAAATGTTATTCATAAAAATATGCTTGAAAAAATATATTAATAAAAATATGTCTGAAAAATGTTATTCATAAAAATAGGCTTGAAAAAATATATTAATAAAAATATGTCTGAAAAATGTTATTCATAAAATAATGCTTGAAAAAATATATTAATAAAAATATGTCTGAAAAATGCTATTCATAAAATAATGCTTGAAAAAATATATTAATAAAAATATGTCTGAAAAATGTTATTCATAAAATAATGCTTGAAAAAATATATAAATAAAAATATGTCTGAAAAATGTTATTCATAAAAATATGCTTGAAAAAATATATTAATAAAAATATGTCTGAAAAATGTTATTCATAAAAATAGGCTTGAAAAAATATATTAATAAAAATATGTCTGAAAAATGTTATTCATAAAAATATGCTTGAAAAAATATATTAATAAAAATATGTCTGAAAAATGTTATTCATAAAATAATGCTTGAAAAAATATATTAATAAAAATATGTCTGAAAAATGCTATTCATAAAATAATGCTTGAAAAAATATATTAATAAAAATATGTCTGAAAAATGTTATTCATAAAATAATGCTTAGAATAAATATATTAATAAAAATATGTCTGAAAAATGTTATTCATAAAAATATGCTTGAAAAAATATATTAATAAAAATATGTCTGAAAAATGTTATTCATAAAAATAGGCTTGAAAAAATATATTAATAAAAATATGTCTGAAAAATGTTATTCATAAAATAATGCTTGAAAAAATATATTAATAAAAATATGTCTGAAAAATGCTATTCATAAAAATATGCTTGAAAAAATATATTAATAAAAATATGTCTGAAAAATGTTATTCATAAAATAATGCTTGAATAAATATATTAATAAAAATATGTCTGAAAAATGTTATTCATAAAAATATGCTTGAAAAAATATATTAATAAAAATATGTCTGAAAAATGTTATTCATAAAAATATGCTTGAAAAATATATTAATAAAAATATGTCTGAAAAATGTTATTCATAAAAATATGTTTGAAAAAATATATTAATAAAAATATGTCTGAAAAATCCTATTCATAAAAATATGCTTGAAAAAATATATAAATAAAAATATGTCTGAAAAATGCTATTCATAAAATAATGCTTGAAAAAATATATTAATAAAAATATGTCTGAAAAATGTTATTCATAAAAATATGCTTGAAAAAATATATTAATAAAAATATGTCTGAAAAATGTTATTCATAAAATAATGCTTGAAAAAATATATAAATAAAAATATGTCTGAAAAATGCTATTCATAAAAATATGCTTGAAAAAATATATTAATAAAAATATGTCTGAAAAATGTTATTCATAAAATAATGCTTGAATAAATATATTAATAAGAATATGTCTGAAAAATGTTATTCATAAAAATATGCTTGAAAAAATATATTAATAAAAATATGTCTGAAAAATGTTATTCATAAAAATAGGCTTGAAAAAATATATTAATAAAAATATGTCTGAAAAATGTTATTCATAAAATAATGCTTGAAAAAATATATTAATAAAAATATGTCTGAAAAATGCTATTCATAAAATAATGCTTGAAAAAATATATTAATAAAAATATGTCTGAAAAATGTTATTCATAAAATAATGCTTGAAAAAATATATAAATAAAAATATGTCTGAAAAATGTTATTCATAAAAATATGCTTGAAAAAATATATTAATAAAAATATGTCTGAAAAATGTTATTCATAAAAATAGGCTTGAAAAAATATATTAATAAAAATATGTCTGAAAAATGTTATTCATAAAAATATGCTTGAAAAAATATATTAATAAAAATATGTCTGAAAAATGTTATTCATAAAATAATGCTTGAAAAAATATATTAATAAAAATATGTCTGAAAAATGCTATTCATAAAATAATGCTTGAAAAAATATATTAATAAAAATATGTCTGAAAAATGTTATTCATAAAATAATGCTTGAATAAATATATTAATAAAAATATGTCTGAAAAATGTTATTCATAAAAATATGCTTGAAAACATATATTAATAAAAATATGTCTGAAAAATGTTATTCATAATATAATGCTTGAAAAAATATATTAATAAAAATATGTCTGAAAAATGCTATTCATAAAAATATGCTTGAAAAAATATATTAATAAAAATATGTCTGAAAAATGTTATTCATAAAATAATGCTTGAATAAATATATTAATAAAAATATGTCTGAAAAATGTTATTCATAAAAATATGCTTGAAAAAATATATTAATAAAAATATGTCTGAAAAATGTTATTCATAAAAATAGGCTTGAAAAAATATATTAATAAAAATATGTCTGAAAAATGTTATTCATAAAATAATGCTTGAATGAATATATTAATAAAAATATGTCTGAAAAATGCTATTCATAAAATAATGCTTGAAAAAATATATTAATAAAAATATGTCTGAAAAATGTTATTCATAAAATAATGCTTGAAAAAATATATAAATAAAAATATGTCTGAAAAATGTTATTCATAAAAATATGCTTGAATAAATATATTAATAAAAATATGTCTGAAAAATGTTATTCATAAAATAATGCTTGAAAAAATATATAAATAAAAATATGTCTGAAAAATGTTATTCATAAAAATATGCTTGAAAAAAATATATTAATAAAAATATGTCTGAAAAATGTTATTCATAAAATAATGCTTGAATAAATATATTAATAAAAATATGTCTGAAAAATGTTATTCATAAAAATATGCTTGAAAAAATATATTAATAAAAATATGTCTGAAAAATGTTATTCATAAAAATAGGCTTGAAAAAATATATTAATAAAAATATGTCTGAAAAATGTTATTCATAAAATAATGCTTGAATAAATATATTAATAAAAATATGTCTGAAAAATGCTATTCATAAAATAATGCTTGAAAAAATATATTAATAAAAATATGTCTGAAAAATGTTATTCATAAAATAATGCTTGAAAAAATATATAAATAAAAATATGTCTGAAAAATGTTATTCATAAACATATGCTTGAATAAATATATTAATAAAAATATGTCTGAAAAATGTTATTCATAAAATAATGCTTGAAAAAATATATAAATAAAAATATGTCTGAAAAATGCTATTCATAAAATAATGCTTAAAAAATATATAAATAAAAATATGTCTGAAAAATGTTATTCATAAAAATATGCTTGAAAAAATATATTAATAAAAATATGTCTGAAAAATGTTATTCATAAAATAATGCTTGAAAAAATATATAAATAAAAATATGTCTGAAAAATGTTATTCATAAAAATATGCTTGAAAAAATATATTAATAAAAATATGTCTGAAAAATGTTATTCATAAAATAATGCTTGAATAAATATATTAATAAAAATATGTCTGAAAAATGTTATTCATAAAAATATGCTTGAAAAAATATATTAATAAAAATATGTCTGAAAAATGTTATTCATAAAAATAGGCTTGAAAAAATATATTAATAAAAATATGTCTGAAAAATGTTATTCATAAAATAATGCTTGAATAAATATATTAATAAAAATATGTCTGAAAAATGCTATTCATAAAATAATGCTTGAAAAAATATATTAATAAAAATATGTCTGAAAAATGTTATTCATAAAATAATGCTTGAAAAAATATATAAATAAAAATATGTCTGAAAAATGTTATTCATAAAAATATGCTTGAAAAAATATATTAATAAAAATATGTCTGAAAAATGTTATTCATAAAAATAGGCTTGAAAAAATATATTAATAAAAATATGTCTGAAAAATGTTATTCATAAAAATAGGCTTGAAAAAATATATAAATAAAAATATGTCTGAAAAATGTTATTCATAAAATAATGCTTGAATAAATATATTAATAAAAATATGTCTGAAAAATATTATTCATAAAATAATGCTTGAAAAAATATATAAATAAAAATATGTCTGAAAAATGTTATTCATAAAAATATGCTTGAAAAAATATATTAATAAAAATATGTCTGAAAAATGTTATTCATAAAAATAGGCTTGAAAAAATATATTAATAAAAATATGTCTGAAAAATGTTATTCATAAAAATATGCTTGAAAAAATATATTAATAAAAATATGTCTGAAAAATGTTATTCATAAAATAATGCTTGAAAAAATATATTAATAAAAATATGTCTGAAAAATGCTATTCATAAAATAATGCTTGAAAAAATATATTAATAAAAATATGTCTGAAAAATGTTATTCATAAAAATATGCTTGAAAAAATATATTAATAAAAATATGTCTGAAAAATGTTATTCATAAAATAATGCTTGAAAAAATATATTAATAAAGATATGTCTGAAAAATGCTATTCATAAAATAATGCTTGAAAAAATATATTAATAAAAATATGTCTGAAAAATGTTATTCATAAAAATATGCTTGAAAAAATATATTAATAAAAATATGTCTGAAAAATGTTATTCATAAAATAATGCTTGAAAAAATATATTAATAAAAATATGTCTGAAAAATGCTATTCATAAAATAATGCTTGAAAAAATATATTAATAAAAATATGTCTGAAAAATGTTATTCATAAAAATATGCTTGAAAAAATATATTAATAAAAATATGTCTGAAAAATGTTATTCATAAAATAATGCTTGAAAAAATATATAAATAAAAATATGTCTGAAAAATGTTATTCATAAAAATATGCTTGAAAAAATATATTAATAAAAATATGTCTGAAAAATGTTATTCATAAAAATAGGCTTGAAAAAATATATTAATAAAAATATGTCTGAAAAATGTTATTCATAAAAATATGCTTGAAAAAATATATTAATAAAAATATGTCTGAAAAATGTTATTCATAAAATAATGCTTGAAAAAATATATTAATAAAAATATGTCTGAAAAATGCTATTCATAAAATAATGCTTGAAAAAATATATTAATAAAAATATGTCTGAAAAATGTTATTCATAAAATAATGCTTGAATAAATATATTAATAAAAATATGTCTGAAAAATGTTATTCATAAAAATATGCTTGAAAAAATATATTAATAAAAATATGTCTGAAAAATGTTATTCATAAAAATAGGCTTGAAAAAATATATTAATAAAAATATGTCTGAAAAATGTTATTAATAAAATAATGCTTGAAAAAATATATTAATAAAAATATGTCTGAAAAATGCTATTCATAAAATAATGCTTGAAAAAATATATTAATAAAAATATGTCTGAAAAATGTTATTCATAAAATAATGCTTGAAAAAATATATAAATAAAAATATGTCTGAAAAATGTTAGTCATAAAATAATGCTTGAAAAAATATATTAATAAAAATATGTCTGAAAAATGTTATTCATAAAAATAGGCTTGAAAAAATATATTAATAAAAATATGTCTGAAAAATGTTATTCATAAAAATATGCTTGAAAAAATATATTAATAAAAATATGTCTGAAAAATGTTATTCATAAAATAATGCTTGAAAAAATATATTAATAAAAATATGTCTGAAAAATGCTATTCATAAAATAATGCTTGAAAAAATATATTAATAAAAATATGTCTGAAAAATGTTATTCATAAAAATATGCTTGAAAAAATATATTAATAAAAATATGTCTGAAAAATGCTATTCATAAAATAATGCTTAAAAAATATATTAATAAAAATATGTCTGAAAAATGTTATTCATAAAATAATGCTTAAAAAATATATTAATAAAAATATGTCTGAAAAATGCTATTCATAAAATAATGCTTGAAAAAATATATTAATAAAAATATGTCTGAAAAATGTTATTCATAAAAATATGCTTGAAAAAATATATTAATAAAAATATGTCTGAAAAATGTTATTCATAAAATAATGCTTGAATAAATATATTAATAAAAATATGTCTGAAAAATGTTATTCATAAAATAATGCTTGAAAAAATATATTAATAAAAATATGTCTGAAAAATGTTACTCATAAAAATATGCTTGAAAAAATATATTAATAAAAATATGTCTAAAAAAATTTGTTCATAAAAATATGCTTGAAAAGGAAACGGTCCAAAAATAAATAAAACAAGAAAACATTAATATTATCAGAGCAACCTGATTGGATAGTTTTGTTCACGTGAACCAATGAAAAACGTTAATAAATACTGAGACATTAATATTAAAAACAACATCAATACTATTGTTGAATACTGATGAGTCAACAGTCACAATGCCAAAATGAATTATTCATACTATTATAAAAAAAAAAGTCAACGGTGAGTGTTTTTCGTTCTTTGGATCATCAGAAATGATAATTTTTATATGAAAAATTACTAACATAATTCTATGATTTTATATGAATATTTTAGTAATATATCTAGATAAGTAGTTAGTGCAGTTATAATATTCGTAGTTTATCGTTTTACTCCTACACCAGAATGATCTGCAACATTTTGTGCTCGACTTTTTATCGCCTATAGTATTACGCTGACCTAAGGGCAAAACGCTAGACTACGAATATTTACATCGAGGGTTCGATCCCTGCTCGGATAAGTCATGCTGATGACGGCTTATAGCCAGAAACACGTGTCTATGTCTTCCTTTTGACCACGCAAAAATTAATTCATAAATTAATTTAACAAATCTATATATACAAAAAATTAATTTACAAATTAATTAATTAAAAAATCTATATATACAAAAATTGATGACACGTCCGATAAATGGCGAATTAAAATATGGGATCGTCTGCATATTCTTTAGAATAAATAAACCGCTCAGGGTAGCGACAAATAATAAAAACACACCGGTAAACACCGGTAGACTATCGCCAGAAAAAAAACAATAACAAAAAATCAGCGTGTGTACCTATATATATATATATATATATATATATATATATATATATATATATATATATATATATACCTGCTCTATCCTGGATATTGAGCTGTATACTCTTCACAATAGGTTTTACTTTTCCTAAAAGTTCGCTTTTAGTGCACCACTTTATATATATATATATATATATATATATATATATATATATATATATATATATATATATATATATATATTAAAATAATTTTCCTGTGTAACTAGTCATTACAGGAAAATAATTGACCACTTCCTATGATAAAATGATCAATTCTTGATGCGTGTTTCTAGAAAATATGCGTACATTTCGTCCCCGTTTACAAATTATTAGATTTATTCCGACTAATCTGTTTTTCTCTAATACTTACTCCCACGAAGTAGATAGAAAACAATTTCACTCTCCTACAATTAAGTCCTCCCACATCACTAACATGCACCGGGTTATTTCCTTCATAGATATAATTACTATGATGCCACCGTTTACTATTTCATTTTTAACACATACTATTTGCTACATACTACACTAGATTTTAAAAATAAATAACAAACGCTCCCTGGTTTTCATTTACATTACACTTACATTACCTGGCATCCTGAACGTAATCCAGGAATAACGGAATATCGGAATGGTTTAATTTCAGCTGTGCCTTCTGGCTATTCATAATACATTTAATCACTCATCAAGATGCTGGAATACATTAGCGAACAACCCATATCGTATTCACAATGGCGTTATTTATTTTTACAAATCAGGTATTAAGATTGTTTATTAATGAAAAACCTATAATTATATTCTATCGACTGTTTTCTTTTTACTGTGGCAATTCGGTGCTAGTATTGAGTTTGAATAGGATTTGAAACTTATTTACATCTTAAAACACACACACAGGGAGAAAGTAGCAACCCTAGTTGAAGTTAGTGTCCCTAATGATGCAGGCTTAAACAGAACTGAAATGGAAAAGATTACGAAATACCAAGGTCATATGTACGATATGGAAAGAAACTGGAATCTTAGGAAGATCTCCATCATACCAATAGTTGTAGAAGCAACAGGACTAATGAAAAAGAATTTCAAAAGCTATCTAGGAAATATACCCGGTGAACCGAGTGCAAGAGAAATACAAACAATTGCACTTAAAGGGACAGTTAGAATCTTAAAAAGATCTCTCGGCTGGAGTGTCTGAAATTGCGTGAGAATGTCTGGCATCCAGTAGGATGCCCCATCCCAAGCAAAAACAAAACGGATAATCACTTACTTTTAAAGATTATTTTAAAACTAAAAACAACCAGAAAATCGTTTACTAACTTTTGACGAATGTTTTTTTATAGAACCCAAATGAAAAGTGATTACTAACTTTTGACAAATGTTTTTTTATAGAACCAAAATGAAAAGTGATTACTAACTTTTGACGAATGTTTTTTTATAGAACCAAAATGAAAAGTGATTACTAACTTTTGACGAATTTTTTTTTTATAGAACGAAAATGAAAAGTGATTACTAACTTTTGACGAATGTTTTTTATAGAACCAAAATAATAAGTGATTACTAACTTTTGACGAATGTTTTTTTATAGAACCAAAATGAAAAGTGATTACTAACTTTTGACGAATGTTTTTTATAGAACCAAAATGAAAAGTGATTACTAACTTTTGACGAATGTTTTTTTATAGAACCAAAATGAAAAGTGATTACTAACTTTTGACGAATGTTTTTTATAGAACCAAAATGAAAAGTGATTACTAACTTTTGACGAATGTTTTTTTATAGAACCAAAATGAAAAGTGATTACTAACTTTTGACGAATGTTTTTTTATAGAACCAAAAGGAAAAGTGATTACTAACTTTTGACGAATGTTTTTTTATAGAACCAAAATGAAAAGTGATTACTAACTTTTGACGAATGTTTTTTATAGAACCAAAATGAAAAGTGATTACTAACTTTTGACGAATGTTTTTTTATAGAACCAAAATGAAAAGTGATTATTAACTTTTGACGAATGTTTTTTTTATAGAACCAAAATGAAAAGTGATTACTAACTTTTGACGAATGTTTTTTTATAGAACCAAAATGAAAAGTGATTACTAACTTTTGACGAATGTTTTTTATAGAACCAAAATGAAAAGTGATTACTAACTTTTGACGAATGTTTTTTATAGAACCAAAATGAAAAGTGATTACTAACTTTTGACGAATGTTTTTTTATAGAACCAAAATGAAAAGTGATTACTAACTTTTGACGAATTTTTTTTTTATAGAACGAAAATGAAAAGTGATTACTAACTTTTGACGAATGTTTTTTATAGAACCAAAATGAAAAGTGATTACTAACTTTTGACGAATGTTTTTTTATAGAACCAAAATGAAAAGTGATTACTAACTTTTGACGAATGTTTTTTATAGAACCAAAATGAAAAGTGATTACTAACTTTTGACGAATGTTTTTTTATAGAACCAAAATGAAAAGTGATTACTAACTTTTGACGAATGTTTTTTATAGAACCAAAATGAAAAGTGATTACTAACTTTTGACGAATGTTTTTTTATAGAACCAAAATGAAAAGTGATTACTAACTTTTGACGAATGTTTTTTTATAGAACCAAAAGGAAAAGTGATTACTAACTTTTGACGAATGTTTTTTTATAGAACCAAAATCAAAAGTGATTACTAACTTTTGACGAATGTTTTTTATAGAACCAAAATGAAAAGTAATTACTAACTTTTGACGAATGTTTTTTTATAGAACCAAAATGAAAAGTGATTATTAACTTTTGACGAATGTTTTTTTTATAGAACCAAAATGAAAAGTGATTACTAACTTTTGACGAATGTTTTTTTATAGAACCAAAATGAAAAGTGATTACTAACTTTTGACGAATGTTTTTTATAGAACCAAAATGAAAAGTGATTACTAACTTTTGACGAATGTTTTTTATAGAACCAAAATGAAAAGTGATTACTAACTTTTGACGAATTTTTTTTTTATAGAACCAAAATGAAAAGTGATTACTAACTTTTGACGAATGTTTTTTTATAGAACCAAAATGAAAAGTGATTACTAACTTTTGACGAATGTTTTTTTTATAGAACCAAAATGAAAAGTGATTACTAACTTTTGACGAATGTTTTTTTATAGAACCAAAATGAAAAGTGATTACTAACTTTTGACGAATGTTTTTTATAGAACCAAAATGAAAAGTGATTACTAACTTTTGACGAATGTTTTTTATAGAACCAAAATGAAAAGTGATTACTAACTTTTGACGAATGTTTTTTATAGAACCAAAATGAAAAGTGATTACTAACTTTTGACGAATGTTTTTTTTATAGAACCAAAATGAAAAGTGATTACTAACTTTTGACGAATGTTATTTTATAGAACCAAAATGAAAAGTGATTACTAACTTTTGACGAATTTTTTTTCATAGAACGAAAATGAAAAGTGATTACTAACTTTTGACGAATGTTTTTTTATAGAACCAAAATGAAAAGTGATTACTAACTTTTGACGAATGTTTTTTTATAGAACCAAAATGAAAAGTGATTACTAACTTTTGACGAATGTTTTTTATAGAACCAAAATGAAAAGTGATTACTTACTTTTGACGAATGTTTTTTTATAGAACCAAAATGAAAAGTGATTACTAACTTTTGACGAATGTTTTTTATAGAACCAAAATGAAAAGTGATTACTAACTTTTGACGAATGTTTTTTTATAGAACCAAAATGAAAAGTGATTACTAACTTTTGACGAATGTTTTTATAGAACCAAAATGAAAAGTGATTACTAACTTTTGACGAATGTTTTTTTATAGAACCAAAATGAAAAGTGATTACTAACTTTTGACGACTGTTTTTTCTATAGAACCAAAATGAAAAGTGATTACTAACTTTTGACGAATGTTTTTTTATAGAACCAAAATGAAAAGTGATTACTAACTTTTGACGAATGTTTTTTATAGAACCAAAATGAAAAGTGATTACTAACTTTTGACGAATGTTTTTTTATAGAACCAAAATGAAAAGTGATTACTAACTTTTGACGAATGTTTTTTTTATAGAACCAAAATGAAAAGTGATTACTAACTTTTGACGAATGTTTTTTATAGAACCAAAATGAAAAGTGATTACTAACTTTTGACGAATGTTTTTATAGAACCAAAATGAAAAGTGATTACTAACTTTTGACGAATGTTTTTTTTATAGAACCAAAATGAAAAGTGATTACTAACTTTTGACGAATGTTTTTTTATAGAACCAAAATGAAAAGTGATTACTAACTTTTGACGAATGTTTTTTATATAACCAAAATGAAAAGTGATTACTAACTTTTGACGAATGTTTTTTATAGAACCAAAATGAAAAGTGATTACTAACTTTTGACGAATGTTTTTTTTATAGAACCAAAATGAAAAGTGATTACTAACTTTTGACGAATGTTTTTTTATAGAACCAAAAGGAAAAGTGATTACTAACTTTTGACGAATGTTTTTTTTATAGAACCAAAATGAAAAGTGATTACTAACTTTTGACGAATGTTTTTTATAGAACCAAAATGAAAAGTGATTACTAACTTTTGACGAATGTTTTTTATAGAACCAAAAGGAAAAGTGATTACTAACTTTTGACGAATGTTTTTTTATAGAACCAAAAGGAAAAGTGATTACTAACTTTTGACGAATGTTTTTTTATAGAACCAAAATAAAAAGTGATTACTAACTTTTGACGAATGTTTTTTATAGAACCAAAATGAAAAGTGATTACTAACTTTTGACGAATGTTTTTTTATAGAACCAAAATGAAAAGTGATTACTAACTTTTGACGAATGTTTTTTATAGAACCAAAATCAAAAGTGATTACTAACTTTTGACGAATGTTTTTTTATAGAACCAAAATGAAAAGTGATTACTAACTTTTGACGAATGTTTTTTATAGAACCAAAATGAAAAGTGATTACTAACTTTTGACGAATGTTTTTTATAGAACCAAAATGAAAAGTGATTACTAACTTTTGACGAATGTTTTTTTATAGAACCAAAATGAAAAGTGATTACTAACTTTTGACGAATGTTTTTTTATAGAACCAAAATGAAAAGTGATTACTAACTTTTGACGAATGTTTTTTTTATAGAACCAAAATGAAAAGTGATTACTAACTTTTGACGAATGTTTTTTATAGAACCAAAATGAAAAGTGATTACTAACTTTTGACGAATGTTTTTTATAGAACCAAAATGAAAAGTGATTACTAACTTTTGACGAATGTTTTTATAGAAACAAAATGAAAAGTGATTACTAACTTTTGACGAATGTTTTTATAGAAACAAAATGAAAAGTGATTACTAACTTTTGACGAATGTTTTTATAGAAACAAAATGAAAAGTGATTACTAACTTTTGACGAATGTTTTTATAGAAACAAAATGAAAAGTGATTACTAACTTTTGACGAATGTTTTTTATAGAACCAAAATGAAAAGTGATTACTAACTTTTGACGAATGTTTTTTATAGAACCAAAATGAAAAGTGATTACTAACTTTTGACGAATGTTTTTTTTATAGAACCAAAATGAAAAGTGATTACTAACTTTTGACGAATGTTTTTTATAGAACCAAAATGAAAAGTGATTACTAACTTTTGACGAATGTTTTTTTTATAGAACCAAAATGAAAAGTGATTACTAACTTTTGACGAATGTTTTTTATAGAACCAAAATGAAAAGTGATTACTAACTTTTGACGAATGTTTTTTTATAGAACCAAAAGGAAAAGTGATTACTAACTTTTGACGAATGTTTTTTTATAGAACCAAAAGGAAAAGTGATTACTAACTTTTGACGAATGTTTTTTTATAGAACCAAAATGAAAAGTGATTACTAACTTTTGACGAATGTTTTTATAGAAACAAAATGAAAAGTGATTACTAACTTTTGACGAATGTTTTTATAGAAACAAAATGAAAAGTGATTACTAACTTTTGACGAATGTTTTTATAGAAACAAAATGAAAAGTGATTACTAACTTTTGACGAATGTTTTTATAGAAACAAAATGAAAAGTGATTACTAACTTTTGACGAATGTTTTTTATAGAACCAAAATGAAAAGTGATTACTAACTTTTGACGAATGTTTTTTATAGAACCAAAATGAAAAGTGATTACTAACTTTTGACGAATGTTTTTTTTATAGAACCAAAATGAAAAGTGATTACTAACTTTTGACGAATGTTTTTTATAGAACCAAAATGAAAAGTGATTACTAACTTTTGACGAATGTTTTTTTTATAGAACCAAAATGAAAAGTGATTACTAACTTTTGACGAATGTTTTTTATAGAACCAAAATGAAAAGTGATTACTAACTTTTGACGAATGTTATTTTATAGAACCAAAATGAAAAGTGATTACTAACTTTTGACGAATTTTTTTTCATAGAACGAAAATGAAAAGTGATTACTAACTTTTGACGAAGGTTTTTTTATAGAACCAAAATGAAAAGTGATTACTAACTTTTGACGAATGTTTTTTTATAGAACCAAAATGAAAAGTGATTACTAACTTTTGACGAATGTTTTTTATAGAACCAAAATGAAAAGTGATTACTAACTTTTGACGAATGTTTTTTTTATAGAACCAAAATGAAAAGTGATTACTAACTTTTGACGAATGTTTTTTTATAGAACCAAAATGAAAAGTGATTACTAACTTTTGACGAATGTTTTTTATATAACCAAAATGAAAAGTGATTACTAACTTTTGACGAATGTTTTTTATAGAACCAAAATGAAAAGTGATTACTAACTTTTGACGAATGTTTTTTTTATAGAACCAAAATGAAAAGTGATTACTAACTTTTGACGAATGTTTTTTTTATAGAACCAAAATGAAAAGTGATTACTAACTTTTGACGAATGTTTTTTTATAGAACCAAAATGAAAAGTGATTACTAACTTTTGACGAATGTTTTTTTATAGAACCAAAATGAAAAGTGATTACTAACTTTTGACGAATGTTTTTTATAGAACCAAAATGAAAAGTGATTACTAACTTTTGACGAATGTTTTTTTATAGAACCAAAATGAAAAGTGATTACTAACTTTTGACGACTGTTTTTTCTATAGAACCAAAATGAAAAGTGATTACTAACTTTTGACGAATGTTTTTTATAGAACCAAAATGAAAAGTGATTACTAACTTTTGACGAATGTTTTTTATAGAACCAAAATGAAAAGTGATTACTAACTTTTGACGAATGTTTTTTTATAGAACCAAAATGAAAAGTGATTACTAACTTTTTACGAATGTTTTTTTTATAGAACCAAAATGAAAAGTGATTACTAACTTTTGACGAATGTTTTTTATAGAACCAAAATGAAAAGTGATTACTAACTTTTGACGAATGTTTTTATAGAACCAAAATGAAAAG
>OY744529.1:95162402-95179902 GCA_963556195.1 Sepiola atlantica | reverse complement strand
TATATATATATATATATATATAGAGAGAGAGAGAGAGAGAGAGATTTCACTTAGAATATAGTATATTCAGTAAAGACCAGGATTAGTCCAATAAAAATAAGCTCGATGATACTCGATTACAGGGTACATAGCATTTATATGAGTTTTTTTTAAGGTTTACCAAAACATTTCGTTCAAGAAATCATTTATCACAACAAAAGACTTTTTCCTTTCATGATATGTTTATCCCGAGTGGGAGCAGGTCAGCCCTAGAGAGAGGTTCGTACGACCACATACATTGCTAACGGACGTTAATACTGTCTTTTTTGATGGAACAAATGCGGAATGCCCACACTATCAGTGGCTTGGAACGCTAACTTGTTGATTGTGTGCTGACCGTTTTGTTTTTGTTGGGGGGGATACTTTCATCGTTGTGCCGCCCGATGAGGAGTTGTATTCTCGCACATTGTTCCCGATTCTTTTGGACTGCATTGGGACTAATTTCTTGTGGGTATGCATAGTAGCAACCATACTGTGAAAAATTCTTGAACTACTTTCTTAAGAGGTTTTTTTCTTTTTTCTTCTTAAATGACCTCGATTAGGGCAACACCACATTGGGTATTGTCAGTTGTTGGGGTTCTTTTTCCAGATATACAATTCCCCTGATGAACTGCAAAGCAAGAACCTGCTTGAGTAGAGAAACACGTGTAGGGAAAAAATTCTTCAACTTTGAAAAATCTGAAAAATAAATAAACTATGAACGGAAAAAAATCTTTTGTTGTGATGAATGATTTCTTGAACGAAATGTTTTGGTAAACCTTCAAAAGAACGCATATATATATATATATATATATATATATATATATATATATATATATATATATATATATATATATATATATATATATATATACATTTAAAAATGATACGCGGAAATCTCTCTAAGGCCCTTTCGACTATCATCTAGTCAGGAGAAAATCGATAGTTTTAATTAATAATATTGTCGAAAGAAAGAGCAAATGGAGATTTGAAAATGCCTAAATTAACAATAGAGCGATTAAAAGTCAATTTAATGATTTACTTAAAAAAACGATTAAAAGGCACTGCGTTAGGAGAAAAAAAAAGAAAAAAAAAGAGGGAGGGAGTTCAAAGTTCCCCAAAGAGATTTAGCGATCTAACAAATTCCTTCTGCCGGCACAAGGAAGGTTTTCGCATAACGATAGAGACAGATTCCAATATTTTCAAATGGTTCTTGGAATCTGCTCTATGCAAGACCTCAAAACGGTCTATTTTATAGCTACTGGCACAGCTAGGGGTTTTAACCAAATGCTGGCCAATAGCAGAGTCCAAAGAATTAGAGGAGGGGTAACACAAGGATCCTACCCTTCCCTGACGTATTTTTGATGGAATGTGCTGATTTATGCGTGTCTGCAAATGCAAGGAAGTGCGCCCTATATAGCCAGCATCACATAGGCATTTAAATTGGTATACAATATTACTATAATTTGTATAGGGCACACTATCCTTGCGAAAGGAAGGAAAAGCAGGTCTAGTAGCATAAACTAATCGTAAGGAAACAAAGTAGAAGCAATTGCTAATGCTATCAACAATCTGTTTACCTAGTTTAATACTATTCCCCCCTATCCAAGGTAATTTCAAATAAATGGGACATTTTACAGGCCCAAATATTTTAGGGGATTTAAAGTCAGCAACCTTTTTATTAATGCAAACATTGATAAGGTCCTCAGGATACCCATTATCAATGAATATATCCCTGATTCTATTAAGTTCACACTCTAATCTACTTGGAGAACAAAGCACGAGGGCTCTATGCACCAAAGTGTAAATTAAGCCTACCTTTCTAGACTTAGGCACAAAAGAAGACCAGTTAACATACAGGCCCGTAAAAGTAGGCTTCCTGTAGATGGAAGTGAGAAAGCCACCCCTTGAACATTCAACAAGAACATCCAAGAAGGGAAGACAATTATTGTTCTCACTTTCCATCGTAAACTTAAGAGCCTCATGAATAGAATTTAACTTATGAAAGAATGCCAGTGCTTCACTCTGTGAAGAAAACATCGTAACAGTGTCATCCACATATCTAACATAAGTAGTGGGCATCTTTACAACCTAAATAAAACGGATTCGTAATATCCGACGAAGATATCAGCTAAAGTGGGTGCCAATGGACTACCCATTGAGACCCCATCGACCTGACTATACATTATATTCTCGAAGCTGAACTCGACTGATTTAGTACATAAAAGTATCAATTCTATGAAGATCTCCCTAGGGAAACAAGGGGCAGTCAGGCAACCTTCATAGAGAGCGTCGGCACAAATAGGAGGCTTCTGCAGTATGGTGCTTAGATATGACCGAGGCACCTCAGAAATTTTTTTTTCTTTCTTTAACTGAAAATATTTCTATGTATGGGGAAGGGTAAACAAAAATTGGGGGGAAGGATTTTTTTTTTTTTCATAAAAAATATTACTATGTATAGGTTAGGATGAAAAATAATTTTTAGGGTGCCGTCAAAATTTTTTTTTTCCTTTTTCTTTTTTAAACTAAAAATATATGTATGGGGAGGGTAAAAAAATTTGAGGGGGAGGGGGTCAAAAATTTTTTTCTTTTTCATTAAAAATATTTATATGTATGGGGAGGATGAAAACTATTTTTTTTCGGGCGGGGGTAAATTTTTTTTTTTTTCGTTTGAACTAAAAATATTTCTATGTATGGGGGGAGGGGTCAAAAATTTTTCTTTTTTTTTTCTTTTAAATTAAAAATATTTCTAAGTATGGGGAGGATGAAAAAAAAATTTTCTTGGGGGAGCAAAAAAAATTTCTTTTTTTCTTTTCTTAACTAAAAATATTTATATTTATGATAGTGACAATACATGAATGAACACTATTTTGTTTTTCTGACACGACAGGGGCGTATTAATATGAGTTCTTAGGTATGCGAACTAGGCTGGAGATAGGTACATATACAGTATGTGTGCCCTTGCAGAGATAGGTAAGTATATAGTATGCGCATGAGGGCGGCGATAGGTACTAATATAGTATGCGCACCGGGCCGGCAATATGGTATATATATATAGTATGTGCACTGGGGTGGCAATAGGTACGTATATAGTAGTGCATAGCAGTGGCGATAGGTACGTATTTAGCATTCACACCGGGGTGGCAATAGGTATGTATTTAGCATTCGCACCGGGTCGGCAATATGTACATATTTAGTATTTGCACTGGGGCAGCGATAGGTAGATATGTAGTATGCACACCAGGTCGGCAATAGGTACGTATATAGCATGTGACATGGGCGGCAGTAAGGACGTATATAGCACCGGGGCGGTGATAGGTATGTATTTAGCATACGCTCCAGGGCGGCGATCGGTAGGTATATAGAACGCGCACCGGGGCGGCGATAGGTACATATATAGAACGGGCACCGAGGCGGCGAAAGGTACGTATTTAGCATTCACACCGGGGCGGCGATAGGTACTTATATAGTATCTGCACCCAGGTAGCGATAGGTACTTATATAGTATCTGCACCGGGGTTGGGATAGGTATGTATATATTATGTGCACTGGGGCGGCGATAGGTACGTATATTGTATGCACACCGGGGTGGCGATAGGTACGTATATTGTATGCACACCGGGGTGGCGATAGATTCATATATAGTATGAATACCGGGGCAGAGATAAGTACCTATATAGAAGGCGCAGACAGAGGTGGTACTTTTTATATAAATATGTCATACTATTGCCCTGGGCAACGTAGGAGAAATGGTGGGGAAGAAACAGCTTTCGCAAAAGACAAAATTAAAAAGTAGGGGTGAAATTGGGCGACCAGGGTAGAGAAAAGTAGAAAGATAAAAAGATGGCTATAGAGAGAGGGAGAGAAATAGAAGTTTCAATATAAAGATGTTACACACACGAGTTTTCTTCAATTAAATGTTTTTATCCCCCCGAGCAACGCCGGGTAGCCCCGCTAGTACATATATAATTTGAAAATTCATAAACTGTGACGTATCTTTTAAGACATTATTCTAGCATTACTAACGATAAGCCTTTTTACTTTTTTATGTACTAACAAATCAACGCTTATCAAGACCCATAGGCCACTCGAGGATAAGGTCTCATGATATGGTTGGTCTGTTTGTTTTGTTTTACAGCATATCAACCTATTTTCGGATTATTTAATGCCGAATCAGGTCATTTTAGTAAAAAAAGAATTATGCTTCAAGTTCTTTATATCTTCAAATATTTATTCATGGTTTTTGGTTTGGTTGTTTTGTATAAGAAAAAAATGTTTTTGCTTTTAGCTTTGCAGAACATGATTGAGTTTTGCAAAGGGAAAGGAAAAAAAACAATAACATCAATGTTTGGTGCATTTTAAGTGAGGAAGATGGTAAGGGCTAATGAATTTGTCAGGAGGACAGTGAAACAACAATGTGCCAATTGGCAACAATGGTTGAGATCGGTCAGAATCAGATTATTTAAGAGGACGATTCAACAAGAATTTGTTTATGTTGGTCTTGAAGACGACTATTCTATAGTTAGCTGGAGAGCAGCCCCGCACTGTTGTGTTCCACAGAATAGGTAGTTCTAGGAAAGAAACCTTGTTAATGGAAATTCTATTTAGTTTTAAGTGCACAGAAGGAGAAAGGGAAATCATTTACAGTGGGTGTAGCTAGACGAGTCTTAGTTGTAAATGTTTTACAGAGAGTAACCATAGATTGGAGCTCAGTCGAGCACCTACCATGAAAATAACGATGGAGTAGAAAAAGACTACCAACTTCTTTTCTGTAAGAAAGAGGTTGTACAGAAGAGAAGAGGACCCCCCCCCACTAGATTTCGAAGTCGGTTTTGCACTCTGTCAAGGCAGGAAAAGATGTTCTGAGCACCACCTCCTCAGATGTGGCAACAGTACTCCATCTTAGGACGTATTTGACCATTATACAGGTTAAGGATTGCGTCAGGAGTGAGATACTTTCTGGGGCGATAGAAGGATCCAATCATTTTCCCGGCGACCTTTGAAATCGTACATATTTCTAGGCAGGACGTCGTAGTCCAATGGTAAAACGCTGGACTATAGACATCAATATCGAAGGTTCGATCCTTGTCTAAGTTAGCCATGCTGATGACGGCTGTGAGCCAGAAACACGTGTCCATGGATTACTTTTATGTACGTATAAAATAAATATAAATATATATATTAACGAAAAATACGTCCTATGAAGTTAAGAGCGACTAATAATGCAATTTTGTGCATCTTAATCGCTCAGGGAGTGAAACAATCGAAATAGTAGTAGTAAGCAAAAACAACGAGCGCTGCAATCACCAATAAAAACAATTACATGAAAAATATATGGAGAGAGGGGGGGAGAGGGGGGGAGAGAGGGGGAGAGATAATTTTACGTCGACGGTTCGGCAATTATTGCAGCAATGGCGAAAGGTCGATATAGGTACAAGTTGTGGGAGGAATAGTTTAGACGGTTTGCGTGTGTGCTCGAGCGCGCGTTTAATTTTTAATATAATCGTCACCGCGCGACTGAAAGAAAGAAAATCCCACACGAGGATCTAGAACAGGCTGACGAGGGAAGAAAAAAAAGATAGACACACCGGAAGCAGACACACACAGGCAAATGGATAGACACATCGACGACATAAAGAATTATCCACGTGTTTCGCCGTTTTACGGCTACCTTGTGTCACATCTTACCTTGTGGGGGGAAGATAAATAAAATAGTATGGCTGATTCGAAACCGGCACTACAGAGGCTATAGTCAGGCGAACCTACTCATATATATATATATATATATATATATATATATATATATATATATATATATATATATATATATATATATATATGAGAGAGAGAGAGAGAGAGAGAGAACAGTTTTTTATTATATTCCAATAACCATGGTTTGTTTTATTACTTCTATTTTTATTTTTTTCACATTTCCAAAAATTCCAGATTTCTGTTAGATATATTTAACGGTTCGTTTCATTTGTTTTGTGCCAAACAACATTTGTATGTCAATATCGTCTCTGCAACACTACAAAATCATCAGAAAAAGTTCACAAATAATAAGAGTTCTTAGATTAGAGTGTCTTGAAAAACACCCACATCATACATCAGTTTCATTTTAAGGTGAAAATAAACAAAAGAACAAACAACATTTTTTAGAGCAAACACTCACACGTGTGCGATCAAACTAATCCGCCATTTTGATTTTTTTTTTTTCGTTCAAAGCTAGTATCTCCCAAAAGTATTAGTGCGATCAGTTTAAAAAACTTTAATTCGGTAATATTTGCTAAAATATTTAATATGTACTATAATTTATTTATAAAGTTCCAGTTTATTTGAAGATAATTTATTTTTTATTAAAGTTACCTGAATGTTTATGGTGCGAAACTCATTTAAGCAGATCATTATAGAGCTAGTCTCATTGTGTCAAACCGTCCATTCAATCAACTATTAAAAAAGTTTCTTCTACATAAGTGTTTATATGGAATTTATATAGTATTTATTAGTAAAGCCTTTCTAACAATATTGAGACAAGCTTACCTTATATATATATATATATATATATATATATATATATGTGTGTGTGTGTGTGTATGAAGAGTTCGAACGCAAAACGCAATAAATCCAATTCGCTTAAATTGAGACTTTAAACCAGGGGCGGGCAATCTTTTCAGAGTGAGGACCAGAAGAGACTTTTGGAAGGAGATCGCGGGCCGGAGTGAAAAACGAAATCTCAGAATTACTATACTTTGTTTACATGAATAAATTGTACAAAAATTGCATTGAACACTCGACAAATCTGATATTTTTTCTCAAGAGACTTCTGTATGTGATGTTATAAACGGCGCCGACGAAGAGCCATTTTGGAATCATAAAAAATAATGACCGGGGAAGTAGCAAGTTGATCCAGCATTCGTTTTGACACACCTCACATAAGTTCTATGTTTCATGCCCTTTCCTCGTCTCACGTTTCCTCTTTGCCTCTCTCTTTCTCTTTTTCTCTTTTTATCTCTTAATAAAAATGAAATATACATGCATCATTGCTCGCTGATATTCATACATTTTTATTCCACTGTAAATCTTAATTGAAACCTACTTTTATGTCTATGTCACAAAATGATATGAGTTTTACTGGGAGGTCAGCGGGCCGGATTGCAATAATAAAGCATAGCAGGGTGGCGGGCCGGACGCTAGGCCTTCGTGGGCCGTATGTGGTCCATGGGCCGGAGGTTGCCCACCCCTGCTTTAAACAATAAAAACACGAATATATTAAATCTAGACTTCTAATGAAAGCTGATTTTAATTGAAAGTAAAAAAAATTACTTCGATATAATATAGTTTGGGGGTATCGTCGAGTGTTTAAATGCAACACTTTTTGTAGGGACAGCTTCGTGATTTTGTAAAATGGCGTTTATCGCGTTTTGCATTCGAACTCTTCATATATATATATATATATATATATATATATATATATATATATACATTCGTTAAGATAGAGGAAAGAGTGAGTGGTTCAGTAATGCAAGTTTGAAGGGTTTACGGACAGTGACCTATAGTTGGCTGACACGACCAGGGATCCGTTTTGCTTTCTTTTTTTTTGAGGGGGAGCACTAGGATCATGAGAAACACCATTTGTTTCTCCCTGGGCCACGAAGGCATCATATTGTACACTACAGATGTTACATCTAGGAGTACCAACTGCTCGGGGGCGATGTGAGCCATCACCTCGTTGACATACTTCAACACCCATGCAACTTGTTTCAATTAAAGAAGGCGGGCTCAGCCTCAACATCCGTTCTGCGCAAGCAACAAGGGTTTAGGCTGGTTTTAGCTTTGAAAAGTTTGTCATTACGGGGCAGCGCACCCCGGACCAATCGCCAGGTCAGAGAAAACTCAGAGTTATTGAGAGAGCGAACCGCCTCCTCCAAGTAACCGAACCGCTACCCAACCGGATCCGAAGCGGTCCCCGTTACTAGCTCCCGATATAGAGTCTTTCTAAACCGTGCAAGGTCACTGGATCCTGGTCGTGATCTGATCGCAGCTCAGGATTTGTTGAAGAACTGCAATTTTACGCTTCACCTACGATGGCTTTCAACCAACTGGTCGAGATGAGGTTGGGAAAGGCCTTTTCAACCTCAGGGTCTCACGCAGACTCTTCTATTAAGGTTCGGCTCAGAAAGGACAGTCTCTCAGTATGTTTATGACTTGCCAAGTTGAGCATCCCAAAAACCCCCTTATTCAGACGTTGAGAACAGATATGTCTACGGACCAACGGCTTCTTGCCCTGCTACAAAAGTGAGAAAAGCTGACATGTAAGCGCCACAAAGCGGTTTGCAGACAGAGGCAGTACAGCCAATTGCTAAAAGATGAGAGGAAAGACGTAAGCGGTGCACGCCTTAACTCTACCTTTAAGGGAGAACCCCTTCGAAGCTAAATCCTCACTGACGCTTCGACCTGAAATCTGATGGTTTTGTCTTAAATGACTTCTGTATATGATGCTGTAAAGGGCACTAATGAAGATGGTTTGGAGTCATATTAAGTATAATACAAAATAAAATTCTTCCAAATTGTCTTGGAAACGATCGTAAGCCAAATAATCACTGTTTGAATTCTTGAAACTAATATAGATAATGTTCTAATTTTGTTGATCTCAATTTACTTCATATATATATATATATATTATATATATATATTATATATTTATATATATATATATATATATATATATATATATATATATATATTGATTTATTATATTAAATACATATGCAAAAATAGATTGCCAGTTTTTCGTAATGATCAAAGTGTAGTATCAGTTCCTGCCAGATCCATTCTGGTACATGCTTGTTGAGGGCCCGTCGATCTGTGTATCATAATGATGGTTCTGTTCAGTTCGAGTTGGGGAGTGGGATCCCAGGCATTACCTCTTTCTTGTGTATGGGATGGAGGTACCGCAAGTTACTTGAGACGTCACCATCGGAAAATGCAGACGGATCCGATCACAACAAATTTTTCACCTGTCCGGAGTGCCACCCATTTGGGAGGAAGGTCCCTCCACACACACACACACGCACGCACGCACGCACACACACACACACACACACACGCGCGTGCACCATGTTAAACGGGGTTCATGTCTAACCCCTATGTAGACATGTTACACACAATGCTTCAAACAAACTACACCACCTTATTATTCGATTAATAGTAAATCAAAAAAATAGAATTCAATATGTATTTATGAAAGTTGCGTATAGGCGAGAAACACACACACAGACACGAGAACCTGTCTGATCGGTTTAATAATACAGAGTTTAATCTTTTCGTCTATAAAAATGTTAGGCGCATGAATATAATTTTTTTAAAAAAAGATGAATAAAATAATAAGTACTACTACTACTACTACTACTACTACTGCTACAACAATTTGAATTGTTAAATAAATAGTAATCCTCACACGACGACCAACTTTTCTGTCGTTCAAACGAAAAACGTGATTATTATTATATAAAAATAAAGAAACAAAAAGAAACGCCGATGAGCGGAACAAAAGCGTCGTCGCCTTTAAAATCGATTAATCAGCAGCAGCTTCGCATGTACCTTCGTCCGTTACACAATCAGACGGACGAACGGACAGACAGACATCATCATCATCATCATCATCACCACCACCACGACCACCACCATCATCATCATCACCACCGCCATCATCATCATCATCATCATCATCATCATCATCATCACCACCACCACCACCACCACCACCACCACCATCATCATCATCATCATCACCACCACCACCACCACCACCACCACCACCACCACCACCACCCCCACCATCATCATCATCATCATCATCAATATCGGCGCTGCTCTTTGCCATTCAAAAACCACCATCATCATCATCATCATCATCATCATCAACTCCACCACCACAACCACCATCATCATCATCATCATCACTATTACCATCATCATCATCATCATCATCAGCATCAGCAGCAGCAGCATCACTATTACCACCATCATCGGCATCATCATCATCATCATCATCAATATCGGCACTGCTCTTTGCCATTCAAAAATCATCATCATCATCATCATCATCATCATCATCATCATCATCATCATCATCACCACCACCACCACCACCACCACCACCACCATCATCATCATCATCATCACCACCACCACCATCATCATCATCATCATCATCATCATCATCATCAATATCGACGCTGCTCTTTGTCATTCAAAAATCATCATCATCATCATCATCATCATCATCATCATTATTTGCATTTCACAATTCATCCTTCCACTATTAGTTTTGTGTTAGTTTTCGTTTAAACAATATCATTCGTGAAGACCACATTTTTTAATTCATTTAAACATTGGGGGAAAAAAACAACGACAAAAAACGGTTAAAAGTTAGCCTTTGCCCCCATGCTGTCAACAGAAAAGTAAAAGATATTTTTTTTACTATATTTATATAACGTAAACTAATCACCTAGTTCTTTATCACATAGCATAGCACAGAACAGGTAACCATTTTTTTTGTATTTCCAAAATGACGGCCTTTTTGAAAAACAAAAAAAAAATAGTTACTCGTTCTCTCCTGGGCCATGTGGTCAAGAACTGAATTATCAGTTTCCATTATATTCATAGTTAAAGTGAACAACACTCTAAAATAGTACTTTATTCAGGTATTGCCGCTATATTCGTAACAGCGAGAAAACTCTATCTAGAATCCAAAATTCAGGTATTGCCGCTATATTCGTAACAGCGAGAAAACTCTATCTAGAATCCAAAATTCAGGTATTGCCGCTATATTCGTAACAGCGAGAAAACTCTATCTAGAATCCAAAATTCAGGTATTGCCGCTATATTCGTAACAGCGAGAAAACTCTATCTAGAATCCAAAATTCAGGTATTGCCGCTATATTCGTAACAGCGAGAAAACTCTATCTAGAATCCAAAATTCAGGTATTGCCACTACATTCGTAACACCAAGACAACTCTGTCTAGAATCCAAAGATCAGGTATTGCTGCTATATTTGTAACACCGAGAGAACTCCGTCTAGAATCGAAAGATCACGCCTACACATGCTTTTGTTTAACCTTACCACACAGCATTAGTTACCTATACCTCCTTTAACATTCTCCTTCGACTCAAGATTGTACTCTAATTGACTATGTCTCCAGTCGTATCGACACAGCACTTTCCACAGTCCCGAGATCCATATATTTAGGGATTTTAATGTCCACCACAAGTGTCTCAAGCTCCACAGATCCAGCTGGTAATAGCATGCATAGCTTCTCGATTGCCCATTCCCTTACACAAACCATCATCTTCCCGACCCACCTCCCAGATCATGAGGATCAGCAAGCCTCACTTCTCGACCTATTCCTGACAAGATTGCCCGAGGCTTGTGTGACACATGTCCATACCCCAGTCGGAAATGCTGATCACTTTCTGATAATGGTTGATATCACCATAAACCTTGACCCCAAATAGAAACACTGTTACTCAAAGCAACATGATATTACCAACGTGCGGATTGGGAATCTCCCAGAGATTTCATCGGAGATGCACCTTGGAATAGACCTATTTTCTTTTCCCGCTTGAACAATGTGCTGAGGAGGTAACTGAATGGGCCAAAGAGAAGCATTTGTCCCCCATACAGAAATTCCATAACAAGCCTCACTCTCCCCAATGGTTCACTTCTACCTGTCCAGCTGCTATTGGGCATCGGCACCAAGCATTTCACTGTTTCAACTGCCAGAAGTCAGATGGACATAGGCAATAATTTGTAGCATCAAGAAACCACTGTAAGAGTATCATTGCTGCAGCTAAGAATAAGTTGACTAAATTGACTAGAAATGGCATTGTGTCACAGAAATTAGGAACTCGCGATTTTCGGAAAATCTATAATCGTGTGGTGAACAATGAGCAATCAACAATTCCCCCACTATCAAACCACGATGATGTTGCCTGCACAGCAATGGATAAGGCTGAACTGCTTGCTCAGCGGGTTGTCCTAAATTCCACCTTGAACTCCGAAAACTACTCTCTTCCTAATTTTCCAATATGGATGGAAACCGCACTAGGTGATCTAATCATCACCCCTTCCAATGTTCTGGATATTATCTAAAAAAAAATCTTGACACTTCCAAAGCATGTGGACCAGATCTTATCCCTGCTATAGTAATAAAGAAATGCTCAGCTGAGTTGGCCCCTGTTCTCTCCAAACTCTATAACAAATTCCTTGCAGAAGCTTGCTTCATTGATAGCTGGAAAATTGCCTCTGTAGTACGAGTTTTCAAGAAATCTACTCGCGAAAGAACTGACCCACTAAATTATCACGCCATAAGTCGCTTACCAAGATTATAGTGAAGATTCACTATAACCTTGTAATCATTAATCAATCTAACGATATCAACCACCTCAAAAATGCTAAACTTCTCTCTGACCAACACTATGAATTTAGGCCATGGCATCTACTGTGGATATCCTAACGGTCATCTCCAGACGTATATTCCGCACACTGGATAAATTAAGTGAAACAGTAGCGCTAGATATCTTCAAGGCTTTTGATAATGTCTGGCATGAAGGAATTCTCAGAAAAATTAACTCGTACGGTATTTAACTCGACAAATGTTTGATAAAATCAAATCTTTTTTGGCCACATCAATGCAGGTGTTCCCCAGAGGTCAATACTTGAACCTATATTATTCCTGATCTTCATAAACAACCTCCCTTATGCAATCTATTCTCGGCCGACATGAGGGCAAATAAATTGTCCACACAAGCCAGGCAATGGCTGCACCTTGGAGAATAATCTGTCTGTAGTAGAATGAGGTCATAATTGTCATTGCTGATAGCACCCTTCCTGAGAATCCAACGTTCAAACTCCTCGGCCTTACATTCTCAGGCAATATGAATTGGAATAAGTGCATAGAAGATGCTGCCAAGTCTGCCGCAAATAAGTTAAGCTTTCTCTCTCTTTCTACCAGACGAGAAAACTTTTCACACCTGCCAATATCCTATATCTCTATAAAGCCATGATTTGCCCGTGCATGGAGTATTGTTGCCACATCTGGGCTGGTGCACCAACCACTAGCCTCTCCCTCTTGAACAGGGTGACAAAAAGAGTTTCTAACATAATAGGTCTCACACTGTCTGTCACGCTCCAACCGATGTCACATCGTCGCAGTGTTGCATCCCTGTGTTTGTTTTACAAATATTTCCATGGCATATGCTCTAATGAACTTACAGCACTTGTATTCCCTCAACATAAACAAAAAAACCCTGACCCACCCAACTAGCAGCAAAATCCCACCCCTTCTCTGTAGAGGTCCTAATGTGTCTCGTTTTTCTCTTGCACGATTACTTGCTTGTCTCCCTTTCACTGTTTTATTTAAGATAAAGGCGTTTTCACTAACAGTGAGTCTAACAGGTGACTCACAGACCCCCGGATAAAACAAAAACGATAGGAGACGCGGGGTGTGAGAGGGGCGGGAGAGATACCACTGGTGTCGGCGTATGGCATGACGTTGTAAGCTTTTTAGGGTTTTCAGTTATATCACTTCTGGATCTATGCATTGGTGCCGGCGGTGTTACCAACCTTACACATTCATAACATACGTGGCTGAGTGTCACAGTTATAACAGTAATTTAAATTTTTTTATAATGCAATTATTATCATTTCTGATTAAGTTTGATGAATGTTTACTATAGTTTGTTGAATCATTCATTGTTGGATGTTTGAAATTAACATGAAATGCGAAATGGGATCCAACAAAGAGCACGTGTGAATTGATCAAAATTTTATTCTGGAATTAAATTTCCAAATTTACAAAAAGTGGCGCTAAAAAACTATGAACAGCAGTAGCAGCACTAACAGTAGTTCATGTATACACCTACACACGCACGCGCGCATAGCATGGTTATAGACAGCAGCAGCAGCAGGTTCCGACTTACACACGTACACAAAGCAAAATGTACACCCCTTCTTAAGTCGGTTGATCATTTTCATTTAGAATACAATAGATGTTTATCAATGTTCGTATTTGACCATTTTTAATGTTCCTTTCAGTTTTTCAAAAAGGTCAATGTGCAGTTAATTATAAAGTTGCTCTTTTCTTTTTCTATTATATAAATATAAAAATCTTATTTATCATGAGAAAATGTTACTTATATAGGGTGGGCAAAAATAAGGGTCCTATTTTTAAAAATTCATAACTTTTTTATTTATTGATTTAAAAAAATTTTTTTTTTAGAATAAGTAAAGGACCCCTTCCGAAGCAAGCATGAGCCGTATTAGCCCTAAGGAACGTACCCTCATTTAGAAAACATTATTTTTGCTTAAAAAACTCAAAACAGTGTAAAAAACAATACTTTAGTTTTTGTAAGTTTTAAGAAGTGTTTTTCGGCTAAAATTTGTTTTGTTTATTTCAAAAAATCTCGGAAGGGTCAGTCTACACACACATAAAGTTTGGTGAGTTTAACTTTTATTTTGTGGAAGTTATTCAAATTCAAGTTATTCAAATTTAAAGATAGGACCCTTATTTTGGCCCACCCTGTACATCAGATACATGTATTTTTTTTTATGGAAATCGCTCCAGACAAGGCATGAAGCCAATTGATGTGAGGAGCTAACACGAACAAATATGATTATCGCAAAGACAGGAGATGCCTATTGGTCTTAGTCTTGAAAGTTTCGATTTATCAGCTATTATATGAACAGTTGCTCCACAGACCACAAGAATGTTTGACTTTTTTGTCTTTTTTTCTTTTTTCTTTTTTTTTTTTTTTTTAACTTTTTTTTCTTTTTTTTAAACTTTTTTTTCTTTCTTTCTTTTTTTTCTTTTTTTAAAGCTTTTTTTTTAAGTTTCTTTTTTTTCTTTTTTTTCTTTTAAACTTTTTTTTTCTTTTTTTTTTTGAAAGTTTCTTTTTCTTTTTTTCTTTTTTTTTCTTTCTTTTTTTTCTTTCTTTATTTATTTTGAAAGTTTTTTTTTGAAACTTTTTCTTTCTTTCTTTTTTCTTTTTTTTAAAGTTTTTTTTTAAGTTTCTTTGTTTTCTTTTTTTTCTTTTAAACTTTTTTTCTTTTTTCTTTTTTTTTTTGAAAGTTTCTTTTTCTTCTTTTCTTTTTTCTTTTTTTTTTCTTTCTTTTTTTTATTCATTTTTTTTTTTTTGAAAGTGTCTTTTATTTAGAAAGTTTCTTTTTTTTTAAACTTTTTTATAATGTTTCGATTTATCACCTATTATATTAGCAGTTACTCCACAGTCCACAAGAACGTTTGACGTTTTTCTTTTTTTTTCTTTTTGAAAAAGTTTTCAGGAGTACTTACTGCGAATAATTTTCTTATTTTATATATGTCCTTCAGCTAGTTAACTGTGTTTTCTCTTCTGCAGTAGTTTGTATTGTTATAATTGTGGTAATAAGACTCTGAACGTTACCGACACGTAGTTCAGCCACGAATGTAAAATGTGCACAGGTTGAAACCCCGATGAAAGGAAATCAACCCGTACTCTATAAAAATGAAGAACACATCCTATCACAAATTATAAACATAATTGTATAAACAACCAAGACAAAATTAACAGTACATAACAAGTATTTATTTATTTAAAAGAGGCTGGTTTTTGTTATTCTGAGAAAGTTGATCAGAATTAAAAGTTCAATTATAGCCTTTATGAAAATGAAAATATGAAAGTTCTTTTTGCTGACACCAAAGTTATAATTGTGTCGAAAACCAAAATTATAATTGTTAAACTTATTTTCACGCGTTCCTGCGCGGGTACGTTGCTCTTTTGTGAAGAGACCGTAACTAGTTCAAATATAGCAATTAAGAAGAAAATGAAAATAGGAAAGTTCTTTTTTTTCTTATGACATTCGAAGAAAACAAATGAGAAGACACAATATAAACAATATAAAAGTTTGATTTAGGACGAATTAATATAGTATTTCTTTTTTTGTTTTGTTTTTGTTTTGTCCTTATGTCGTAACACATACCTCTTTTTTTGTTTTGACCGTGGAGAGAAGGATATTTTATAGAATCTTAGATTCTGTGGTCCGTTCTTAACGAGCTGTTTTTTTTTAGGGTCCTGAGATATACGTAATCTCGACGTTGGAGAGGTATGTTGATTGACTGGTCTGTCATAATCAAATTTGTTGGACTGGGGTTTTCCTTAGGTGTCCGGTAGACAGCCGTATTAAATGTCGCTGAATTCTTATGCGTTCATTTTCAAATTCCTCTTTTCCTATTTTTGATTTTGTGTGCGGGGATAAATTGTCTGAATATAACAGCGGGTGAGCGGTCGATTTTTAGAGTCGGCTGCTCTTAACGCTGGTCTGGGACCTTCTCCTGTGCGGGTATAAATTCTTTGATAGGACATCGGTGTGAGCTGTCTTCTCCAGACGTTCGCTCTTAACGTCGGTTTGAGACCTTCTTCTTTGATTCTGTCTGCGGGGACAAATTTCCTGACATGACGGCTAGGTGAGCCGCCAGTCTCAGTCGACCGCTCCTAATGCTGGTCGGGGATCTTCTCCATGGTTCTGTGTGCGAGGACAAATTGTTTGAGGTTGACAGCGGTGTGAGCCGTCATCTCCCGACGTCCTTTTCCAACGCCGGCCGAGGCCCGTTTCTTTATCCGGGAATAAATTGTTTGAGATTGACAGCTGTGTGAGCCGTCATCTCCCGATGTCCGTTTTCCAATGCCGGCCGAGGCCCGTCTCTCCAGAGACGTCCTCTCTTCTCGCTCGCCCAAGATCCTCTCCTATCCGGGCCGAGGTCCGTCTCCTCAGAGACGTCCTCTCTTGACGCTCACCGAAGACCGACTTCTGTCCGTGGATAAAGTTTTTGAGATTGACGGCGGTGTGAGCCGTCATCTCCCGACGTTCGCTCCCGACGCCGGCCGAGCCCAGTCTCTCCAGAGACGTCCTCTCTTAACGCTGCTCTAAGCTCGACTCCTATCCAGGAATAAATTGTTTGAGATTGACAGCGGTGTGAGTCGTCATCTCCCGACGTTCGTTTTCCAACGCCGGCCGAGGCCACTCTCTCCAGAGACGTCCTCTCTTAACGCGGCTCGAAGCTCGTCTCCTCGTGTTTCCTCTCGCTTCGATTTTCCCGCTCTCTCTGTATAGCAGCAGCATTCCCTCATTTGATTGGTTGAGTCTTTCGCCCATGCCAATGCGTGGGCTGATTCATGCAAGTCCGTCTGCCAATCATCCTGTTGATCCATTTTTGACAAACGTGGCCGTCTGCACCCCCTTTCTGTATTGGTAGGGGAACATGTGCCGACAAGTCCCCTGCTCCCCTTTTTATGCCTTATGGGGCAAAATATGTAGATATAACGGTATCGTGAACCCCCATTTCGACAGTTTTCACACAAACGTTTATTTTTTCTGCAAAAATTTGTATCATCAATTTCCGTTTCGGCAGTTTTCACACTATCGTCTTTTCTTTCTTGATGTTT
>OY744529.1:95052402-95149902 GCA_963556195.1 Sepiola atlantica | reverse complement strand
AAAAAACATTATATTTATTTAAAAAAAGAAAAATGCGCATATGCGTTTAATTTGTGCATCATTTTACAGTTGTTACAAGATATATGTTCATCCTCCGAAGAGTCTGAGAAAATCCGTTCTGCAATGTTCTTCAGGTATTTTACGGTACATGCGACTCGATATCTCGACAGGAAATACCAATAACGATCGAATAATCCGTGGAATCATTTTCCTGGATAAAACACAGGGATTCTTTGTCAAACATTGAAACAAGGATTCGAGTTGGATTTATTTGTAAGATTTGGGACTAAAAACAAGACAAGTCGTCTTTTGTTTTCAATTCGACTTTCTCTGGTGCCGACGCTGTACGAGTTAAATCCTTCTCAGACGAATAAGCACAATCTAAGTCTATTAAGAAAGGGAAAAGGTACATTATTAAACAATCAACAAAAAAGACCTTAAATTAATTGATTAGTGTAATTAATTAACAACAGATTATGTTCAATTATTTTTTAGCCACGGACTAAAAAAAAAAGATATATATAACAAAAAAATCGAATGTATATTTTTAAAATCATAAATCTGGTTCACTCTACTTGACGCATTGTGACCCGAAGAAGGTCTCATTGACCGGGACGTAGTAATGAACAATTTAAAAGATTGATGTAACAATTGGACTCTTGTGTTTTGCTTTTTAATAATATTAATGATAACACTGTCGGGTATTTCGTCCATGTTAAATCGTATCGAAATAACCAAGAAGTAAGAACTTTACTTTAAGAAATTTGCGATCATTTTATTTGAGTCTTTATTTTATTTGATTCTTAATTTCTTTATTAAAAAAAAAAAAATCTTCTTTTTTTTTTATTCCACGTTTTCAATAGACCCCCCCCCAAAAAAAAAAGTTCAACCGAAATATCTATTCTTCATCTTATTCGTCTCTCTCCTCCCTTATGTCGAACAGGCACAGTCTTGCCACCCTGACGGAGATTTGGAACAAACACCAGTCTTCGTCGTCGGCGTCGTCATCAAGTCCACGCACCGGACAGCACCACCATCATCATCATCAACACCACCCGCAGAACTATGCCAACCGGGTGTCATCCACGTTCACTAACCTCATCGGATCTAGTACCAGTATCCACTCGGACACGCCAGTACAACAAGGATCCCTACCAACGTAAGTTGCACACAACCTTTTTCTTCTTTACAAAAAAAAAAAAAAATAATAATAATTCAAAAGAAAAAATTCCGATTAAATCCTATTTCAGTCACATAAATTATTTAAAGTCGAATGGGTTTCGGCATTAATCCCAAACAACTTACTTTTATATTCCTTTTGTGTCAGCATGCTGCATTCACTTATTATGTTGTTTACTGTTTCGTCTCTTTGTCCATAGTCTACCTTTGCTGTTTTGCTGAATAAAACCCAAGATAGACAAGACCCAGCAAAACAGCAGCTGTAGACACTGTGAACAAAGAGACGAAACGGTAAACCACAGGACTGGATTTATTTATACTTAAACCATATTTTAGTAAAAATTGAAAACTACACCGGAAAAATATAGTCGCCATCTTTATAACCAATCATAGGACGATAGTTCATAAGTTTATAGTTAAATGACAGAGTACCTTTTTTTTAATAGGGCAAATAGAAAAACAAAGAAAAACATTATTTTACAATTTTTGGGGTTTAAAAGTTTTTATCCAAAAATGGCTCCCTGTCCAGTGTACATTAACTATAAACTTGAGTTATCGCCCTTGGACTTGTTTATAAACATTGCGAATGTACTTTTCATTTAGCGTTTCATGTGTACGATGAAACTCGCTAGTGTTTATTTATATATATATATATATATATATATATATATATATATATATATATATATATATATATATATATAATAATAATAATGCAGGTAAAACATCCACATGGTAGTAATCCAAAGAATTTCAACCTGGTTTATAAAAAGTGCTCAATATCAAATAGAACTTTTATATATGATTATTTTTATTTACACAGACATGTACAAAATCTGCGACACAAATATGATCTAAGGTTAAGATCGGATTCTAACTCTGCCTGATGAGATCTCAGTTTATAATAGCTGTTGATCGATAACATCGACATGCCAGTGCCACAGATTTTGTACATGTCTGTGTAAATAAAAATAATCATATATATATACATATATGAAACATGGTTCAAGTAAAGATAAATTGTTTGAAACAATGCTGAAACCGTTTCTCTCTAAATAATTTAGGTGACTAAAATAGGATATAACTAATGAATGCCACCTTGTATTTTTTGTTTGTTTTACATTTTCTTTGTAAAAAAAAATGTAAAATATTGTCGATTAAATTAAATTTCAAAATGTTTATTTTTTTTACACAGAGAACGTTGAGAGGGAGGGGGGGGCATACTTTCATTGTAAAATGGACATTGACTTTATAGCCGGTGTAACTGAAATCCATTAAGATTATGAAACGAAATCGTTCCTATTTACTCGCCTCTTAATGGGGGCAATGTTATGGTCGGTTTTTAATGTGGAGAAAATTCAACTCCCCAAAAAGGGGCTCTCTAGATTGGGACAAAAATGAAAATTGCAGACTTATGACAGAACAGATGAAGTGTAGTATCACTTCCTTTAATGTAGAAATTAGAGAGTCCCGTTACACCGGCTATGAAGTCAATGTCCATTTTACAATAAATGTATAATAGCATAAAAATAAATAATTTTCTAAAGATCTTTTTTTCGATAATTGTCTTCGTAATCATTTCTGTTACAGATATAAATTAATTTTGAGGAAATGCCGTTAGGAAAGTGGAAGCAGATAAGGGTAGAAAATGCAGAAACCAAGTAGTAGGGTCCTTACTTGCTTCCACTCCGGTTATGTACTTAGTTCCTGTCCAGAATCAAAATGGCTGAATGCGGATTATTTTACTTGATGACTATTTACGGTCAATTAAGTTGACCTCAAAACTTCTTTTAAATATTAAATCTTATTTTTTAGCCAAAAGGAGATCACAAAAGAGTAGGTAAAGCAAAATAACTTGATTTGACTAATTTCTCAACGATATTTCCTTTCAAATAATTGTTTGTGTTCACGTACTTATTGTTTTCTTTGCTCTACAATTGAAACTTTGTTTTAATGCTGCTGGAACTAAGGAGATAGATAGATAGATAGATAGATAGATAGATAGATAGATATGAATAGACTGGGATAGATAGATAGATATGAATAGACTGGGATAAATAGATAGATATGAATAGACTGGGATAAATAGATAGATATGAATAGACTGGGATAAATAGATAGATATGAATAGACTGGGATAGATAGATAGATATGAATAGACTGGGATAGATAGATAGATATGAATAGACTGGGATAGATAGATAGATAGATATGAATAGACTGGGATAGATAGATAGATAGATAGATAGATAGATAGATAGATAGATAGATAGATATGAATAGACTGGGATAGATAGATAGATAGATATATAGATGTAATAATAGGAAAAAGGATAGATAGATAGATAGATAGATAGATATATAGATATGAATAGATAGATAGATGTGATAATAGGAAAAAGGATAGATAGATAGATACATGTGATATAGGACAAAGGATAGATAGATAGATAGATAGATGTAATAATAGGACAAAGGATATATAGATAGATAGATAGATAGATGTAATAATAGGACAAAGGAAAGATAGATAGATAAATTTATGTAATAATAGGACAAAGGATAGATAGATGTAATAACAGGACAAAGGATAGATAGATAGATGTAATAATAGGGCAAACGATGGATAGATGTAATAATAGGAAAAAGGATAGATAGATAGATAGATAGATAGATAGATAGATAGATAGATGTAATAATAGGACAAAGGATAGATAGATAGATAGATAGATAGATGTAATAATAGGACAAAGGATAGATAGATAGATAGATAGATAGATAGATAGATGTAATAATAGGACAAAGGATAGATAGATAGATAGATAGATAGATAGATGTAATAATAGGACAAAGGATAGATAGATAGATAGATAGATAGATAGATGTAATAATAGGACAAAGGATAGATAGATAGATAGATAGATAGATAGATGTAATAATAGGACATGGATAGATAGATAGATAGATGTAATAATAGGGAAAAGTATAGATAGATAGATGTAATAATAGGAAAAAGGATAGATAGATAGATAGATAGATAGATGTAATAATTGGACAAAGGATAGATAGATATATGTAATAATAGGACAAAGGATAGATAGATATATGTAATAATAGGACAAAGGATAGATAGATAGATAGATGTAATAATAGGACAAAGAATAGATAGATAGATAGATAGATAGATAGATAGATAGATAGATAGATAGATAGATAGATAGATTGCTGCTACATAGAAGGTGGGCTCCCTTTACCATGCTAGTAAACTTCTCACACCTGACATTATCCTATATCTCTACAAAGCCACCATCCGCCCATGCATGGAGTATTATTGTCACATTTGGGCTGGGGCATCATCCACTTGTCTCTCCCTCTTAGACAAGGTTAAAAAAAGAGTCGCCAACTTGATAGGTCCCTCACTATCAACCAAGCTCCTGCCCCTGTCCCATCGCCGCAATGTTGCTTCCTTGTGCCTGTTTTACAAGTACTTCAATGGAATGTGCTCTGCTACCCTCACGACGTAAATTCAGTAGACCAACCCGACAATTTGCCAAATCCAATCCATACACTGTGGAGGTCCCCAGATGCCTAAGAGCTTTCTACTCCAAAAGCTTCTTTCCTCGTGCTGCTGGACTCTGGAACTCCCTCCCTGCTCCATGTTTACCTGACAGTACTGACATGCAGAAATTTAAAACTAATGTAAATAGACATCTCGCTGCACAGCTCCTAATTTAGGTTGACCAAGCCCCCCCCCCCTAAAAAAAACAAAAAACTTTCACCCGTTTTCTCAGTATTTCCATATGTCTACAGTGGCACCCTGCCTTGTTTGGGGTGAACTATGTTAAAGATAGATAGATAGATAGATAGAAAAAAGATAGATAGATAGATAGATAGATAGATAGATATAGCTGGATAGATATATTAAATTGATATATACGAACATCCGCCTGTCTCTTGCAATTCTCAAATGAGATGATCCCATTGGATGTTTTGTACCGGCTAAACACAATTCTTGTTTAGACAGTATAAAACATCTAACAAGATCAGTCTTAAAATAAATAAATAGATCGCCTGTAGTCAAAGGCGACCCGAAGGCTCACTTTTCACTGACTACTACACCAAGATGTAGGGGAGGGCATCACTCATTTCCCAAGATTATTCCACTTACCCTGAAAATGCTGAGTTTTTAACAAGGAGACATCAAGTACTATTTTTTTGCATCTTTGATATGACTCGACCCAGGATTGAACCACAGACTCCCGAAAGTGGCGGATTTAAGGGTGGGACATTGGGGCAGTTGTCCCACGGGACCAATGGGTTTTGTTTTGTTTTTTAGAGAAAAACATTTTTTTGTCACTATGTTAATAAGTTTAACTTATAATTATAAATTAAACGTCAGTGTTGATAGCCTTTCTGCGGTAATATAAAATATTACACAGTATATTATAAATATAAATACTCTTATATTTCGTCGTCAACTATATTTCTTTATTATGAACCAGTATTTACTTTTGTGTAATATATTTTACAGTAATAAATGCAAACGATAAATTCTAGTAATTCTTATTTTGTTCTTTAGTCCTCACATTCCATGAGCGCTGTTTCTGACAAAGGGGGAAGAATTGCTGTTTTCTTGGGTTTGCTCTCGGCAACCTTGTAACTCTCGCTTCCCTTATTTTGTCCTTTAGTCCTCACATTTCATGAGAGATGTTTCTGACAAAAGGGGGAAGAATTGCTGTTTTCTGGGTCGGATCTATCCATCTAACACTTATCGTTGGCTAGTTTTTGACCTTGAAGTAGTAGTTTTTTTTTGGGGGGGGGGCTAATTACATCAAGTAGCTTCATGCCTTGTCTGGAGCAATTTCCATATAAAAAAAAAATTGTCACAATCGGCAAACTCAACACTTACGTTGCATATACTAGGAGAAATATGCGAGCAGAGGGGGTGGGGGCATATTTTTGCTCGTGTAGAATTCAGTTGTTTGTTTTTCTAAATGTAAAGTACCAGCATGTTTCCATCGATGGGGGGTGGGGGATCGTGGGGAGGTACTATTTTTTAGTTGTCAAGCCCCTCCCCCCCCCTTCGTGTCGTGTACACACAATAACAAAAGTGTATTGACCCATTTTTAAAAGTGCAATTGTGTATATAAAACAAAATTTCCCTTCCTACAGCGGCAAGTTTAGACATAGGATCAGTTTTATGTGGGATACGAGCGCCCCCAAAAAGTGGCACAAGAGTCGAACTGCAAACAAAACAGATACTACACTTTGATCGTGTATGATGTTAAGTAGTCTACAAATTCCAACTAACACTAATTCCAATTATTTCCTTTGTATTCTGTGATGATACTTCATTTACTTAGATTTCAGTTATTCAACATTTTAAAAAGGGGATCTATATATATATATATATATATATATATATATATATATATATTTATTTATTTATTTTGGTACAGAAAAATTAGTACAACATTCGTACCGTCGGTTTCAAGCACGGAAAGTTTTAGCCATTCGGCTCTCTTCAGCTTCTGTTGTCATCTGTTTTGAAATGTGAAGTCACGTGACACTCTCGTTGGGACGCGTTATTTGCTCAGTGTGTTGTGTATGTTTGTTTGAATTTAAATTTAGTGTAATGAAACTGTTGAGATTTAAAACCGGAGGAGATTTTGGGGAGATATAAGAATATAAAATAAGAATAAAAATAAAAATAAGAATAAAAATAAAAATAAAAATAAAATTTAAAAATAAAAAATAAAAAAGTTTCTATGTAATTCCCGTGAGCCAATTTTATGAATTTGTATTATTGGCCGTTACTGTTTTGGGGGTTGAAGATGTGCCTTCTAAAAGAAGGGAGAAAAGGGACAGCGAAAAAAAGAGGTTAAAGGGAAAACCGTTAATTAATATCGTGTTTAAGTTCTTTAGAAAACACGAAGTGATTTCAATAAAGAAGTCTCTGGATTTAAGGGAGGTAACTCTGTTGGAATTATAAATGGTTTGAGGTCGTTTAAATGGATTTGTTAGATTAGTCTAATAACTGATAAATAAATTGTGAAATTGGAGTATTATCCTCATAATGGCTAGATAAATATTTTTGTGAAAGTCGAAGTTTTTGCTCTTGAAAATTAATGTGAATATGGGTTGATAAGGTGTTTGTCCGTATTTTTTAATTTGTTTAAATTAGTAATGATGGGAAGCAGAGGGGGGGGGGGGTAGCTCGGCTTATGTGAATTGGTCAGTCCAGTTTATGAGTAGTGCTTGTCTCTTGTGGATACATCCCTTAAAGATTTCATCGCGGATATTCAAACAGGCTGTATTCGGATCAATGATGGCTCTTGAAATGTGGTATTTTTCAGCATCACATAGAGGACATCTATTTATGGCTGGAGAAAAGGATGGTTTTCTCTCAATTACTTTCCATTTGATGGTGAAGGGTGTATTTTCTTCTTTAAGTTGCCATATTCGGGTCGCGAGTGCCGTATTTGCCTTGTTTTTGTATCTGAAGGAGTTTCTGTGTGTGTTTGAAGTTTCCCTTCGTCATCCCAATGTATATTTCTGCACTACTGGTATTCTGGTTTGTGACGGTTGCTTCATATATGATTGAATCGATTTTGCAATTTCCCTCTAGGAGGCAGTTGTTTTTGTCTTGGCATGAGCAGCCTGCGTTTGTAATTGCTTTGGGTTCCGCAGAGATAATTTTTCTTATTGAAGGGCAGCGGAATAGCTGACTATAACAGAATTTCTGTTAAAAAGTTTGTATAGGTCACTCGTTGGTGGGAAATGTTTGTCGAGTAATTTGAGGAACAAGTGGCCTACCTTTGTCTTGGTATTGGTGGAATAGGGTGGGGAGAACCAGATCACCGATCTCCTTCTATTGCGGGTCCCCTGTGGTTGGTTTCGGGTGGGGGTACATGAGATCTCTTCTCTGAACCCACTGTCGCGGAGCGCTTTGTTGTAATATGGTGCTTTTTTCGCTTCGTTAAACAACAAAACGATAATAATTCGGCAGTTAATTAAATGAAGGATATTTTCCCAAAATGTAAAATGACGTCCCAGACACTAGATAATTAATTTCTATAAAGAATAGGCTTAATTAATAAATTTATTTAGAAACAGTATTTTGAATAAATAGTTTCTATCTACTAATTAAGATTTTTTCTTAATATAAGGGAGTTTTCTGCGAGATTGACGTTCAACTCGTCGTGTGTTTGTTTCGAAGGGTAAGAAATCAGCCATTGAAATAAGGCTCTTCGAACTCGGACGAACATTTATGTTGATTTTTCTTTATGAGAAGTTGGATTTAGAATTCCCATACTATCATTGGATTGGAATGGTAACTTGTGAGCGGTATCTTGAATGATTTAGTTCTTTTGTTTTTTTTGTGGGGGGGGGGGGGGGGGAATTTATTCATCATTGTGCCGGCCAACGTGAAAGTGTATTATCGCATTGTTCCGTTTTTTTTGTTTTTTTTTAATGTATTTGGGACCGATTATTTGCTTGTTGGCTTGGTGGAAGAAATAATGCACGAGCTACTTTTCTAAGACTTTTTCTAGGACTTTCTTTTTTTATCGTTGTTCTTCCTTGTTTTTTAATTTTAACTTTTATTTTTATTTTTTTCCTCTTCTCTTCTTAAGTGACCTCAACTATTGCAACGCCATATTGTGTATTGTCGGCAGTTGAAACCAGTATTCCAGACATTTAATTTCCCTGATGATCTGCCAAGCAAGTAACTGCTTGGTAGTGAAACACGTGTAGGAAAAAACATTTAATTTGAATAAATAATATTTGTAAGAAAAAATATCTTTAATGGTGATCATTGGTGTCCTGAAAGGAATGCTTTGGTAAGCCTTCATAAAATTACATATAAATGCTCTGTACTCTGTAATCGAGTATCATCGAGCTTGTTTTTATTGGAACAACCCCGGTCTTCACTGAATGATCTATTTTATAAGTGAAAAATCTAAATATATATATATATATATATATATATATATATATATATATATATATATATATATATGTTTGTGTTGTGATAAACTCCGAAACTAACTAACCGACCATTATGGATTTTGAAACATAGCTTGCTAGGCGTGAGAGTAGATAATGTGGGATATATTTAGTTTAATTTAGTTTTATGCAAATAGTGTAAAAGGGAGCTGGAAGCTTTTCAGATACCTCCGATTTTGGTGAAATTTTAACAATAGTTATTAGACATTAATTTGATAAATATTTCCAAAATTTCATCTTCCTTGTGGTATTTTTTAAGAGTTTTTTAGGAGAAATAATATGGGCACAACAATTCAAAAATTCAAATATTTCAGATTTGCATTAAATTTGATCCGTAAAGACGAGCCACCAATTAAGCAAGACTTCCTGAATTTCAAATCCTTCTTAAGACTATAATATTTTTTTCTAGAATCAAAATAATTTAATGGAGTTTGATCAAAATTGCAATAAGTTTTCTAAACATAAGGTTTAATAGCATTATATATTGATTTTAATCTTTGTAAAGGGATGTAAAAGTGGTGCAAACCTGTTTGGTTCGGGAAATTAATATTATTCTTAACTAGCAGAATACCTGTCTACTTAAATGATTTAAAAAGCTTCTAAAAAGAAAGTAAATCTGTTGGTGCAAGGTTTGGGGAATATGGTGGATGATGCATAATTACTCAGGCTTAATTGTCGAGAAGATGGATGGTCTTTTTATGCATTGTGAGAGTTTAGTGTCAGTCTTCATGATAATTTTGCCACTTGAATGCCATCAGATATGGTGTTATGCTAAATCTGTTCCTTTCAGCTGCTACCATAATTCGGATGCTGGAAATACGCTTGGTCCCATCGATATAGCTAAAAAGGTGATAAATGGTCAAAGGAAGGAAGTGAAGAGGGAAAAAGATCAACTCGAGTAAAACATTTATTAATAGGGGTTGGACATAATGGGTGAAAATTTCAGATTCATGCGAGTAGTATTTTTTATACATAAATATCACTAAACAATCAAACATTTTGAAAATTTTGCAAAATTCAGAAGGTGCAGGCCAAAAATAGCCGTATGGGCTCCACGGGACTCAAAATCCATCATTTTTCGGTGAAAAAGTGGTTTCATGCGACATTGCAGGTCCTAAAACATCCTAAAAAGCTATGAATGGATATAGATGGTTAAATCTGATATAGTACTTTAATTTAGGACCATTTTCAGGCTGTGAAAGGGTTTTCATGAATGTAAAATAGCCAAAAACTAGTGGCCTGCACCTTCTGAATTTTGTAAAATTTTCAAAATGTTTGATTGCTTAGTGTTATTTATGTATAAATGAACACAAAAAAATACTGCTCGCATGAATCTGAAATTTTCACCCATTATGTCCCACCCCTATTATTAAAGAAATTCTCTCAAGTTTTTTTGTTTTTTTTTGGTAATAATAATCAACATGGAGTAAGTTCTCTGGGGACTGATGATTTGTGCCATGCAACCGTCTAAGAGAAGTCATTCACTGCATTCAAACAGAATGGCGAAACAGGGGCGGCCATGAGAAATGACGTAGGTTGTTTTGATATTCCAGACGCTCACGTTGTTAATTAGGTTAGAGGGTTTTGTACACACAAAGATGACGTCATTCTCTACAAATAATGTCCTGAAAAAAAAAAAAGTTTTTTCAAAAAAAATTGGTATTTACTTATCTATTCATACACTTGGCCAACCAGTTATCACGAATCGGGTTTAACTTATTGGTGTTTTTATTTTTCAATTTTCTTATTTTTTTGTTTTAGCTGGGGATGAGGCATCCTACTGGATGCCAAACATTCACCCGCTATTAAAAAGACTCCAACTGAGAGATTTTTTTAGGATTCTAACCATCCCTCTAAGCGCAATTGTTTGTATCTCTCTTACACTTGGTTCACCGGGTATATTCGCCACATAGTTTTGTAAAATGTTTTTTCATGAGCCCAGTAGCTCCTATGGTAATGGGAATATTGTATGTGGTCTAGCGTCAATTTTAAATTATAGTTAGTGAAAGTGGCAGCTCCAGGCTACAGAAATTCGGGAGGATACAGTTTGGGGAGAAAAAAAAACTTATAATTAACAAAATATAGGACAAATATCTACTATATAAAGTAAAGTTGTTCTCTTTATCATTTCTTTGTCATCGATAGTTTTCTTCCTACAAAATCAATATTTGATTCTAAGTCATCAGTTTTTCTTGTTGATTTTTCTTGTTGATGCATGTGGTAATAAAGCATAAATATAATTAGATTTAATTCCTTCCAGAAAATTCTTTGTCCAGATTAGAATTATTTTCAAATGGCTGCACCTTAAAAAAGGGATTGTAACTCTGTATTCGGCCATACAGAGTTATTTACCTTTGATTGGAACAAAAAGAAGTATATTTAAAAAAAAAACGATATATGCAATCGTTTTGTCTATATTAACAGTAATTAAAATGATTTAATAAAAAAATTGATACATTACTAAAAACATTTCTTGTAACATCACTAGAATTTTTACCGTCAGGCAAAAGCGAGAAGAGAAATGGGGAGGCAGCAGGTGGCTGGCTGACTGGCTGACTGGCTGTCTTACTCGATCGCTCTCTCTCTCCTATCCCTTTCTCTCTCCTATGGACTACACTATTTTTCTCAGGCGAATTGATTTCTTCTTTCTTTTGATTTCATTAGGGACTTATTTAAAAGATAAATACATTTGTATCAACATTGCCAAGATGTTAATGTTTATCTATTTATACGAATAAATGTGAAAGTTTTAGTTTCGTGTTTACAAGAAACTTATGAATGAAATGTTTATTATTTAAAATTTTGGTTTAACATATTTCTAGTAGCGAACTTTGTGAAATGAAAGCAAGCTGACAAAGCCAGCTAATATATATATATATATATATATATACTATAAATATTTTGTTAAATATAAAAGTGTCTTATATATATATATACTATAAATATTTTGTTAAATATAAAAGTGTCTTATATATATATATATATACTATAAATATTTTGTTAAATATAAAAGTGTCTTATATATATATATATATACTATAAATATTTTGTTAAATATAAAAGTGTCTTATATATATATATATATATATACTATAAATATTTTGTTAAATATAAAAGTGTCTTATATATATATATATATACTATAAATATTTTGTTAAATATAAAAGTGTCTTATATATATATATATATACTATAAATATTTTGTTAAATATAAAAGTGTCTTATATATATATATATATATATACTATAAATATTTTGTTAAATATAAAAGTGTCTTATATATATATATATACTATAAATATTTTGTTAAATATAAAAGTGTCTTATATATATATATATATATATATATACTATAAATATTTTGTTAAATATAAAAGTGTCTTATATATATATATATATATATATATATACTATAAATATTTTGTTAAATATAAAAGTGTCTTATATATATATATATATACTATAAATATTTTGTTAAATATAAAAGTGTCTTATATATATATATATACTATAAATATTTTGTTAAATATAAAAGTGTCTTATATATATATATATATATATATATACTATAAATATTTTGTTAAATATAAAAGTGTCATATATATATATATATATATATATATATATACTATAAATATTTTGTTAGATATAAAAGTGTCTTATATATATATATACTATAAATATTTTGTTAAATATAAAAGTGTCTTATATATATATATATATACTATAAATATTTTGTTAGATATAAAAGTGTCTTATATATATATATACTATAAATATTTTGTTAAATATAAAAGTGTCTTATATATATATATATATACTATAAATATTTTGTTAAATATAAAAGTGTCTTATATATATATATATATATATATATATATATATATATATATACTATAAATATTTTGTTAGATATAAAAGTGTCTTATATATATATATATATATATATATATATATATATTAAAGTGTCTTATACCTACAGACGACGTCGTTTCGGGTGTTATACTCTCATCAGTGCAGGAGTGGTGGTTGCAGGCGGTAGCATGGGCCTAAACACACTTCGTAGGTTTAGCCTAGAATCACAAGCCTAACGCCTATGCCCATGCTGTCGCAAGAAATCACCACATACAGTAATTGAAATTAATGTACACTTACCCGAGAGGTGGGGGCAAGCGTCATGTTGCTGATATTGTTACACGCTCGAGTGGAACTTTTGCATAATCGCTAGGATCACAACAATCTTGTAATTCCATACAGGGCTCTAATATTAAAACTATGAAATCTTAAAGGGACATTAACTATAAATATTAACTATAAATATTAACTATAAATATTAACTATCAATATTAACTATCAATATTAACTATAAATATTAACTATAATATTAACTATCAATATTAACTATAAATATTAACTATAAATATTAACTATCAATATTAACTATCAATATTAACTATCAATATTAACTATCAATATTAACTATAAATATTAACTATAAATATTAACTATAAATATTAACTATAAATATTAACTATCAATATTAACTATAAATATTAACTATCAATATTAACTATAAATATTAACTATCAATATTAACTATAAATATTAACTATCAATATTAACTATCAATATTAACTATCAATATTAACTATCAATATTAACTATCAATATTAACTATAAATATTAACTATAAATATTAACTATCAATATTAACTATCAATATTAACTATAAATATTAACTATAAATATTAACTATCAATATTAACTATCAATATTAACTATAAATATTAACTATCAATATTAACTATCAATATTAACTATAAATATTAACTATAAATATTAACTATAAATATATTTTTAAATATTAAAGTGTTTTACACCTACAGACGACGTCGTTTCGGGATTTCTACCCTCATCAGTGCAGGTGTGGTGATGGCAAGCGGTTGCATGGGCTCGAACGCAGTTCGTAGATTCAGCCTAGAATACAATTAGTAAACACAATGAGAGCAACCCAACCCCGTGTATTAAATAAAGTGTTCAGTTCAAAATTCCGTACAGATTTTCGAGTTTGATATAAAAATTCTCGTGTTCGACAAGATGCACATCCAGAACGTCGGAGGTTAGATCGGCCGAAACCTTGGGATCATCAAAGAGAACAATAGTCAGAATAATCCTAATAATACAAATTTGTTCATTTGAAATTCATCTTCTACAGGCACTGCAAATACACTTTCTCTTTTCCTCCGTGTGCCTTACAGTGAACAGAATTTCCATAAATAGAGTTTAGTTCCAAGGATTTCACATGCGTGGAAGATGTTACCGCAATGTTGCTTTCCTGAGAGCTACACCATGGTCATTTTAATTCTAATGATATTAACTATTATCATAAATCATAGTCAAAGTCATAAAATTTGATTCATGCCATTCATTATTTTCTATCCTATCATAATAGATGCGGTATGCACACTTGATTAACCCTAACCCTAAACCCTAACCCTAACATTTAACATTAGAATGATGATTGTCACGTGTTAAGCCAGTGATATTCCAATGCTATTCCATTGTGAGGGACAGTCATGTCATTTTTCTATTGTTTTCTTTTGGTCGTTGGCAATTGTTAATCTGTAAGTCGTAACAATTAAAAAGGAGAATAATAACCAATCATTTTTGTAACAGTTGAGAGATTATCGAGAACATGGAGTCTCAAACACGTGACTTCATGATCCCCACCCCCCACTCACACCCTGCGGTTGGTTCCATCTCAGTAGGATTGTATTCTTGATGCAATATAAGTTTGAATCAGTAACATTTTTTTTCAATATGTTGTTACTGCTAAAAGCGACTCTATATATTGCAGGGAGATCCTCACGTATTTTTATTGGTCTTCCTTTGTGAACTGACCTTGCTACCTCAACTGTTCTACATCTGCTAACCCAAGAACTCTCATCCATTTATTCAATGAGGCTATACTAACGAAGTCTCCTGTTCTGTACACATCTCTCTATACTGTCCTGATTTAATCTTCCTCTGAGGTCATACAGGTTGTCCAGAGGAGATGCCGTATTCTGATGATTTAGTACTTGTCTGTGTGACAATGGAAGACCTACTTGTTAAGTAGAAGACTTGGGAGAATGCTATGGAAAGTAAATGTCTGAGAGTGAATGTTACCAAGACCAAAGTGATGATCCGTGACGATGAGTAGTTGTAATGTGGAAAAGATCACAAAAATAGGAAATTTCCACTGCTCAGTTTGTGGAAAGGGAGTCGGGTGCAATTCAATCTTTTGGTGTTAGATTTTACGATTTACTCAATTTATAATTGAAAATTGTCTCCCCTACTGTCTCACAATCTGAGTGTCTAAGCCGGAAGATGCCGACGTAAAGTCGGTTTTAGCATGGGTCACAAACTGTAACAGTACCGGAAATTTAAAAACGAATTTAGAACACAAACCAATCTTACTAACTAAACAATTTTTTTTTTATCTAGCTTTTATTAGAAATTCCCGTCGACGATAGTGGAAAACCTCACTACTTTATATATAAGATTATAATGAACAAATTGGTAAAATATAAATTAATATTTATTTTTAAAAATATGATTTGTAAAATAATAAAAGCATTGTAAGCATTGGGTACACAAGAAGTGCAGTGGAATTACTGATAGGCTGAGAGAAGATAACCAGTTTGCGTACAGTAGAGTAAGACAATGGAGATGGATGAGAACTCCGATGTGGAGAAAGTATATCTGAATACAGAAGCTAATGAAGTTGTTCAGAAGTGTTGTAACCTTAGTGATACCATTGGAGCACAGGGTGGAGTAGGTGCTAGTGTTATTGCAAGATTTAGGAGTGGATGGAATAAGTTCAAGGAAATTCTGCCATTACTAACCAGCAGAGCATTACCACTGTCGACCAGGGAAGAGTCTATCAGGCATATGTATACAGTGTGATGATGTATGGAAGTGAAACCTAGTCAATGAGGGTTGAGGACATGGAGAGAAATGATATGAGAACGATACAATGGATGTGTTAATTAGTTCTGATTATCTCAGAGGAAGATTAAATCTATAAGGAGATGCATGCAGAACAGGAGTCTTCGATGGTATGGTCACGTTGAAAGGATGGATGAGAGTTCTTGAGTTAGTAGACGTAGAACAGTTGAGGTAGCAAGGTTCGTAGATGTAGAGTAGTTAAGGTAGCAGGTCCATTTCACAGGGGAAGGCCAAGTAAAACATGGGAGGAAATGATAAAAATGGACTTGAGAGAACGAGGGATAAATAAAGACCTGGACAGAGATAGGTTAGTTTGGAAGTCAATTTCATAAAGTGTTCCAGTACATGCCAGTGTGTAAAACGGACGTTAAACCAAATATAATGTTGTCATGGGATCCATCGTATATTCTTATATTATTTAATTCTATAAGAATGATACAATGGATGTATATCTATCTATCTATCTATCTATCTATCTATCTATGCAGCTCCTAATTTACGTTGACCGACCCCCCCCCCCCCAAAACCGTCACCCTTTTTCTCAGTAGCCCCTTACGTCTACGGTGGCGGCCTGCCTTGTTTGGGGTGAACTATGTTAAAAAAAAATGTTTAATGGCCACTCTGAGTGAGTTTAATAACAAGCAGTACTACTAGCTTCATTGCGAGATCCAACACGAGTTGTTGTTGTTGATCACTCTTCGCCGCTTGCTGTGAATACTCGCCGACTTCGTATTTACAAAGTTAAATTCCTAGCTAATTTCTGGTTGCCAACTGGTAACTCTCTTGACTGCGAATCAGTGGCGATTTGTGATCAGAGTTCGCGCCTGTCGACTGTCAGCTTCCTGCACTGAAGATTGCGTAAGTATGAAACATTGATGTCTGTAGGTAATAAATAATTAATATTTATTTATAAATATTATATATATATATATATATATATATATATTTAATGTTATAAAATAATTATTTTATATTAGATCCTATCTTGATAGGACTATGCTCGATATTGGGAATAGAGCATTGTTAGGAAATAATGAAATAATAAAACAAAAGTAAAATTACATACTTTACAAGTTTATTATAACCATCAAATATTTAAACAAGGTATGAAATATGAGAAGGTCCTTTAACCCATGGATTTTCAAAGAAATAACTCTCATCCTTAGAAAGGAAACAAACAATAAATTACTAATTATCGGTAGATATTAATCTTTTATTTTAAATATCTGCTAAGGAAGATAATTCGAGGCATGATGCTTCTACATATATATTGATTCTTCGAATACTTTATTTTTATGGAAATCGCTCCAGACAAGGCATGACGCCACAGTAAGTGTTATATGGATAGATTTCGACCCAGAAAACAGCAATTTTTTCCCCTTTATCAGAAACATTGCTTATAGAATGTGAGGACTATAGGACAAAATAAGGGAAGCGAGAGTTACGAGGCTGCTGAAAGTAAACCCTAACCCGGCCACTGTCTAATGTATATATATATATATATATATATATAAATATATATATATATAAATTTGAAGATGAGATGAATTAGATGCACATTTAGGTTGTGTACATAATAGTCTATTTCGACCTTATTTTGGTCTCCTCAGATATACCTTCAACCACGATTCAGACATAAATCTGAGGAGACCAAAATATGGTCGAAATAGACTATTATGTACACAACCTAAATGTGCATCTAATTCATCTCATCTTCAAATTTATACATGCTCTGCTTAATTGGACATTGAGCTCTCTTATTCGGATTCCTACCGAAACCATTCGAACCAGTATACTATATATATATATATATATAGCTGACAAACTCGACGTTTCCCCAAAATGAATGAAGACTCCTGTGTACAACTACTCCCAGCTCTAGAACACCATGTAACCATTTTCGTCCACATTCCTAATTTCTATAATTTTTAATTTTCCAATATGACATAAAGTAAAGCGTCCTTTTTACTGTTTATAGATGTTCCGGTCAATGTGGATTTTTCGTACAATAGAACTCACGAAAAGTTGTGTTTAGTCTTGATGTAAAGCTTTCTTTTCAATGGCATCCAACCTTGATTATGTGTCACAATTTTAGATATGACTGGTTTCAGTCTCTCATGAGAGACAATGGATACTTCCTGAAAGTGTTTGATCGACAATGAGAAGTTCATAGTGAAGTAAGGGTTGCACAATCACTAATGGTTCTTTTTCTGATCTGGCATTGCCTCAAAAGATTTATACCATCCCCAAGACTTATTGTTGGCTAGTTTTTGACCTTGAAGTAGAATTTTTTTTTTGGGGGGGGGGGGCTCCTTACATCAAGTAGCTTTATGCTCTGTCTGGAGCGATTTCCATAAAAAAAACTTTTTTTCAAAAATGACTCACTTCCACTTTCAAACTTACAACACCCGGTATTCTCAAATATAGTCACCCATTTAATTACTGAAAATGCTCGACGTTGCTTAACTTTGGTTTCCACGTGATATAGTTATAAATGTTAGATATTGGCATAGACTTACAATCTGCCCTCATGAGGCCTTCCATCATTGGATCTCATGCTTTCTGTGGTGGTGGTGGTAATCAGGCCGACCTAAATAACATAATTGCCAGGTTTTGTCAACAAAATGTCAAGTCGATACTCGTATTTGTTTGAAGAAGCGGGATTAGTTTGATAACAATGTTCGTCCCACTGGGTTCTTCTGAACTTGATGATGCGCGAGGCAGTTACATACGAGCTGCTGTACCCATCCCTGGGTGGGTTCATAATAGTGAGACGCACTTTTAAACTGTTTAGTAAATGTAAGGGGTCAGCCCGTACAAATAATTCAAAACAATCAAAAACATACTACCATGGTGAAAGCAGTATGAAAATAGACAATTCATGAATGTTTAATTTTGTGGAGTTTAGCCATCATTTAAGCAATCATTAAGCCATAATTGAGCCATCATTAGACCATCATTAAGCTATCAAAAATCCATTATTAAACCATTATTAAGCCATCAAAAATCCATTATCAAGCCATCATTAAGCCATTATTAAGCCATTATTAAACCATCATTAAGCCATTATTAAGCCATCATTAAGCGATTATTAAGCCATCAAAAATCCATTATTAAGCCATCATTAAGCCATCATTAAGCCATCAAAAATCCATTATCAAGCCATCATTAAGCCATCATTAAGCCATCAAAAATCCATTATCAAGCCATCATTAAGCCATTATTAAGCCATCAAAAATCCATTATTAAGCCATCATTAAGCCATCATTAAGCCATCAAAAATCCATTATCAAGCCATCATTAAGCCATCAAAAATCCATTATTAAGCCATCATTAAGCCATCAAAAATCCATTATCAAGCCATCATTAAGCCATTATTAAGCCATTATTAAACCATCATTAAGCCATCATTAAGCCATCAAAAATCCATTATCAAGCTATCAAAAATCCATTATTAAGCCATCATTAAGCAATTATTAAGCCATCATTAAGCCATTATTAAGCCATCATTAAAATAAAATAAAATGTACTCGGATTCATATCATCAGATGTGAAGAAAGTCTACAGTAGGCCTCGCTATTCACTGAGTTACGTTCCAGACACACCCGTGAACAGCGAAAATCCACGGATAGATTTTGATACCTCAAAGTTAACTAAAAATCAGGTTTTTGTACATCAGCTTTTTGTGTTTTTTGCATGAAACCCAACAAATGAGCATAGATTAGCTCTTTCTGCTTGATTATTTTTTTAAATATTCAGTTTCGTATAAAGTTCGTGAAAATTTAAAATACCAATGTTTTTGTATGAGTTACATTTAATATGAATCCTACAAAATAATGAGCGTTTTTAATTGCGTTTTTAATTGCGTTTTTAATCGCGTTTTTTGTCATATTGGCCTTAGTTGAACTTAAATGATTATCAGAGCTGTAAGTTCTACCGAATTTATTAGGAAAATGTTACGCCAATGTTTATGCTGAAAATCCGCGAATTTGTGAAACGGCGAATGGTGAGCCCGCAAATAGTGGGGTTCACTGTATTTGAACGGTGAAGCTATATAGGTTGTCGCAAAGTTTGGTTACATTGGTGATCTTATTGGCGGAGCACAGGGTGTAGCAGGTGCTAGTATGAGTGCAAGAGTTAGAAGTTGATGGAGTAAGTTCAGGGAACTTATGCCATTACTAACCAGCAGAGCGTTACCACTGCCGACCAAGGTCTATCAGGCATGTGTACACAGTGTTATAATGTATGAAAGTAAAACCTTGCCAATGAGGGTTGAGGTCATGCGTTGCATGGAGAGAAATGATATGAGAATCATACGATGAATGTGTGATGTGAATCTTACAGACTGGCTTAGATCTGATGACCTCAGAGGAAGATTAAATCTATACAGTATAGGGAGATGTGTGCAGAAGAGTAAACTTTGATGATTTTGCCATGTTGAAAGAATGGATGAGTGTTCTTGGGTTAGTAGATGTAGAACAGTTGAGGTAACAGGTTCAGTTCACAGGGGAAGACCAAGGAAAACATGGAAGTGATAAAAATAGACCTGAGGAAAACAGGGATAAATAAAGACCTGGGCGGAGATAGGTTACCTTGGAAGTCAATTTCTAAAGCCGTTCAATGAATGCCAGCATACCAAACGGACGTTAAACCGAATATGATGATAATAAATCAATTATTTAAATATATTAGTAAAAATATGTGACCTCTGATCGCATAATTTTATTAGTTGATACTAATAATACCTAATATTATATTTTCCTCAGAATTGAATTAAGATGTACACAGTCTTTATTATTGCAATCCGGCCCGCGGACCTCCCAGTAAAACTCATATCATTTTGTGACATAGACGTAAAAGTAGGTTTCAATTAAGATTTACAGTGGGTTAAAAATGTATAAATATCAGTGAGCGATGATGCATGTATATTTCATTTTTCTTTAACTGTTAAGAGATAAAAATAGAAAAAGAGAAAGAGAGAGGCAAAGAGGAAACAAGAGACGAGGAAAGGGCATGAAACATAGAACCTATGTGAGGTGTGTCAAAACGAATGCTGGATCAACTTGCTACTTCCCCTGTCATAATTTTTTATGATTCCAAAATGGCTCTTCGTCGGCGCCTTTTATAACATCACATGCAGAAGTCTCTTGAGAAAAAATATCAGATTTGTAGAGTGTTCAATGCAATTTTTGTACAATTTATTCATGTAAACAAAATATAGTAATTTTGAGATTTCGTTTTTCACTCCGACACGCGATCTTCTTCCAAAAGTCTCATTTGACCCTCACTCTGAAAAGGTTGCCTGCCCCTGATTTAGAGGAAGCGAACAACACTGTGTTTGTCTTAAAACATAATATTTTATTGTTACAAAGAGAGGTTAGTTGGAGATTCTGTATGTAAAGTTCATTAAATATGATTTTTGGTACTTGTTTAAATGTTTCTTAGCATATATGTATGTTTGGGTGTCTGTTTGTTTAGCGTTCCATTTTGTGTGTGTGTGGATATTTTTTACCTTTCTCTAGCTGTAGTAGTAACAATAGCAACATTAGTATAAGTCGTTAAGGACTATTCAGAGAGGCATAGGTAGTGGTTCTTTGGTGCGTCTTCTGCCTTCATTGAGCATGTTTTTGTTGTTTGCTGTTGTTTTCCACATCTTATCGGAGTAACGGCGACTTGGGGGTGTCAGCCTGGAAAAAAAAATTGTTTCGGTTAGCTAGCGCTTGTTTATATTGAGGAATGCTAACGGGGCTGCTAAGGCATTTTTGTAGGCCAGCGTGCACTATTCCTAGTGCGCTGGCTTTTCAAAACCTCACATGACCTTGTGTCTAACCTCCTGAAGATATGGTAAATAAACTCAGCCACTTTGCTCTGACCCATATGTAAGATAATGAAGAGTGGCAAAAATGAATGGTAGACATGTCCATTGTGGGTGGGACGTCGAGAAAGAAAGAAAGCGACTTGATAACTGTTAAAAAGGAGAAGATTCCGCAGTGCAAGCGAAACTTGAAAGGCGGCGGTTTCAGAAACACGAACAGCCATAGCGCTTGGTGATCGGAGTATCGAAGTACCGGAAGAATGGGAGTTTACCGATGTTTATAGCACCGGTGAAGCTTTATTGGCTATGGTACCCAAGCCCGTCTTGCTGTTAGGCTAAAAATGCGACTGATAAGCAAGTTGGTAGTATGAAGGAATCCCCTGACTTGTATTTCATCAAACAGACAATTGGAAGTGTTTGTGGAACAATTGCTTCACTCCATGCTCGGATAGACAATGCAGAGCAAATTACTTTCCAATCGGATGTATATATAAACGAGTTTCTAGCGGAAACCAAGTCTGTGACCTCAGCAAAAAAAAGACTTTCATGAGACAAAAGTATGTCAAAAGATTTTTTTATATATGTGTGCGTAGCCGGCGTTAACCATCTGGTGATGGGAAATAAAGAAAACCAAAGTGTTTTCCATATACGTTCTGTTCTTTGTCATTCTTGTTGGATCCTACCAGGTACCCCGAAAGAACGAGTAATGCAACACATAAAAGATCCATTCTCAAGATTGTGTTTTCAGTAAATCCTTTTGTGTAATATCTCTTTTACTGATTGTTCACCTTTCGACTATAATACTTTGAGTGACTACCTCTAAAATTAGCAGGATCCGTGTCCCGAGAAAATTGAGCAAAACAAGAATCTCAACCCCTGGAGTAATTTGACCAGAAAAAAAAAAAAGACTCTTTTTCCCCAAAAATTCGTAGCCTTTATACACGATATAAAAAGTATTTATATAAAAATATGCGTAATTAGAATTATGTGTAATAATAAAATCAAAACAGTCATTGAATTAGAACGAATAGTTAATTAATGAGATGTCATTTTGCAACGTAATATGCAAATTAACTAACAGTTACAGGTGCCGACTATGGGTTCGGCGGGCCGGATTCAAGTTCAGTCGGGACTACTACATTAATATCATTAATACGTCGACCGCGTACACGTGATCAGTATGTTAGAAAGCTATTTTCTTCCTATTTTAAATATGAATTTAGTGTTTTAATCTCATTGTCAGTGCGATAAATGGCCCAGCTTATTCCTTTTTAAACTGCTCTCCAAGATGTCTCTGTAGTATTCAGACATAAACAAACAATTGTCATTTGTTTATTTATATTTGTGTCACAACTATGTGTGCTGCTATTAACGGCTGGTTTCACTATCGGGCGTATTAGTATTTTTAGAGTACTAGTGTACTGTGAAAAATGACTGAGAAAAAAAAAATACATTTTTTCGAACGCAAATCAATCTAATTGAAAAAAATACGTAACATTTTTATATTGCCGTAACATTTATATACATTTCAAGCGATGAACGGCCACAAAGGAATTCATTCTTTTTTTTTTCTTTTTTAACTATTAACAAAAGATTAAAACTGGATGACTTGTTTACGAAAAAATGGAAATGTATTCTGGTGGATTTAATTTTGTAATTAAATTATTATCTTAAAATAGAATATACACTATTTTATTTTCATTTCAATAATCGATTAATAGTAAAAAAAAATTAAAAAAATAAAAAAATAATATGTAAGTCACGTAGATGCGAGAAACACACAGACACACGAGATGTGGTGACATAATTTTATTGATATAGACATAACATTTGTTTATAGATGCGACAATGAACTATTTACATAAAAAAAAAATCCCGTCAGAATTAACTTCCTCATAATTGTGGTTTATTTAACCCTTATCCTCGAGTGGATTTGCGCCTTGGGGTATCTTTCAGAATGATCAGTACGCTGAAAACGCTCCAAAAAACAAATATACAACAAATAAAAGTAACTGTCGTCGATAAAAGTTAATTTAAAACTGACCTGTGATATTTGTTTGTATTTTTAAACCGTTCCAACTGCTATTTAGTAGAAATCAATATTTTTTTTAACACAAACGTGCAAATACAAAATGGCGCTTGCTCGTAAGAGAGTGAGTAGAAGACGCCATCTTGTATAGAAAAAAGTACTAGTTGAAAATGAACAAGAATTTTTTTTTACATCTAATAAAAACCCATTTATAGTACGTAAAAATACAAACAAATATCATAGGTAAGTAGACAAATATCTCTTCTCGACGTAGGTTAAACTCACTTGTTGCATATATATTTTTATAACCCCGTTCTCGTTAGTTTTTTGGACCCCGTCCGCGACTGTACTGATCATTCTGAAAGATGCCCGCGCCTTGATAAGTAGTGACTCTTTAGTAAAAAAATGTTACTAAAAATAAAAGATAAAAAGGTGCTTATTCAGTTTAGCGGATACTTTCGAAAAATAAAAATAAAACAAACTGCGGAATATCTGATGTACGGGCTGAATATATCCTATACCAAAAAAGTAGGGTTTTTTTTATATAAAATAAAATAAAATTTTAGCGATTTACGGAGACGTAGTGCAAATATGACAGCCATTTTGGAGATTATTCAAAGGGGGATAACCGTAAATGAATTACGCTTATCCCCCTTTGAATAAATCAAAATGGCTGTCATATTTGCACTTTCTCTTCGTAAATCGCTAAAATTTAATTTTCTTTTATATAAAAAGAAATACTTGATTAATTTACGTGCTTTTTTGTATAGGATATATTCAGCCCGTGACAGGTACGTACATCAAACAGATATTCCTTAGTTTTTTTGTTTTTTTTTGTTTGTTTTTTTTTTGTTTTTTATCGAAAGTATCCGCTAAACTGGATAAGCACCGATTAAAATTACTACTTCACATTAAGCGACCACAAACAATTGTCACTTTTATTTGATACCAGTTTTCTTTTCGGATATTATTCACTGAAATATATTTTTGGTGCGATTGAAGAGAAAGTGAAAATGTGCAAGCCTGTTAGTATAGATGCACTGACGAAGCCGAGAAGGAATGAGCAGGTCTGAAGCTTTTTGACAGCGAAAGATGATCCATGCTGAACCTGACGTGAGAGTTGATTTTGTTGCAGCCTCACTAGAGAATGTGCAAGGGGCACCGTGTCGGGGTTACAGGTGCCGACTATGGGATCGGCGGGCCGGGTTCAAGTTCAGACAGGACTACTGCCTTTATATCATTAATACCCTTGGGAAAATATGAATCCATACATCCTCCTTCCAATTATGGATTGAATAGTCTGGTAGACTAAACTCAAGCCTTAGTTGTGCAACTAGTCTAGGAGAAGGAGAACTCTGAAATAACATCAGTCTTTCTTGCTTATTGTTTCCAACAATGTCGGTTCAGGAAAGGTGTGGTTGGGATTGCGCAACCCTTGCTTCACTATAGACCCCCCATCCAAGAAGCTATCCTTATGATTTTAAGTAAAAATAAGTTGTTTGAGAGCAATAGCAACACCCATTTAACTAATAACAAACAACAATATATTAGGAAATTACCAATTTTTTTTAATTTTTTTTTTTTAATTATTTGGTACTTTTTTACAGTAGGGCCCGCGCTAAAAGTCTCTTGGCGTCGGTGCTTTCCGCCAGTTCACGCTAAACGCCGGAAAACCCCGAAGCGAGACGAATCAGCAGACGACAGCTAAACTTGCAAACTGATAGAAACGCGATTTCAACATGAATTTTTACATGATATCACTGGCTGTTGACACTCCTGAAGGAACGATAAACCTAACCCTGCACTAACCCTAATTCCTAACCCTGCCCTAACCCTAATTCCTAACCCTGCCCTAACCCTAATTCCTAACCCTGCACTAACCCTAATTCCTAACCCTGCCCTAACCCTAATTCCTAACCCTGCACTAACCCTAATTCCTAACCCTAATTCCTAACCCTGCCCTAACCCTAATTCCTAACCCTAATTCCTAACCCTAATTCCTAACCCTGCACTAACCCTAATTCCTAACCCTGCCCTAACCGTAATTCCTAACCCTAATTCCTAACCCTGCACTAACCCTAATTCCTAACCCTGCCCTAACCCTAATTCCTAACCCTAATTCCTAACCCTAATTCCTAACCCTGCACTAACCCTAATTCCTAACCCTGCCCTAACCCTAATTCCTAACCCTAATTCCTAACCCTGCCATAACCCTAATTCCTAACCCTGCCATAACCCTAATTCCTAACCCTGCCCTAACCCTAATTCCTAACCCTGCCCTAACCCTAATTCCTAACCCTGCACTAACCCTAATTCCTAACCCATCCATAACCCTAATTCCTAACCCTGCACTAACCCTAATTCCTAACCCTGCCCTAACCCTAATCCCTAACGAAATCAACAAAAATAATCAGTAAAAAAAAGTTTAAAGAAAAAAGAAATTTCGTAAAAAAATGTAAAACAACACTTACTTGATTTACTTTTCACTGTTATTACAATTAATATTATTTGTTATGCTATGTTTAATACGAAAAAAAAAACGTAAAGAAAATGTAAAAAAAACTTTTTTATTCAAACACTTATTTGAATCTTCGTTAAAAAAATATATATTTATTTCATACAAAAGTTTTTGTTTGTTTTGTCCCGCTTGTAAATCCAGCCTCGTTTGTGTTTTTTTGAACGCAAGTAAGTCAACGGATTTTTCCTTCGGCACTGTCCGGCATTTAACGTAAACCTCCGGAAAGCACCGATGCCGAGGGACTTTTAGCTCGGGTCCTACTGTAAAAAAGTACCAATTATTTAATTTATATGATGAGTAAAATCATTTTGTTTCTTTCTACATCTCAACTTTAGGTGATAATATTAAAAAAATAAAAAAAGCTTTTTGGTCACTCAAGACCAACAGCCACTCAAGGATAAGGGTTAATGAAATGGAATGATTGTCAATGAACTTAGTTTGATTACTTATGAGACGGTTCGCGACAAGTACTTGTTGACATTGGATTTGAAGACGACTATGTTGTAGTCTGCAGGAAAGCAGCCCTGCGGTAATGTGTTCCACAGAAGCTCTGTCCATGGAAATTCCTTCTGATGCTAGGCACATGTAGAAAGAAGGGAACATTTTTTTTCCTGCTGTGGTAGGAAGACGTGTTCTTGCTGTGAATGTCTTATGAAGAGGAACCAGAGATTAGAGATTTTTCTAGAAAAAATACATTTTAATTATTTAAATGCATCTTTTCTATTTTTTTTTTTTTTTTTTGTTTTCTGGCGATTGCTTAAAATTTTCCACGATACAACTTCATACACGATGAACGAAATTGGTCGTAATTATTCTAGCATTCCAATTTCTAAATTTTTAATGCCGTGTATAAAAAAAAATCCTTTTTCTAGGATTGATTAAATGTTGAGAGCCCATAGAATACTTCTGGATATTGTTAGTGATTAACAGTGCACAAGAAGTCTTGGAGTCTGTGTGGGACTTAGAAAACTTTAATATTAAGTAATATACATAAATCAATTCTTATAAACTAACTAGAATACCCGTACCAGAACAGGTAAAATGAATTCCTGAAGAGAACAGTTTTGCACCACTTTTATGTCCCCCTATGAACATTAAAATGAACATGTTATGCTACTAAAACTTAGGTCTAGAATCCTTATTCTAATTTTGATCAAAATCGATTACATGATTTTGATTCTAGAAAATGGCTAAATTTTAAGGCTTAAGCTTAAAAGGTCTTAAGAAGAAATTGAGTCTTCTTTAATTGGTGTCTCATGAGCATGGATCAAATTCAGTGCAAATCTGAAACAGAATGAATTTTCGATTGGGACGTTGTGCCCATATTATGCGGCCTAAACCCCCTTTAAAATACCCTAAGGAAACTGAAATTTGGGGAATGTTTGTTCAAATTTTACAAAAATTCGAAGCATCTGAATTCTCGCAAAGCGCTTACACTCCCTTTTTGGTCCCCTTTGCATGAAACTAAATTAAACTAAATATAACCCACATTAACTACACTTATGCCTAGCAGCTGTGTTTCAAAATTCATAATAATCGGTTAATTAGTTTAGGATTGAATCCTGTACGTACAAATACATAACATATCTAACTTTATAGAAAGAGTAGTAGAATCCACGTCGCAGAATGGGTAGAAACCATAAACATGGCGTTAGCTTTAGATTTTAATGTTTTTTCTTTCCTTGGAGGAATAGTACGGTTTCGGTGGCCCCCCCCCCCCTCCAAAGTTTACAAACAAATATATAAAGCTGAAGGTCAGATTTCAAATGAAATATATTATGTCTATTTCGTTCTGGGGGGACAGAGTTTATGTGAAATTATACTTACTAGCTGAATTTGCGTAAATTCTACTTTTTTATTATTAAAATTTTTTTAATTTTTTTTTTTTTTTACTTTTGTTCGCTCCAAACGAGGCATATTTTCACTGAAGCGTAAGGGACTACTGTGATAGGAGCCAGATTTATAGGGGTCAACCTGGTTGGGGAGTTGGGCAGAAAGATGTTTGTTCACATTACATTTAAATTTTTGCATGTTGGTACGGTTGAGAAGACAGAGAGCAAGGAGGAATTCCGTAGGCAAGCGGTTTGAGGAGAGAAGCTATTAGAATAGAAAATCTTCTGGCATTTAGGGACCCCCTACAATGAAGGGGTGAGATTTTGCTGCTAGTCAGATGGGTCAGGGGTATTTTCCAGTTTAGATATTTAGGGTGTTGGGAGTGTTTCAGACGCCGTGGTGGGCATCACCAAGCATCGTCTCACACATGTTCTCCAAGCAGTCCGATCTAAAGGGTCGACATCAGTCAGGTTGCATGCAGTCATATTGCTTCTTACACACTCGAGCAAGGTCTTCATCGGTCTAAAACGCCCCCTAGTGCCTTATTTATCTACCTCCCACAGGTAAAATGTGACACAAGGTCGGAAAGTGGGATTTGATAAGTCAGTACCCTAGAGGAAGAGTACTTATGACCCTTAAAAATTGCCTGGGCAGCCCCGTCGGCATTCCCCGGTAGGGGCGCCTCAGGCGATTAGCAATAAACTAACCCCTTCTCAAAAGGTGAGAAGGCAAAGCCTGGGAGGGGGCACCTCCTATAAATGCACAGGACAAACCCACAGACCGGCGGAATTAAGCCCCGAAGGGCAAGACAATACCGGTCTGTAGGGTGTAGTATCCATCGGAACAGATACTAAACTGTGATCCTGGCCAAGAATCGCCCCCTAGTGCCCAGGATATCAAGACGAGTAATGGAGTTTATGCAAGAGCTATTTTATTTAGACAAAAGTAAAAAAAATTACAAACAAATATTTTAAAAGAAAGACAATGCACATAAAATTGGTTACATTTGTCTTAGGCATGAAGCCCGAATCGTTATGGGTGGGGGTGGGGGGGGGGTCGTTGGACATAATATTGGTCATACATTAACTTTACCCTACGCTAGACACTCTCACCAAAATACCGCATTCTCTCTGTGGGTTGGACCTATTTAGGTGATCCCCAATTTGTATATAAAAAAAATTTTATTTGAAAAATTCATCGTGAGGGGGTGGGACAATATTTACAAAAGTTCTATACAAGATTAGTAGTGCCCCCTAACCCTCGGGGGGGGGGGGCACTACTAATCTTGTATAGAACTTTTGCAAAGGGCTATCATGCTGTACATGGTCGAACCACGTGAGATGCTGAGCGTGTAAGGTATCCGTAATTTCACCAATACCAAATTTCTGATGAAGTACGATTGATGCGATCCTTTCTCAGTATTATCATTGCAGATACTGAAAACATCCACCCCCCTCCCCAAAAGTATTTCTTTCTTTTTTCTTTTTAAGTAAAATAATTTCAATTTAATAAACATCTTTCACTTCCATAATTTGTTAATTTGTGTTGATAAAATCGCAATTTTATTCAACACATAATTTTACGTTAATAAATCAGAAAATCTTCCATAGAAAGTGGGAAGACGAAGCTGTATGTATACTATCACTTCACAGAAGCATCCGAATCTGTGCACCCCCCCCCCCCCCCATCGGCGGCAGACACCTGAATCCGTCCCTGCCATACGATGAACACTTGGGAAATCGTTGTTTCAATCAATAATTCTTAGCTTTAGTTGTGGAAGGATTGTCTCCCTTGTGATAACAAAGGCGACACCTGTAATGCCTTCTCGGGTCGACTTAATCGATTTATACATTTATTTATTTATTATAGCTCTTTGATCAATAATCCCACAAAAAGAAAAAAAAACGCATATATATATATATATATATATATATATATATATATATATAATATATATATATATATATATATAATGTAAAATAAAAATGGAATAAAGGAGAAACAAATCAACAACTAGCAAAAATATAAACTCAAAAACACATATTGAATAGTTCTACCAAAATATTTCAGTTGTAATATTTTGGTAGAACTATTCAATATGTGTTTTTGAGTTTATATTTTTGCTAGTAGTTGATTTGCTTATCCGTTATTCTATTTTTATTTTACATTTTGTCTGAAAGATTGTTTCTTTTATTCCTCATATATATATATATTTAAATTCCCGAAACAGTTTTTCATGGTAAACAACTAATGATCCCTTAAAATAGTGTTAGAAACTAACTAATATAATAACTGTAAAAAATAAATTGACTTACATGAGTGATTTTCCACTGGAAGACTTGAGACTATAAGTTGTTTTTTTTTTTTTTTTTAATTTTTTTTTTTTTTTTATATATAGTTTTAATGGTTGATAAACTTCCGAGACTATATATATATATATATATATATATATATATATATATATATATATATTATGTAATTGTTTTTATTGGTGATTGCAGCGAAAAATACATAAAAAATATTTAGATGATAAAAATCGTACATATTTCCAAGCAAGGCGTCATAGCCTGGGGGTAAAACGCCAGACTATTAACATCGAAGGTTCGATCCTTGCCTAAGTTAGCCATGCTGATGGTAGCTGTGGGCCAGAAACACACACATACACACGCATATATATATATATATATATATATATATATATATATATATATATATATATATATATGACATTTTTAATATTTTACCTACGTCATTTCTAGCTTACAGCTCCTATCAGCACAAAGAAATAACAATCTCGGACGGTTCACAGAGTCACCTTGAATCTGTAAGCGTTTGCTTTAGTCCCATAGGCCACGGGGGATTGTCACGTGATAACGGAGAAATTAAGTTATATTTATACTGAAAGCGGCGAGTATAAATATCAAGACATTCGATAGGATTCAACGGCAGAGTCGGAGTCTTGCACTGGGGCTTTAGCTGAATGTCTATTTTTAATCTTTATAACAGTGCTCTTACTTCAATTTTACTTATATATTATAATTCAGTAGAATACAAAATTTGCAACATAATTAATATTTTGTAATGATTATGCCATGAAAAATTACACATTAACAACATTTGCCCTTGTGTACATATGTTTCCGAAATGTCAATTTATTATCACTTCCATAGCAGGATAGAAAATTGACAATTATATGAATCTCTTTATATATTGTAACGTTGAATTTTTCAGAGCATGATCATTTTGTATTCTACTAAATTATAATATATGAGCTCTGTTTCACTTTAAGTATTAACCATTGAGCTCAATTTTACCTGCAGCTTGGGGATCTGTAACATTTTATTTTTTATGAAAAGTCAGTGTTATATAATATCTTTGTGATATAACTTAAGTTATAGTTATCAAACTTTTCTTTAATTATATCTAAATGAATAAATGCGAAAGTTGTTTTTTTTTAATTTATCAACCATATATTACCATCAACACGGGATAATGTTATTTTAATCAATAATACAATAGTATGCTGTCAAATACGGTATATATCGTACAAAATAAACACATATAGTCATTCAAATATCTGTCTAATTTGCATTTCTTTTTTAACCATCTATAATTAATTAATGTTTGCTGTTATTCATTTATGATTATATTATTTTATTTTCCCTGTGTATCTACAATAGTTTTGTCTAAATTAACAGTTATTTAATGATGTAAGTAATTTAATTTTTTTTAAATGAATAAATTACAAAAAAAAATATTCTTAAAATATCAAAGGAGATAATTTAGATGAAACTAAACAGATATATCGAGTTCACAGAAAAGGGTACATGATTGGTCTCTCTCTCTCTATATCTCTCTCTAGCGCTCTCTCTCTATCTATCTATCTATCTATCTCTTAAGCGTGCTCTCTCTCTCTATCTCTTTCTCTAGCGTTCGCTCTCTCTCTCTCTCTCTCTCTCTCTAGCGCTCTCTCTCCCTCGCGCTCTCTCTCTCTCTCTCAAGGGAGAGGGGGGGGGGCTCCTTTAAAAATAATAAAAAATCAAATTTGGCATCGTCATCACTACGTGTCCTTCCCCTTCTCTCACCCTCCCCTTTTCTAGTGACGATAGATTTTCTTTATTTATTGGTTTTGAAGTACATGATGTATTTATGAAATAAAAGAGCAAAAATATCTAAGTATAAAATCTGAAATAAAAACGTCTTTTACTTAAAATAAAATTGGACTTTCTGTTTAAATTGTAAGCTTTTTTTAATGTAAAGTTTTCTTTAACTTCTTAATAAATCCCCCCACCCAATATAAAATAAATTTAAAAAACAGGCATGCTGATTTTTTTATTAACCCCCTACTCTTTAGGAAAGGGGGTATTTTTCATTTCATTTGGCGTTAATTCCTATTTCAGTCACGTAAATTATTTAAAATGAAATAAGTTTCGGCATTACTTATAATGAACTTATATTTTTTTACTTAAACCATGTTTTAGTAAAAAAAAAAAAAAAAAAAGTAAACATTAAAAACCCTAAGTTATATCAATTTTCATCGTACACATGAAACGTCAAAATAAAAATTAGATCGGAAAAATAGTCGTCATCTAAACAAGTCAAATAAGAGGCTAGCTAAGGAAGAACGATTACTCACGGTTATAAACATGTCTTTTTTAATTACAAAAATATGAAAGGAAGTTATCATTCTTCCTTAACTTGCATATTTCTCTTTGTTTATAATCTTTATACTCTTCAGCCCACTTTACATTTCGGCATTTTATGTGTACAATAAAACTTGTCATACCATACTCGCAGGCATTACCTTCTCCTTTTATGAGGTGATACTCCCAGGTATTACCTCCTCTATCTTGAAGGAGGTATTTCCGACCAGGCATAACCACATCCTTTGGGGGGGGGGGGACTCCGATGCTTTATCTTCCCTCTTGGGTGTTTGTGTAGTATATTTTCATTCCTCATAATACATTCCTCTCGGGCATTACCTTCTCCCTTCTTTTTTTTTTTGGGGGGGGGGGGGGGGGTAGTATAATATATGTTCGTTCCTCACGATATCATCGTCCCAGGATGATTTTCTCCCTTTTTTAGGGGATAGGGGTAGTTTACTATCTAGTCTGTTTCATGATACCATCCTCCCAAGCATTAACTTCTCTTTTGGGAGGAAAAAGGTAGTGTTCATTCGCGATGATATAATACTTTTAGTCATTACCTCTTTTTGTGGGTGAGGGAGGTCAATGTATGCAGTTTGTTCATTATGATATCATGCCCCAGACCTAGCAAAGATATGCGACCGGAGGGAACATATATTTGCTAGTAATATATATATATATATATATATATATATATATATATATATATATATATATATATGAAGCAATCCAACAAAAGATATAAGCGTCAACTAATATCTTATAATTAGTGAAACATCCGGATAAAAACTGAAGCACAATATACTGACAAAATCTTCAACGAATAGAGGGCGATATTAAAGTGTCTGAACGACGTTAATAGAACGGAAGATTTGTCATATCTGGTTGAATCGCTGGCGAGCGAAGATTAATTATTTTTTCGCTCTGGTTGCAAGATACGACCGGGATTTAATCTTATTTTTGCTCAATTCGGATTTAACGGACTCTCTAATTGAACAACGAACTTTGATTTGATTTGGGTTGCCCATATCAGGATTTTGGAATTTTAAGTGAGTTTATTGAACTTTCTATATTATTTGATTTATTTATCGTTGTAATAATTAACATAAACATTGGATACTTTTCACTTCATCGATTATTGACACATTTCGCGACTGGATAACTTTGTCAGCTCCTTCAATTTCTCGTATTTGGACTGCTATTTATAACCTGGATTAATCTTCAGTCAACCCTCTGGATGTCTTTCCTGATTATGTTTTTCAAATTGTATGACCTGGATGGATTGTATAGATTCAACAAAAAAGTATGTTTTTGGGTTGATATATTTGATGTTATGTATTTGTGTATATATTTTTATATATTTTCAAAATTTAATTTTATTACCTGTAGTAGTATAACTGCGGTAATGGTCCTCTGAAGAGAAGAATTATCTTTGAAAACTCATGAGCTAAGGACTTTAAGATACTTTGCTTGAACTTTGAATTCTAATAAAATTTGATTAACACCTTATTTTATTACTTCATTTTATATTATAATATATATATATATATATATATATATAGGTAATAATAAAAACTTTGATCGTATGGCCATGTTGAAAGAATGGATGAGAGTTCTTGGGTTAGTAGATGTAGAACAGTTAAGGTTGTTAGAATTAAATATCCCTGGAAACAAGTTCAATTCTCGCATGTGAGAATGCAGTAACAATTATGTAGATAAGTACAAAACAGAAACAGGGCAACAGCTTTTGTGAGAAGGAACACAACAACAATCGTATATAAGTTTAAAACCGTTTTACTTGTGAGAAAACATGAGGGCAAATATATACAACAAATGGTGAGTTCAAAGTTCAGAAAGGAGAAAGTTAATTTAGGTTTGCGAAAACGTGCTTTCGCAAACTTATCTTGTGGGAGTTCTGGTAACAGGTTGCACGTGCGCCCACCTCCATTCTGGCTCTTGTCGAGATGTAGTCACTTCAGTCCAAGAGGGTTGGTAACAGGAAGGAGTGGGGGCTCTCTGCAACTGCCATCGTGGGCTTTGTCTCAGAAGCATCCAGCCGCGGTTCTACCATGTTCAAAGGTGGGTCGAAAAGAGGTCATGACACAGTGTGCAAGCGTTTTTATGGGCTGACTCACATGACCCCTAAGAGAGTAGGGGTTGGGATGCCTGACAGCCAATCCGTGAGACCCTTAAGGGACAAGGCTGCAGCCAGTCAGTGAGGGGGACGTTGATAAATTCCAATAAGGTAGCAGGGTCAGTTGGCAATGGAAGGCCAAGGAAAACATGGCAGGAAGTGATAAGGGTCGACTTGAGAGAAAATGTGATAAATAAAGACCTTGCCAGATATAGGTTACTTTCTAAGTTAGTTTCTAAACGCTGTCCAATACATGCCATCATGTAAAACGGACGTTAAACAGAATACAATGATTTTTGTGTTATTTTAAAGCTGTTGTATTTTTTATTCAATAAATATTCCATAAAATTAAAAATAATTCAATGTGAAATTATCAAAGTTATGTTAATGCGAGAAAAAAGTGCACAAAAAAAAAGTTTTTAGGTTTTTTTTAAATAGAGAAGAAATAGAGAAAAGAGGAGATTAGTATTATGTTTTTAAATTGTCACGAATCGGATAAAAAAAAAAGTGCACACATACGTAAAGTTTTTTGTTTTATTTTTTAAATAGAGAAGAAATAGAGAAAAGAGGAGATTAGCATTATGTTTTTAAATTGTCACGAATCGGATAAAAAAAAGTGCACACATACGTAAAGTTTTTTGTTTTTTTTTTTAATAGAGAAGAAATAGAGAAAAGAGGAGATTAGCATTATGTTTTTAAATTGTCACGAATCGGATAAAAAAAAGTGCACACATACGTAAAGTTTTTTGTTTTGTTTTTTAATAGAGAAGAAATAGAGAAAAGAGGAGATTAGCATTATGTTTTTAAATTGTCACGAATCGGATAAAAAAAAGTGCACACATACGTAAAGTTTTTTGGTTTTTTTTTTAATAGAGAAGAAATAGAGAAAAGAGGAGATTAGCATTATGTTTTTAAATTGTCACGAATCGGATAAAAAAAAAGTGCACACATACGTAAAGTTTTTTGTTTTTTTTTTTTAATAGAGAAGACATAGAGAAAAGAGGAGATTAGCATTATGTTTTTAAATTGTCACGAATCGGATAAAAAAAAGTGCACACATACGTAAAGTTTGTTTTTTTTTTAAATAGAGAAGACATAGAGAAAAGAGGAGATTAGCATTATGTTTTTAAATTGTCACGAATCGGATAAAAAAAAGTGCACACATACGTAAAGTTTTTTTTTTTTTAAATAGAGAAGACATAGAGAAAAGAGGAGATTAGCATTATGTTTTTAAATTGTCACGAATCGGATAAAAAAAAGTGCACACATACGTAAAGTTTTGTTTTTTTTTAAATAGAGAAGACATAGAGAAAAGAGGAGATTAGCATTATGTTTTTAAATTGTCACGAATCGGATAAAAAAAAGTGCACACATACGTAAAGTTTTGTTTTTTTTTAAATAGAGAAGACATAGAGAAAAGAGGAGATTAGCATTATGTTTTTAAATTGTCACGAATCGGATAAAAAAAAAAGTGCACACATACGTAAAGTTTTTTGGTTTTTTTTTTAATAGAGAAGAAATAGAGAAAAGAGGAGATTAGCATTATGTTTTTAAATTGTCACGAATCGGATAAAAAAAAAAGTGCACACATACGTAAAGTTTTTTGTTTTTTTTTTTAATAGAGAAAAGAGGAGATTAGCATTATGTTTTTAAATTGTCACGAATCGGATAAAAAAAAGTGCACACATACGTAAAGTTTTTTTTTTTTTTAAATAGAGAAGACATAGAGAAAAGAGGAGATTAGCATTATGTTTTTAAATTGTCACGAATCGGATAAAAAAAAGTGCACACATACGTAAAGTTTTTTTTTTTTTTAAATAGAGAAGACATAGAGAAAAGAGGAGATTAGCATTATGTTTTTAAATTGTCACGAATCGGATAAAAAAAAGTGCACACATACGTAAAGTTTGTTTTTTTTTTAAATAGAGAAGACATAGAGAAAAGAGGAGATTAGCATTATGTTTTTAAATTGTCACGAATCGGATAAAAAAAAGTGCACACATACGTAAAGTTTTTTTTTTTTTTAAATAGAGAAGACATAGAGAAAAGAGGAGATTAGCATTATGTTTTTAAATTGTCACGAATCGGATAAAAAAAAGTGCACACATACGTAAAGTTTTTGTTTTTTTTTTAATAGAGAAGACATAGAGAAAAGAGGAGATTAGCATTATGTTTTTAAATTGTCACGAATCGGATAAAAAAAAGTGCACACATACGTAAAGTTTTTTTGTTTTTTTAATAGAGAAGACAGAGAAAAGAGGAGATTAGCATTATGTTTTTAAATTGTCACGAATCGGATAAAAAAAAGTGCACACATACGTAAAGTTTTTTTTTTTTTTAAATAGAGAAGACATAGAGAAAAGAGGAGATTAGCATTATGTTTTTAAATTGTCACGAATCGGATAAAAAAAAGTGCACACATACGTAAAGTTTTTTTTTTTTTAAATAGAGAAGACATAGAGAAAAGAGGAGATTAGCATTATGTTTTTAAATTGTCACGAATCGGATAAAAAAAAGTGCACACATACGTAAAGTTTTTTTTTTTTTTTAATAGAGAAGACATAGAGAAAAGAGGAGATTAGCATTATGTTTTTAAATTGTCACGAATCGGATAAAAAAAAAAGTGCACACATACGTAAAGTTTTGTTTTTTTTTTAATAGAGAAGACATAGAGAAAAGAGGAGATTAGCATTATGTTTTTAAATTGTCACGAATCGGATAAAAAAAAGTGCACACATACGTAAAGTTTTTTTTTTTTTAAATAGAGAAGACATAGAGAAAAGAGGAGATTAGCATTATGTTTTTAAATTGTCACGAATCGGATAAAAAAAAGTGCACACATACGTAAAGTTTTGTTTTTTTTTAAATAGAGAAGACATAGAGAAAAGAGGAGATTAGCATTATGTTTTTAAATTGTCACGAATCGGATAAAAAAAAGTGCACACATACGTAAAGTTTTTTTTTTTTTTAAATAGAGAAGACATAGAGAAAAGAGGAGATTAGCATTATGTTTTTAAATTGTCACGAATCGGATAAAAAAAAAGTGCACACATACGTAAAGTTTTTTTTTTTTTTAAATAGAGAAGACATAGAGAAAAGAGGAGATTAGCATTATGTTTTTAAATTGTCACGAATCGGATAAAAAAAAGTGCACACATACGTAAAGTTTTTTTTTTTTTAAATAGAGAAGACATAGAGAAAAGAGGAGATTAGCATTATGTTTTTAAATTGTCACGAATCGGATAAAAAAAAGTGCACACATACGTAAAGTTTTTTTTTTTTTTTAATAGAGAAGACATAGAGAAAAGAGGAGATTAGCATTATGTTTTTAAATTGTCACGAATCGGATAAAAAAAAAAGTGCACACATACGTAAAGTTTTGTTTTTTTTTTAATAGAGAAGACATAGAGAAAAGAGGAGATTAGCATTATGTTTTTAAATTGTCACGAATCGGATAAAAAAAAGTGCACACATACGTAAAGTTTTGTTTTTTTTTAAATAGAGAAGACATAGAGAAAAGAGGAGATTAGCATTATGTTTTTAAATTGTCACGAATCGGATAAAAAAAAGTGCACACATACGTAAAGTTTTTTTTTTTTTTTTTTAATAGAGAAGAAATAGAGAAAAGAGGAGATTAGCATTATGTTTTTAAATTGTCACGAATCGGATAAAAAAAAAAGTGCACACATACGTAAAGTTTTGTTTTTTTTTAAATAGAGAAGACATAGAGAAAAGAGGAGATTAGCATTATGTTTTTAAATTGTCACGAATCGGATAAAAAAAAGTGCACACATACGTAAAGTTTGTTTTTTTTTTAAATAGAGAAGACATAGAGAAAAGAGGAGATTAGCATTATGTTTTTAAATTGTCACGAATCGGATAAAAAAAAGTGCACACATACGTAAAGTTTTTTTTTTTTTAAATAGAGAAGACATAGAGAAAAGAGGAGATTAGCATTATGTTTTTAAATTGTCACGAATCGGATAAAAAAAAGTGCACACATACGTAAAGTTTTTTTTTTTTTAATAGAGAAGACATAGAGAAAAGAGGAGATTAGCATTATGTTTTTAAATTGTCACGAATCGGATAAAAAAAAGTGCACACATACGTAAAGTTTTTTTTTTTTTTAAATAGAGAAGACATAGAGAAAAGAGGAGATTAGCATTATGTTTTTAAATTGTCACGAATCGGATAAAAAAAAGTGCACACATACGTAAAGTTTTTAGTTTTTTTTTTAATAGAGAAGAAATAGAGAAAAGAGGAGATTAGCATTATGTTTTTAAATTGTCACGAATCGGATAAAAAAAAAAGTGCACACATACGTAAAGTTTTTAGTTTTTTAAATAGAGAAGAAATAGAGAAAAGAGGAGATTAGCATTATGTTTTTAAATTGTCACGAATCGGATAAAAAAAAGTGCACACATACGGAAGGTTTTTTTTTTTTTTTTTTTAATAGAGAAGACATAGAGAAAAGAGGAGATTAGCATTATGTTTTTAAATTGTCACGAATCGGATAAAAAAAAGTGCACACATACGTAAAGTTTTTTTTTTTTTTTTTAATAGAGAAGACATAGAGAAAAGAGGAGATTAGCATTATGTTTTTAAATTGTCACGAATCGGATAAAAAAAAAAGTGCACACATACGTAAAGTTTTTTGTTTTTTTTTTAATAGAGAAGACATAGAGAAAAGAGGAGATTAGCATTATGTTTTTAAATTGTCACGAATCGGATAAAAAAAAGTGCACACATACGTAAAGTTTTTAGTTTTTTAAATAGAGAAGACATAGAGAAAAGAGGAGATTAGCATTATGTTTTTAAATTGTCACGAATCGGATAAAAAAAAGTGCACACATACGTAAAGTTTTTTTTTTTTTTTTTTAATAGAGAAGAAATAGAGAAAAGAGGAGATTAGCATTATGTTTTTAAATTGTCACGAATCGGATAAAAAAAAAAGTGCACACATACGTAAAGTTTTTTGTTTTTTTTTAATAGAGAAGACATAGAGAAAAGAGGAGATTAGCATTATGTTTTTAAATTGTCACGAATCGGATAAAAAAAAGTGCACACATACGTAAAGTTTTTAGTTTTTTAAATAGAGAAGACATAGAGAAAAGAGGAGATTAGCATTATGTTTTTAAATTGTCACGAATCGGATAAAAAAAGTGCACACATACGTAAAGTTTTTAGTTTTTTAAATAGAGAAGAAATAGAGAAAAGAGGAGATTAGCATTATGTTTTTAAATTGTCACGAATCGGATAAAAAAAAGTGCACACATACGTAAAGTTTTTAGTTTTTTAAATAGAGAAGACATAGAGAAAAGAGGAGATTAGCATTATGTTTTTAAATTGTCACGAATCGGATAAAAAAAAGTGCACACATACGTAAAGTTTTTTTTTTTTTAAATAGAGAAGACATAGAGAAAAGAGGAGATTAGCATTATGTTTTTAAATTGTCACGAATCGGATAAAAAAAAGTGCACACATACGTAAAGTTTTTAGTTTTTTAAATAGAGAAGAAATAGAGAAAAGAGGAGATTAGCATTATGTTTTTAAATTGTCACGAATCGGATAAAAAAAAGTGCACACATACGTAAAGTTTTTAGTTTTTTAAATAGAGAAGAAATAGAGAAAAGAGGAGATTAGCATTATGTTTTTAAATTGTCACGAATCGGATAAAAAAAAGTGCACACATACGTAAAGTTTTTTGGGTTTTAAATAGAGAAGAAATAGAGAAAAGAGGAGATTAGCATTATGTTTTTAAATTGTCACGAATCGGATAAAAAAAAGTGCACACATACGTAAAGTTTTTTGGGTTTTTTTTAAATAGAGAAGAAATAGAGAAAAGAGGAGATTAGCATTATGTTTTTAAATTGTCACGAATCGGATAAAAAAAAAAGTGCACACATACGTAAAGTTTTTTTGTTTTTTAAATAGAGAAGAAATAGAGAAAAGAGGAGATTAGCATTATGTTTTTAAATTGTCACGAATCGGATAAAAAAAAAAGTGCACACATACGTAAAGTTTTTTTTTAAATAGAGAAGAAATAGAGAAAAGAGGAGATTAGCATTATGTTTTTAAATTGTCACGAATCGGATAAAAAAAGTGCACACATACGTAAAGTTTTTTGGGTTTTTTTTTAAATAGAGAAGAAATAGAGAAAAGAGGAGATTAGCATTATGTTTTTAAATTGTCACGAATCGGATAAAAAAAAGTGCACACATACGTAAAGTTTTTTGGGTTTTTTTTAAATAGAGAAGACATAGAGAAAAGAGGAGATTAGCATTATGTTTTTAAATTGTCACGAATCGGATAAAAAAAAAAGTTCCGAACATTTTTCCTTCCTACCCGATAGATTGTCTTAGAAGATTTTTTTGTGGTACCATTTAATTAATAGTTTATTTTTCCACATTTTCTGAAGATACCATGGAAGCTAAAACGTGATAATTCCTTTCTTTGAAACATTAATCTCAAACCTTTCGAAAGGGGATCACGTAATGTGCAGTTTAAAAAAAAAGGAAATAATAACTATAATATATTATTATATTATTTATTAAAATAAAATAAAATAATTTGTTTACTGTTGTAAACTACAAAATGTATTTTGATATTATTTTAGTGCAGAGTGAATAAACACCAAAAAAGCAGTGAATCGAAAAATATGTCTTTTACTAAATTTCTTCCCGGTTCTACATGAGTGGCAGGGGGCTTCCATTCTTTGAAGCATCGCTAAACAAAATGAAATTATTGATAGTATTAAATTTCCAATCAATAAAATCGATTAGAAGTACAATTTCCTTTTCTACCACTCCAGAAAGTACCCGACTCCTAATGCAATCCTCTACCTGTATAAGATTACTGCTGCCACATCTGGGGAGGTGCCACTCAACGACTTCGCAATCTAGTGTGAGATTATCTCTTCCGTACCTAACAGCCCCTTTCTCACAAAAGAGACGTTATTAGTCTTTCTCTACTCTCTCGATATTTCAATGGTAGGTGTTCGACTGAGCGTCACAGGATAAATTGTATATACGTTAAGCATTTTGAAATATTGTTACTGGTAAAGATAGCTTCCCCCTTCCTCTGATTTAAGACACACTTTAGTTAATAACACGAAAATAATATATTCTTAAACTATATTTTGTTTTTATTAAAAATATTTGAAGCTATCTTTATTAAAACCCAGCAACCTACAATAAATAACATTACGTATGAAACGAGTAACAACATTTTAAAATTCTTAATCTAAATACAATTTATCCTGTGACGCGAATTCTGACATCCAGGAATTAAAATTGTCAACATTCTTTTGGAACTGCACCGGTTTGTTCTTTTGATGTCTATCAACTTCACGTACGGCGATCTCGGCTGCTTTTTGAAATTTTCTTTTTTTTTTTCTTCAGATTTTTGTTCGTTTGTTTTTATCACCCGAAGATTATTCGACGAAGAACCGAAAGTAATCGTGATACTTATGGAACATTTTTTTTTTAAATTTTGACACAAAAAAGAAAAATTTTGTTTAAATGAAAGAATGCTGTCTAAATACACACACAATATATATATATATATATATATATATATATATATATATATATATATATATATATATATATGAATGATTTTTTATTCAAACATGTACATAGTCTGCTACATTGGCATGTCGATGTTATCGATTTACAGCTATCAAGAGCTGAGGTCTCATCAGGTAGGATTTTTTTTTGTGATCCAACCCTTTCGGTGAAGTCTTTGATAGCTGTAGATCGATAACATCGACATGCCAGTGTAGCAGACTATGTACATGTTTGAATAAAAAATCATTCATAATACAGCTCTATATTCTTATTGAACACTTTTTTATAAGCCCGGTTTGATTCCCTTTGGATTTCTACCCTGTGGATTTTTACCCTACCTGGATTAACACTGAAACCAATAACAGGAACACTTGATTGACTTCCACGGCGAAAATATGCTGTGAACAAATATCTACAAATTACCGCTTTGAATCTCCTATAATAACTGGATTACATACATATAACGCATGTAAAAGGGAATTCTAAAAATATAAGGACTAACGCCACCGAGGTATGACGACTTTTTCCCCAATAGAATGTGGGTTAAAACCAATTTATTAATTTCCTCCAACCAATTCATCCAAGAACTATATTAGTTCATCGAAGCTCAAATTCTGTCTTACTTCGATTTTCTCCTGAATAACTCATAACACCCGGACCATATTTATAACGTTTCCTGATATGATTCACCGTCCCACATCTAATGTCATTCCAGTTTGACTTATTGGTTTGAACGCCAAATTCATATAGGACCCCAATCGGAGAAATATGATAATTATTTCCTATGAAATGCGTTCTATCCTCTTTATAAACCAGCAAAATTAACGGGAAACCAACAGAATTAACAGAAAACTTCCTCCTGCTCCCCCATTTCTATCATGTACTCATGCACCTGTCCGTGCACGGATGTTAATATAGTCCCAACTATACAGCTAATCTATTATATTACATCCTTTATTTTCCTAGTCACCCTTGACCCTTCTCCTATAATAATGTTTTATAAGGTGTCTTTTCTCCCCCTAAATCTTACCGTTGTCCATACATTCCCATGTGCTGTTCCTCCTACCCTAATCATCTCATTACGCAATGTTTTTCTTAAAAAACCTCTAGTAAAGGAGCCTTGATAATAATCAACCGTTATCCCCTGAACTTATTTAAACTTCTATCTGATTTTCATTTATAGTTCTAAGCCCTTATTAATTAATTCTAATATTATTAATTATCTCCTTTATATTTATCTTATATTTTCATTTTATATTTCTAATTTTTAATATCATCTCCTTATTGGTACCTTTTTTTTATCTTTAATTTTATTTATTATTAATTTTACCTCTATTATTTCTTAATTTACCTTTATTTTATATTATAAGTTAACAATTTTTATTTACTTATTTATAATTTTATTAACTTAATTATTTTCTTATATATTTTTATGTATGTGTATATATGTGCGTTTGTATATGAATATATATATGTATGTATATATGTGCGCATATGTATGTATTTTTATATTGTTCATATATTCGTATTCCTTTATATTTCTATTATCGAACTTACATTTTTATTTTACTTTATTTTATCTTCTATATTTTATATTTTATTTATTTTTTATTTTATTTTATTTTATTTTACTATATTACACTTCATTCTTTATTTTATGTATTTCTATATTTTTATATTTTTTTATATATTTTTAATTTTTTAATTTTTTAATTCTTTTATATTTTCTTATATTTTTATACTTTAATATTTTTTTATATTTTATTTTTATTTATATTTATTTTTATTTTTATTTTTTTCATTTGTTATTTTATTTTTTACTTCTTATCCTCTGATTTTATTTTTCCTTCATATATTCTATTATTTTTATATTATATTTTATTTTATTTTATTTTTACTCTTTATTTTTGTTCTTATTTTTATTTTTTTCATTTTTTCTTACTAATCTTTATAATGTTTATAAGGTTTTATTATTATCATTATCAGTTTTATCTTTATATTTTTATTTTATATCTATAACTTATTCTTTTTCCAATATTGGTCTATGTACACCCTCCTGCCAATGGATGTTCCTCTAAGACGAACTTGTTATTTTTTCCTTGAATTTCTGTAAGATGTGGTGCTATAGGCGCTGATGAAGTGACGTTTTGGAGTAGCTTTTGTTGATTTTTAAAAAAATTAAAGAATGAAATTAAGTATTTCAAGAATGTTTTGGAAACGACCGTACGCCATAATAGACTTGTTGTTCTAATTCTTTGAGCAATTGGAATCTTATAATTCACTAAATCTCCTTATATATATATATATATATATATATATATATATATATATATATATATATATATATATATATATATATATATATTTGGGCAGCATTCTTTCATTGATTAAAGAGAAGCAAGAAGAGTCTCTGCTTGTTCATTTTTCATCCCTTTTTTTTTTTCCTAACTGGTGAACAATGATCTAACTAATGTCGACAGGAACTGGCCATACTTGCGAGCGCTATCGACTCTCCTGACAGGTGATACGATAGTTCAACAATTAAAAAAAATCGGTGTTAAAAACCTTTTTAAAAACGCCCCCCCCCACACACACACACACACTCATATCGGGCGTGGTTGACAGTGGGTTTGTAAGACCGGATGAATAATGATTCGAGGACAGGAAGGCGATGGGAGATGGTTGTTCTAGTCATGTTTATTATTATGAGAGACGTATTCTTTTAAACATATATGTGACATTACTTATTATACGCAATACGCCTAGTATTAATATAGATTTGAATGTTGCATTGAGAAAGCTCTGATACGTGTGGGTGTGTCGTCATAGGATGTCTGTAAAAATGTCCTTGTCAATAGATTTTTGAATCCTGTGTTCAAAAACGATTTGTATCGAGGTGAAGACAGTCAGCATCTCTGTACGAGTCAAAGATATTAGAAATCTATTTCTGTATTTGTAAATGATGTAAAAAAAAAAAAATGATGTAAGTTTATTTTCAAAAAATATAATTAAATATGAATAACTGGGATCGATACTGTTCGCATTGATTTACATACAATTTACTTGCGGATCGTTTTAATCTTTAAAAGCCAGACTTGAGACCTTGTACTGCTAACCCCCTGAACACACACACACACACACACACACACACACGCTGAAAGATTTTCACTGATTTTCTTGCATTCTTAAGAATATATTAATTTTTATTAACATATTTAACATATTAATATTAATATTAGCATATTAATATTAACATATTTCATATTAACATAAAGACTTGTAACATAACATTAATATTAACTTGTAAATATACTTGTAACTTGTAACATAACATTAATATTAACATATTAATATTAATATTAACATATTTCATATTAACATAAAGACTTGTAACATAACATATTAATATTAGCTTGTAAACATACTTGTAACATAACATATTAATATTAACATATTAATATTAACATATTTCATATTAACATAAAGACTTGTAACATAACATATTAATATTGACTTGTAAACATACTTGTAACTTGTAACATAACATATTAATATGAAATATATTAATATTAATATTAACATATTTCATATTAACATAAAGACTTGTAACATAACATATTAATATTAACTTGTAAACATACTTGTAACTTGTAACATAACATATTAATATTAACATATTAATATTAATATTAACATATTTCATATTAACATAAAGACTTGTAACATAACATATTAATATTAACTTGTAAACATACTTGTAACTTGTAACATAACATATTAATATTAACATATTAATATTAACATATTTCATATTAACATAAAGACTTGTAACATAACATATTAATATTAACTTGTAAACATACTTGTAACTTGTAACATAACATATTAATATTAACATATTAATATTAATATAAACATATTTCATATTAACATAAAGACTTGTAACATAACATATTAATATTAACTTGTAAACATACTTGTAACTTGTAACATAACATATTAATATTAACATATTAATATTAATATTAACATATTTCATATTAACATAAAGACTTGTAACATAACATATTAATATTTACTTGTAAACATACTTGTAACTTGTAACATAACATTAATATTAACATATTAATATTAATATTAACATATTAATATTAACATATTAATATTAATATTAACATATTTTATATTAACATAAAGACTTGTAACATAACATATTAATATTAACTTGTAAACATACTTGTAACATAACATATTAATATTAACATATTAATAGTAATATTAACATATTTCATATTAACATAAAGACTTGTAACATAACATATTAATATTAACTTGTAAACATACTTGTAACTTGTAACATAACATATTAATATTAACATATTAATATTAATATTAACATATTAATATTAACATATTAATATTAATATTAACATATTTCTTCAGAATACTCTCAATTAAGCACCAGCTTTTCAGATTATCAAAACTAGTTTGAAAACAAAAATGATTTGTTAGATTTCTATGCAATTCTCACATAAAATGTTTCTTCCTATTTGATTTTTTCACCGATCCTAATGTCTCCTATGATTCGTTACCTGAATTCAAATTGCATTTTCTATGCTTATAATTGTAAATTATTAGTTATTATTAGTGTTACCTTCTCAGCCTTGTGTCATACATGCAGAAACCAAGTTGTCATGGTCACTACAGAAAAAAAACATTAAAGTTCACAATAGTTATTCATACCATGGTAGCCAGTTTCTTGGCCTTTTGGCTAAGATCAAAGTGTAGTATCTGTTCCGATGGATACTGCACGCCTGTCCTGTGCAGTTCTAGGAGGTCCACCCTCCCAGGCTTTGCCTCCCCTCTTTGGGGAGGAGTAAGTTTATTGCTTACTGTCTGAGGCACCCCTACCGGGGAATACCGACGGGGCTGCCCAGGCAATTTTTAAATGGCCAGAGTGCTCACCTCTCGAGCGCTGGCTTTTCAAACCCCACTTTCTCGAACCGATCTTGGGTCACATCTTACTTGTGGGAGTAAGATAAAACTGGCCTTGTGCCTAACTCCTGGGGAGGAGTAAATAAAACCATGGTAGCCAGTTGTTCCTCTTGTATGCACTTCTCCGATGATCCGCCGAGACTGAGGTAATGTCGTCCTGTAATTAAAACTTCTTAGTCATACTTTCAAAAAGACTAACTCGACACAAAGCTGATAGAAGACAGTGGACATTTATTCAACGTGATCTTCATTCCAAATCACTAACTAGTGGAGGAGGGCAGAGAGAGAGAGGGAGAGAAATCACTGATTAGTGTTAGCTTATTAGTCTGTTTTTATACGTCCGAACACTTCCTGTGCTTTCAAACGAACTCTCTTTTCTATCACCCTCTCTCGTTTACTCCTATAACGTCATGTCCGTTTCTAGTACATTTCCACAGTCTAAGCAACTTTCAACTCAAGATCATCTAGTTGACCTCTGCTAACCCCTCAGCAGTTTCCATTTCCTGTTATTCTCAACTAACTAAATTATATACTATTCTTCTTTTTGTAATTTGTTCAACAACCACCCTAACCCCTCAATGAAATTGTAAAAAAGTAAATATATATATTCTAAAAGACTGGGGGAACATTGTAAGTGGGTCAGCCCATCGAGTGAATGCGGTATTGCGATGACTACAAGTATGGATGGATGCCATTAATAACTGAATATGTTGGATGGTATTGTCAGTATAGATGTACGTAAGCAAAATAACAAGACAACAAGCAAAAAAATCTACAGAACTTTAGTAGTATACTGCACCACGCATCACCCGTTGGTTCGGTATTTGTTATATATATTATTAAATATCTATCTTCATCGCCCTCTCTTTTCTTCTCTCTCTCTCTCTCTCTCTCTCCATTCTTTACAAGAACCGGATGTGACACAAGATTTAATATATATACTATCTACCCGCTCAATATATCTTACATTATTACCATTATTATTTCTAACTAGCAGGAATGCCAGTAATAAATGATGACTCGTGTACTCCTGATTCCAACCCTCAACAGCATATTACTATTTGTAGCTGTGATACCGATATTTATGAAATTGTTGACGAAAAATGCTCCTAATTTGCAAGGGAATGTTTTATGCTCATTTTAATATTGCCGGATGATCTGCAAAATGGTTAGTAAAACAAGACCAACAACATAGCTGTTAACTAATTCTTGTTTACGTTCCAGGATATATTTGCTCGTACGAACAAGCATATCAAAAACTCATATAATAACCTTTGAAGTGATCCTGGTCAATCGTTTTCAAGAAAAAAATGTCTATACAGGGTGCTGGCAATATTTGTTTACAATTTTCAGCTGCTAATTTTATGCATTTGTTATAAACCCCATGAGATTCTACGTATTGACACTTTGATGGTTCTTTACACTTTTCATATTTTCATTTCAAAATTTAAGTATTTTACAAAGTTGGAGAAACTACAGGAAAGTGGGGAGGGAGGGGGGCTCTCAAAGTATCCAACAAACAAATAAAAGCGACGTTTTTTGTGTGGCTGTAGTTTAGACAGACACCGATAATGTTATTATTATTTCTTCATCATCATCATCAGCATCATCATCATCTGTAAAGTTGAAATGTACATGAGAGCATTTTAACTTTACAGACGCTTTTTCAAGTTATAAACTACTTGCCGTTATAATTCAAAAATGAGCACAACAGTAAAGTCATAATTTGTAAAGACACTAAAACTAATACCGCCTGAAGATGATTTGACGATTGAAATCGAAAGTACTTGCAAAAAAGAAAAAAGAATGGAACAAGAAACCCATGGATCATATTTACATCAATTTGACCGGAACATTAGATGGACAATTCGGAAAATTGAAAAAATAAAAAAAAGTCACATCAAACAAAACCACTCCGTGTTATTTAATAATGTTTGCCTAAATGAAAATATGCTGCCTAAATACACACAATTTAAACTAATAATGTTTGCCTAAATAAATATATATATATATATATATATATATATATATGTACTATATATATATATATGTACTTTATATATATATATATATATTTTATATATATACTATATATATATATATGTACTTTATATATATATATATATATATTTTATATATATATATATATATATATATATATAAATTTTATACGTACATAAAAGTAATCCATGGACACGTGTTTCTGGCTATGAGCCGTCATCAGCATAGCTAACTACCCTATTGCGTCACTACATGGACTCTTCCTGACACTATGGATAGTAATAATGGTGGTGAGAGAGAGATAGAGAGAGAGAGAGAGAGAGAGAGTAAGAGATCGCTATACCAATCGAGAAGCAGTCTCTGACAGCACATTACTTATTTTCTGTAAATATATACTCTTGTTAATTACCTCCTTGTTGTCTTATTTCTTTTCGGCCCTATAAGGCTACAACAAATATGTGTTTAAAAAATCTAATTTCTAATATGAATGCTGATAAAAAAAATGTTCAACATGAATTAAATCCGCAAAACTCGAAAATTATGTTAAAAAGTTGATGTTTTGTAAAATAATAAAATGTCTTATCTTTCTATGTCAATTATAACTTGACTAAGTTAAACTATAACTGTTTCTTATTCGAAATGTTGTGTTTCATTAATGATCTACCATATAAAGTTATCTTGTCGGATATTCAAAGTTAGATCCAAATAACCTTTAAGCTGGCATATCAGACTTTGCATCTGACAAGCCAATTTTCATTCGTTATTGTTGTACCATGTTATTAGCAATATAATAATGTACTTAGCTACAATTTATTTTTTTAAATTACTTCGTTCGACCCAGAGGACTTTTAATATATAACATTTCGAAATAGTTATCTAAAAGTAAAAATCAGCAACAGGGATAAAAAGGACCACGCAGTGTTCCTTGTTCATCTGCGGGCAACGTCGGTGATGCCTGCTTGTATTTTATGTTGATAGCATTCATAATAATCTAAGTAATCTTGTCAATTACACGAACAATAAAAACAAAACAAAAAAAAAACGGTCATAAAAAAAACGTTGTCCTTAAACTTTGAAAGAAAAAGAAAACAATGAACACGTGTATGAATCATGTTTGCTTGACAGTGAAATAAGATATGACGTCTTGCTGATAGGGTATGACCTATTACCTCAAATAAAAAATTATATATATATATATATATATATATATATATATATATATATATATATATATATATATATGAGAGAGAGAGAGGGAGAAACGAATGATTCCGATCTGAAGTTTGAGGCTAACTCTGAAACAGGTGATGCCGAATACAGGCAATCATGCACTAAAACGGCTGATACACCGTGGTGAATGTTGTCTTTAAAGAGAGGGGCTTCTGCCTATGTTAAGGAACTCTTTAAAAAGGGGTCACATTTCTACCACCAGAACATAAAAAGGGAGAGCATGAATGTTAATCAGGGGACGACGGTTGTCGTACAACTTTATCAATATCAGGAACCAGATGAACCAAAGGATATTTTCAAGGGGTACGTTCTATTTTATATTTTCAAGGGGTACGTTCTATTTTATATGTTCAAGGTGTACGTTCTATTTTATATGTTCAAGGGGTACGTTCTACTTTATATGTTCAAGGGGTACGTTCTACTTTATATTTTCAAGGGGTACGTTCTACTTTATATTTTCAAGGGGTACATTCTACTTTATATTTTCAAGGGGTACATTCTATTTTATATTTTCAAGGGGTACGTTCTACTTTATATTTTCAAGGGGTACATTCTACTTTATATGTTCAAGGGGTACATTCTACTTTATATGTTCAAGGGGTACATTCTACTTTATATTTTCAAGGGGTACGTTCTACTTTATATTTTCAAGGGGTACATTCTACTTTATATGTTCAAGGGGTACATTCTACTTTATATTTTCAAGGGGTACGTTTTACTTTATATTTTCAAGGGGTACGTTCTACTTTATATTTTCAAGGGGTACATTCTACTTTATATTTTCAAGGGGTGCGTTCTACTTTATATGTTCAATGGGTACGTTCTACTTTATATGTTCAATGGGTACGTTCTACTTTATATTTTCAAGGGGTACGTTCTACTTTATATGCCTAACATATATCTCGATTTTTACATATTTGTAGGCGTAAGGGTCCAAATGTGGGTTATATTTAGTTTGATCTAGGTTTATGCAAAGGACCTGAAAAAGGGGGTGGAAGCCCTTTGTAAAAATTAAGATACCGCCGAATTTTGTGAAATTTTAACAATAGGTATTAGACAACAATCCAAACTTCATAATGATCGGTTAATTAAGTTATAAGTGAATCATGTACATACAAATATATAACCATGTACACATCATTAACTTTTTTAGGTTTTATTTGGTTGCCCATTTTTTTTAAACTCGTACAAAAAAAGAAATTATATTATTCTTCAATTAAAAATATGAGTTATTCCTCTTGCTGATTTTGATTTTTTGGTCATAATTCAATTTTTATTTTTATTTTACCAATTGCGACAAACTATTTTAGTTTATATTGAACCAGTTAGCTTCCAAAATAACTGCTAATATTCAGCAAGTAGTTCTGTATGACTTTCAAAATTTGCCCTGTCTGACTTTTGCAGATTTTGTTTCTTTTTAATTTTTAGTTTGCAAATATTTTTATTTTCTGATTTTTGCAGAATATTTTGAAAATACTAATTAGTTTTCTGATTTATGCGGATTAAATTGTATAAGAAGGTTGAACCTGTCTGTCAGTGTTGATCGAAGTCCTCCTCTCAAGGCTCGGCGGTTGCGAGGCTTATATCCTTGTGACCGCCGAGCCTGGAAAGAAGAACTTCACTTAAGACTGACAGGCAGGCCCCACCCTCTAATAGAGGACTAATCAAAGGCCTGTTAAAAATAAATCTGATGATGATGATGATGATGATTTTGCAAATAATAATTTGTCTTCTGATTTTTTTTTTTTTTTTTTTTTTTTTTTCATTTTTATTTTGAAAATATTAATTAAGTAACAAATAATAAAATCAAACGGTGTTTATTAAAAATAAAATTGAAATATATATATATACTAGCGGGGCTACCCGGCGTTGCTCGGGGTCATTAAAACATATAATTGAAGAAAAATCGTGTGTGTAACATCTTTATATACAAACTTCTATTTCTCCCCCCCCCCCTTCTCTATAGCCGTCTCTTTATCTTTCTACCTTTCTCTTCCCTGGTCGCCGCATTTCACCGCTACTTTCTAATTTTGCCTTTTGCGAAAGCTGTTCTTTCCCCACCATTTCTCCTACGTTGCCCAGGGCAATAGTATGATATATTTCTATAAAAAGTAACACCTCTATCTGCGCCTTCTATATAGGTACTTATCTCCACCCCGGTGTTCATGCTATATACGTATCTATCATCACCCCGGTGCGCATACTATATACGTACCTATCGCCGCCCCAGTGCACATACTATATACGTACCTATCGCCGCCCCAGTTCAGATACTATTTAAGTACCTATCGCCGCCCCGGTGCGAATGCTAAATAGTACCTATCGCCGCCCCGGTGTGTATGCTACATAAGTACCTATCGCTGCCCTAGTGGGAATAATTAATATGTACATATTGCCGCATTGGTGCGAATTTCTAAATACGTACCTATCACCACTTTGGTGCGAATGCTAAATACGTACCTATCGCCGGCCCGATGCGAATGCTAAATACGTACCTATAGCCGCCCTGGTGTGAATGCTAAATACGTACCTATAGCCGCCCCGGTGCGAATGCTAAATACGTACCTATCACCACCCTGGTGCGAATGCGAAATACATACTTTTCGCCGTTATGGTGCACGTGCTATATACGTACCTATTGCCGCCCCGGTGCACGTGATATATATGTACTGATCGCCGCCCCTGTGCGCATGCTATGTACGTACTTATTGCTGACCATGTGTAAATGCTATATACGTAGCTATCGCCACCCCTGAATTCTGAATATGTACCTATCGCCGCCCCGGTGTGGAAGCTAAATACGTACATATCGCCGCCCCGGTACGAATGCTAAATACATACATATCGCCGCCCCAGTGTGATTTCTAAATACGTACCTATCGCCGCTCCTGTGTGAATTCTAAATACATACCTATCGCCGCCCCGGTGCGGAAGCTAAATACGTACATATCGCCACCCCGGTGCGAATGCTAAATACATACCTATCGCTGCCCCGGTGCGAATGCTAAATACATACCTATCGCCGCCCCAGTGTGATTTCTAAATACATACCTATCGCCGCTCCTGTGTGAATTCTAAATACGTGCCTATCGCCGCCCCGGTGCGGAAGCTAAATACGTACATATCGCCACCCCGGTGCGAATGCTAAATACATACCTATCGCCGCCCCGGTGCGAATGCTAAATACATACCTATCGCCGCCCCGGTGCGAATGCTAAATACATACCTATCGCCGCCCCGGTGCGAATGCTAAATACATACCTATCGCCGCCCCGGTGTGAATGCTAAATACATACTTATCGCCGCCCCGGTGTGAATGCTAAATACATACCTATCGCCGCCCCGGTGCGCGTGCTATATACGTACCTATCGCTCCCCCGGTGCGCGTGCTATATATGAACCGATCGCTGCCCCAGTGCGCATGCATAATACATACCTATCACGTACTTATTGCCGCCCATGTGCACATGCTATATACGTACCTATCGCCACCGCTGAATGCTAAATAAGTACCTATCTCCACCCAGGGATGAATGCTAAATACGTACATATTGCCGCCTAGGTGTTCATACACCATATGTACCTATCACTGCCCCAGTGCGAATACTAAATATGTACATATCGCCAGCCCGGTGCGATTGCTGAATACATACCTATCGCAACACCGGTGCGAATGCTAAATACGTAGCTATAGCCACCCCTATGCACTACTATATAGTACCTATTGCCACCCCGGTACACATGCATATAAACCTATCGCCGGCCCGGTGTGCATACTATATTCGTACCTATCGCGGCTCTGGTGCGCATACTACATACTTACCTATCTCTGCAAGGGTACACATACTATATATGTACCAATCTCCAGCCCAGTTCGCATACGTAAGAACTTATATTTATGCGGCCCTGTCGTCTTAGAAAAACAAAATAGTGTTCATTTATGTATTGTCACTATCATAAATATAAATATTTTTAGTTACAAACAGAAAAAAATACATTTTTTTGCCTTCCCACAAGAAAATTTTTTTTCTATCCTCCCACATACTTAGAAATATTTTTAATTTAAAGGAAAAAAAAAAGAAAAATTTTTGACCCTCCTTACACCCCAAAAATTTTATGTTCCCCCCATACATAGAAATATTTTTATTTTAAAAAAGAAAAAAAAAAAAATTTTTTAGCCCCCCCCCCCTAAAATTTTTTTTTTTCATTCTCCCCCATACACATAAATATTTTCAATGAAAATGATAAAAGACAAAATAAATGTTTTGCCTTCCCCCCAATTTTTTTTATACTCCCGATGCGCATGCTATATACGTATTTATTGCCGCCCATGTGCACATGCTATATACTTCCTATCGCCACCGCTGAATGCTAAATACGTACCTATTGCTGTCGCGGTGCGAATGCTAAATAGGTTTTCAGCGTAGATGCTCTTAAAATATTATCCAAACCTATCACTACAGTAGCTCTATCTAGGACATTGAACAATTTTCTCCCGGACAACGCCGAGTACTTTAAAAATAAAAGAGGCCTCATGAGCACTACTGAAATAACTTAGGTATCCTCTCTCCTTCTGATCTGTCAAATAGTCCAAAGGGGAACGAAGATGGCATTAAAATATTTCCCAAACCTATCACTACAGTAGCTCTAGCTAGGATATTGAGCACTTTTCTGCCGGACAACGCCGAGTACTTTGAAAATCAAGGAGGCCTCCTGAGCACTACTAGAAATCACTCTTATCGATTCCCCCATCCTTTTCAGCGTAGATGCTGTTAAAATATTATCCATACCTATCACTACAGTAGCTCGATCAAGGACATTGAACACTTTTCTCCCGGACAACGCCAAATACTTTGAAAATCAAGGAGGCCTCCTGAGCACTACTGAAATCACTTAGGCATCCCTCCTTTTGATCTGCAAAATAGTCCAAAGGGGAACGAAGATGGCGTTAAAATATTTTCCAAACCTATCAATACAGTAGCTCTATCTAGGATATTGAGCACTTTTCTCCCGGACAACGCCGAGTACTTTGAAAATCGAGGAGGCTTTATGAGTACTCCTGAAATCACTTAGGTATCCTCTCTCCTTCTGATCTGCGAAATAGTCCAAAGGGGAACGAAGATGGCGTTAAAATATTTTCCAAACCTATCACTACAGTAGCTTTATCTAGGACATTGAGCACTTTTCTCCCGGACAACGCCGAGTACTTTGATAATCAAGGAGGCCTCCTGGGGACTACTGAAATCCCTTAGGTATCCTCTCTCCTTCTGACATGCGAAATAGTCCAAAGGGGAACGAAGATGGCGTTAAAATATTATCCAAACCTATCACTACAGTAGCTCTATCTAGGATATTGAGCACTTTTCTCCCGGACAACGCCGAGTACTTTGAAAAGCGAGGAGGCTTCATGAACACCCATGAAATCCCTTAGGTATCCTCTCTCCTTCTGATCTGCGAAATAGTCCAAAGGGGAATGAAGATGGCGTTAAAATATTTTCCAAACCTATCACTACAGTAGCTCTATTAAGGATATTGAGCACTTTTCTCCCGGACAACGCCGAGTATTTCAAAATCAAAGAGGCCTCCTGAGCACTACTGAAATAACTCTTATCGATTACCCCATCCTTTTCAGCGTAGATGCTGTTAAAATATTATCCAAACCTATCACTACAGTAGCTCTATCTAGGACATTAAGCACTTTTTTCCCGGACAACGCCGAGTACTTTGAAAATCAAAGAGGCTTCCTGGGGACTACAGAAATCAGTTAGGTATCCTCCCTCCTTTTCATCTGCAAAATTGTCCAAAGGGGAACGAAGATGGCGTTAAAATATTTTCCAAAACCTATCACTACAGTAGCTCTATCTAGGATATTGAGCACTTTTCTCCCGGACAACGCCGAGTACTTTGAAAATCGAGGAGGCTTAATGAGCACTCCTGAAATCACTTAGGTATCCTCTCTCCTTCTGATCTGCGAAATAGTCCAAACTGGAACGAAGATGGCGTTAAAATATTTTCCAAACCTATCACTACAGTAGCTCTATCTAGGACATTGAGCACTTTTCTCCCGGACAACGCCGAGTACTTTGATAATCAAGGAGGCCTCCTGGGGACTACTGAAATCACTTAGGTATCCCCTCTTTTCTTTCTGATCTGCGAAATAGTCCAAAGGGGAACGACGATGGCGTTAAAATATTTTCCAAACCTATCACTACAGTAGCTCTATCTAGGATATTGAGCACTTTTCTCCCGGACAACGCCGAGTATTTCAAAATCAAAGAGGCCTCCTGAGCACTACTGAAATAACTCTTATCGATTACCCCATCCTTTTCAGCGTAGATACTGTTAAAATATTATCCAAACCTATCACTACAGTAGCTCTAGCTAGGATATTGAGCACTTTTCTGCCGGACAACGCCGAGTACTTTGAAAATCAAGGAGGCCTCCTGAGCACTACTAGAAATCAGTTAGGTATCCTCCCTCATTTTCATCTGCAAAATTGTCTAAAGGGGAACGAAGATGGCGTTAAAATATTTTCTAAACCTATCACTACAGAAGCTCTATCTAGGACATTGAGCACTTTTCTCCCGGACAACGCCGAGTACTTTGATAATCAAGGAGGCCTCCTGGGGGTTACTGAAATAACTGAGGTATCCTCTCTCCTTCTGATCTGCGAAATAGTCCAAAGGGGAATGAAGATGGCGTTAAAATATTTTCCAAACCTATCACTACAGTAGCTCTATCTAGGATATTGAGCACTTTTCTCCCGGACAACGCCGAGTACTTTGAAAATCGAGGAGGCTTCATTAACACCAATGAAATCCCTTAGGTATCCTCTCTCCTTCTGATCTGTGAAATAGTCCAAAGGGGAACGAAGATGGCGTTAAAATATGTTCCAAAACCTATCACTACAGTAGCTCTATCTAGGACATTGAGCACTTTTCTCCCGGACAACGCCGAGTACTTTGATAATCAAGGAGGCCTCCTGGGGACTACTAAAATCACTTAGGTATCCTCTCTCCTTCTGATCTGCGAAATAGTCCAAAGGGGAACGAAGATGGCGTTAAAATATTTTCCAAACCTATCACTACAGTAGCTCTATCTAGGATATTGAGCACTTTTCTCCCGGACAACGCCGAGTATTTCAAACTCAAAGAGGCCTCCTAGGCACTACTGAAATAACTCTAATCGATTACCCCATCCTTTTCAGCGTAGATGCTGTTAAAATATTATCCAAACCTATCACTACAGTAGCTCTATCTAGGACATTGAGCACTTTTCTCCCGGACAACGCCGAGTACTTTGAAAATCAAATAGGCCTCCTGGGGACTACTGAAATCAGTTAGGTATCCTCCCTCCTTTTCATCTGCAAAATTGTCCAAAGGGGAACGAAGATGGCGTTAAAATATTTTCCAAAACCTATCACTACAGTAGCGCTATCTAGGATATTGAGCACTTTTCTCCCGGACAACGCTGAGTACTTTGAAAATCGAGGAGGCTTAATGAGCACTCCTGAAATCACTTAGGTATCCTCTCTCCTTCTGATCTGCGAAATAGTCCAAAGGGGAACGAAGATGGCGTTAAAATATTTTCCAAACCTATCACTACAGTAGCTCTATCTAGGACATTGAGCACTTTTCTCCCGGACAACGCCGAGTACTTTGATAATCAAGGAGGCCTCGTGGGGACTACGGAAATCACTTAGGTATCTTCTCTCCTTCTGATCTGCGAAATAGTCCAAAAGGGGAACAGAAATGGCGTTAAAATATTTTCCAAACCTATCACTACAGTAGCTCTATCTAGGATATTGAACACTTTTCTCCCGGACAACGCCGAGTACTTTGAAAAGCGAGGAGGCTTCATGAACACCCATGAAATCCCTTAGGTATTTTCTCTCCTTCTGATCTGCGAAATAGTCCAAAGGGGAACGAAGATGGCGTTAAAATATTTTCCAAACCTATCACTACAGTAGCTCTATCTAGGATATTGAGCACTTTTCTCCCGGACAACGCCGAGTATTTCAAAATCAAAGAGGCCTCCTGAGCACTACTGAAATAACTCTTATCGATTACCCCATCCTTTTCAGCGTAGATGCTGTTAAAATATTATCCAAACCTATCACTACAGTAGCTCTATCTAGGACATTGAGCACTTTTTTCCCGGACAACGCCAAGTACTTTGAAAATCAAAGAGGCCTCCTGGGGACTACTGAAATCAGTTAGGTATCCTCCCTCCTTTTCATCTGCAAAATTGTCCAATGTGGAACGAAGATGGCGTTAAAATATTTTCTAAACCTATCGCTACAGTAGCTCTATCTAAGATATTGAGCACTTTTCTCCCGGACAACGCCGAGTACTTTGAAAATCGAGGAGGCTTAATGAGCACTCCTGAAATCACTTAGGTATCCTCCCTCCTTTTCATCTGCAAAATTGTCCAAAGGGGAACGAAGATGGCGTTAAAATATTTTCCAAAACCTATCACTACAGTAGCTCTATCTAGGATATTGAGCACTTTTCTCCCGGACAACGCCGAGTACTTTGAAAATCGAGGAGGCTTAATGAGCACTCCTGAAATCACTTAGGTATCCTCTCTCCTTCTGATCTGCGAAATAGTCCAAACTGGAACGAAGATGGCGTTAAAATATTTTCCAAACCTATCACTACAGTAGCTCTATCTAGGACATTGAGCACTTTTCTCCCGGACAACGCCGAGTACTTTGATAATCAAGGAGGCCTCCTGGGGACTACTGAAATCACTTAGGTATCCCCTCTTTTCTTTCTGATCTGCGAAATAGTCCAAAGGGGAACGACGATGGCGTTAAAATATTTTCCAAACCTATCACTACAGTAGCTCTATCTAGGATATTGAGCACTTTTCTCCCGGACAACGCCGAGTATTTAAAAATCAAAGAGGCCTCTTGAGCACTACTGAAATAACTCTTATCGATTACCCCATCCTTTTCAGCGTAGTAACTGTTAAAATATTATCCAAACCTATCACTACAGTAGCTCTATCTAGGACATTGAGCACTTTTTTCCCGGACAACGCCGAGTACTTTGAAAATAAAAGAGGCCCCCTGGGGACTACTGAAATCAGTTAGGTATCCTCCCTCCTTTTCATCTGCAAAATTGTCTAAAGGGGAACGAAGATGGCGTTAAAATATTTTCTAAACCTATCACTACAGTAGCTCTATCTAGGACATTGAGCACTTTTCTCCCGGACAACGCCGAGTACTTTGATAATCAAGGAGGCCTCCTGGGGGTTACTGAAATAACTGAGGTATCCTCTCTCCTTCTGATCTGCGAAATAGTCCAAAGGGGAATGAAGATGGCGTTAAAATATTTTCCAAACCTATCACTACAGTAGCTCTATCTAGGATATTGAGCACTTTTCTCCCGGACAACGCCGAGTACTTTGAAAATCGAGGAGGCTTCATGAACACCCATGAAATCCCTTAGGTATCCTCTCTCCTTCTGATCTGTGAAATAGTCCAAAGGGGAACGAAGATGGCGTTAAAATATTATCCAAACCTATCACTACAGTAGCTCTATCTAGGACATTGAGCACTTTTCTCCCGGACAACGCCGAGTACTTTGATAATCAAGGAGGCCTCCTGGATACTACTGAAATCACTTAGGTATCCTCCCTCCTTTTCATCTGCAAAATTGTCCAAAGGGGAACGAAGATGGCGTTAAAATATTTTCTAAACCTATCACTACAGTAGCTCTATCTAGGATATTGAGCATTTTTCTCCCGGACAACGCCGAGTACTTTGAAAATCGAGGAGGCTTCATGAGCACTGCTGAAATCCCTTAGGTATCCTCTCTCCTTCTGATCTGCCAAATAGTCCTGAGGCGCTCATACCGGCGAATGCCGACATTCCCCCTCCCCAGATTTCGCCTGATGCGCTCATACTGACGAATGCCGACATTCCCCCTCCCCGGATTTCGCCTGAGGCGCTCACACTTCAACACTGCTCAAAAAAGGAGTAGATAATGGATGGGATGAGGGCATCATGACAACGGAACCGATACGACCCTACCTCAACACTTCTCAAAAAAGGAGGAGATAATGCATGGGAATAGTGCATCATGACAACGGAACCGATACGACCCTACCTCAACACTTCTCAAAAAAGGAGGAGATAATGCATGGGAATAGTGCATCATGACAACGGAACCGATACGACCCTACCTCAACACTTCTCAAAAAAGGAGGAGGTAATTCATGGGATGAGCACATCATGACAACGCAACCGATACTATTCTACATCTACACTTCTCAAAAAGAGGAGGTAATGCATGGGATCAGTGCATCATGACAACGGAACCGATACTACCCTACCTCTACATATCTCAAAAAAGGAGGAGGTAATGCTCACACCGGCGAATACCGTAACTCCCTCCCCCAATTTGGCCTGAAAGGAGGAGGTAATTCCTATCATGATTGCAGAACGGCCACAGGGAGGGAGGGGGTGAATATTATCGTCTATTAATAATGCAAATAAATGCACATAGGCGCTCACACCGGCGAATGCCGTCACCCCCCCCCCCCCCCCATTTGGCATGAAAGGAGGAGGTAATGCCTATCATGATAACGGAAGGGAGTGGGAGGAATATTAGCGTCTATTAAAAGGTTGTAGTGTGAGTGAATTTATTCCCGCCACTTTGCATTATTTTTCAAATTATCTGCCACTCTCTGACGTCATGATGACCTGATATAACCGGACACAATTTAGAGCAAGACCGGGTACATCCGGCAAGGGATTATGGGACAGGTGCGGATGTGATTGAGCAACCCTTGTTTCACTACACACTCTTACCGTAGGATTCCTATGTTGTTATTGATGCAACCGGACAGAAGTTAATGGATGATATGATACAACCGGACACAATTTAGGGCAAGACCGGGTACATCCGGCAAGGGATTATGGGATGTTTATAGTGACTCGGCATTTTTATCGGATTAGTACATAAATACATTAGATTATTTCGAATTTACTACATATTAACGTTGAAATTTCGTGAAAAATACGAAAAAAACTGCTACCTTTTGTCGGAAAGTGGTCCGGTTGACTGTCAGCGAGTGAATCGATTTTCGCGATTTTTAGATATTTTACATCCGGGATCTGTGCGGTCCTGTAGATGTCAACTTTTTGACATGTCGTCGCGTAGTTTTTGAGGAGATACTGGACATACAAACAAACATACAAACAGACAACTGCCCTTTATATAAGAGATATGTCATTTTGAAACAGCAGAAGCACTTTTTAATCTAACATTTCACAGACTTTATTTACTCTTCCTTTCTCTATATTCAGTCGTATTTGTAAACTTACCGAAAGAATACATAATTAATATATTTAATAAAATAAAAACAATAATTAATCATAATGTTTATTTCTAAGAATGATATATTTATACATACAGAATAAATAAAGGATAGCAGGAGTGGATTAATCATTCACTTATTATTTTAATTAAATAAAAACAATAATTAATCATAATGTTTATTTCTAAGAATGATATATTTATACATACAGAATAAATAAAGGATAGCATGAGTGGATTAATCATTCACTTATTATTTTAATTAAATAAAAACAATAATTAATCGTAATGTTTATTTCTAAAAATGATATATTTATACATACAGAATAAATAAAGGATAGCATGAGTGGATTAATCATTCTCTTATGTAATTATTTTAATTAAATAAAAAACAATAATTAATCGTAATGTTTATTTCTAAGAATGATATATTTATACATACAGAATAAATAAAGGATAGCATGAGTGGATTAATCATTCACTTATTATGTAATTATTTTAATTAAATAAAAACAATAATTAATCGTAATGTTTATTCTACATATGATTTTACTCACACTCTGGACCACGTTCTGGGATGTGGTGAGAGGCTTTAGAAGTTTGAAGTGCTGTGTATTCTGAAATACGATGTGACTTTTAATATATATATATATATATATATTTTGTCTGTACGCCATCCTGCTGACACTCTGTCTCCACCCGGGAAACGCCGGGTAGGGACAGCTAGTTAATCATAAATGCAATAATGTATCATTGTTAGTATTTACTATTAATAGTTACATTTGCTGCTGATAACAAAGCTAGCGTGAATTTCAATTTTAAATAGCTGCTGATAACAAACATGGCATCCATCTGAAAAATATTCCTAGTTAGATAGAGTATTTTGAGAAAGGAATTAAATTAAATCGAATTACATTTCATTGTTCTGGCTATTCAGAATGAACTATTTATTTTGTAGGACGGAAACTATCGATGATTAAAATCGACAAACTGGCTGACTTTATTTGATTCGCTTAGATTGCATGTTATCCACGCAACAATAACAAAGTTTAATGATATTCATATTGATAAGTTCTGATAGCTTTGATTGATTTGAGGGAAAATGTTTATCCATTATCCTAAAGCATATTTTGGTAATTTGTGTTTTTACCTTTCTGTTTGAACTAGATTATATTTCGTTCACTATTACTTTTATTGCTATTATTATTGTTGTTTATTAAATGTTAATTTATCATCAGATCTGCTGTTGTTTTTACAGCTGTTTTATATTCTGTTTTGCATTGATTGAGTATATTTATATTACTGGAATTAATGGCTAGTCTATGACCTATTGGTCAGTCTATGACTTATTGGTCAGTCTATGACCTAGTCTATGACCTATTGGTCAGTCTATGACCCAGTCTATGATCTATTGGTCAGTCTATGATCTAGTCTATGACCTATTTGTCAGTCTATGATATATTGCTTATATATCTAGTCTATGACATATTGGTCAGTCTATGACGTATTGGTCAGTCTATGACGTATTGGTCAGTCTATGACCTAGTCTATGACCTATTGGTCAGTCTATGATCTATTAGTCAGTCTATGACCTAGTCTATGACCTAGTCTATGACCTATTGGTCAGTCTATAACCTATTGGTCAGTCTATGACCTAGTCTATGACCTATTGGTCAGTCTATGACCTATTGGTCAGTCTATGATTATTGGTCAGTCTATGACCTAGTCTATGACGTATTGGTAGTGTCTATGACCTGGTCTATGACCTATTTGTCAGTCTATGATCTATTGGTTAGTCTATGACCTAGTCTATGACGTATTGGTCAGTCTATGACGTATTGGTCAGTCTATGACCTAGTCTATGACCCATTGGTCAGTCTATGACCTAGTCTATGACCTATTGGTCAGTCTATGATCTAGTCTATGACCTATTTGTCAGTCTATGATATATTGCTTATATATCTAGTCTATGACGTATTGGTCAGTCTATGACGTATTGGTCAGTCTATGACCTATTAGTCAGTCTATGACCTATTAGTCAGTCTATGACCTAGTCTATGACCTATTGGTCAGTCTATGACCTATTAGTGAGTCTATGACCTAGTCTATGACCTAGTCTATGACCTATTGGTCAGTCTATAACCTATTGGTAAGTCTATGACCTAGTCTATGACCTATTGGTCAGTCTATGACTTATTGGTCAGTCTATGACCTAGTCTATGACGTATTGGTCAGTCTATGACCTATTAGTGAGTCTATGACCTATTGGTCAGTCTATGACCTGGTCTATGACCTATTTGTCAGTCTATGATCTATTGATTAGTCTATGACCTAGTCTATGACGTATTGGTCAGTCTATGACGTATTAATTAGTCTATGACCTATTTGTCAGTCTATGACCTATTTGTCAGTCTATGATCTATTGGTTAGTCTATGACCTAGTCTATGACCTATTGGTCAGTCTATGACCTATTGGTCAGTCTATTGACTAGTCTATGGTATATTGACCCAGGGGTTTGTTTGAACACTGTAGGTGGATTGTTAGATTGTTTAACAATATATTATAAGATAGTGTTGCTTTCTATAAAGATTATATATAACATTGTTTAAATTGTACATTACTTAAATTAAAATTGTTACTTAAATTAAAATTGTTACTTAAATTAAAATTGCACTTAAATTAAAATTGTTACTTAAATTAAAAGCTCTGCCCAAAAATAGCTCCTTTACATTTATTTTTTATTTTTATGTCAAAACTTAACTTAAAAAATGTGTATTATTGGTTTTCTTTTTAATTTAAACTTTTGTTAGATGTGTTATGAAATATGATGACCATCGTCCGTGTAAATACTTATATAACCTTGTTAATTATAGATGAAAGCTTATTATTCATATCTATTCTATTAACTAGCATACTGACGCACCATTGTGGGTTCCCATACCAACATCAAAGTTTTAATCTTTTTTATCCATACATTATTGCTATGGGACAGTATGGATTTTCTGCAATGTTTTATTATCCGTATATCGCCAACAGGAATTTCTTTATATTGCTTAGCAAATTCCGATGCATGTGCATTCTTTGATGGAAGGGGAACAGTCCTTTATACAGAATTGTGTAAATGTGAAATTTCTATTGTTATTAATATACTTAAACCATCAAAGGAAACAAACCTTCCGTGAGATATGTTTCGTCGTATCAGATAGACAAAGAACGTTTTAGTCTTTTTCTGGTATGTTCTTACCAGTATTGATTTTGTATTAATAGAATTTCCAATTGATGTTTCAATCTTTTTATTTCCATTCACATTAACACTTCCAGCGATTTTGCAATATCAATCATTGTAATGTCTGTGAAATTCGTTGTCAAATGCGGCTAAGATATTATGGCCGCGTTTGAATACTATGTTGTCGATAATGGGCGATTCTAATTGAATAAAATGACTAAGATGTATATAGTTAATATTATATTTTATGATATTATTATATTTTATGATATTTCGAGATAAAATCTCCTTATCAAGTAAAATTGCGGACAGTCGTTTTTGTCTTTTTGTCTTTTCGTATCTATTGTTACTGAATATCCACTTTGATATGCGGTATTAAGTCCGCGTTTAAGAAAGTGTTAATCTTTCCAGTTTTTTTGGTTTATTTTAGGTTTTTGTTTAAAGCCAGAAACCGAAAGTTATAATTAAAGTAGCCTCCAGAGCGCTGCTCAAACTATGGCTTCCAGTGTCTCCAGTATGCTTCTGCCTACTCCAGTCAGGGGGGGGGGGGGTCGGGAATGGGTGGTGACAATATTGGATATCACTGTTAACGGGACGCAACCATCACATATGAATTTTCAAGATGGCTGCTTTTATTCAACAATTCATTCATTTTTGTTACACAGTGTTGTTTCAATTGATACAATTCTTTCATTCAATTGAGTTTTCAAGTAGAAAACCTCTCGGAAAACAATAGTGAAAGTGTGCCATTGCCGGTCATTTGAAGTGGACGAATAAAGCATTCATTCTACTTTTCCTTCTCAAATTAACTATTAGTCAGCGCCGCCTATGTAGATAGACTCCAAACAGCCAATCTGCAAAGGGGAGATAACTCAATTGATAGATATTGTCACCAAGGCAAATTATCACAGTATTTTAAACCACAGTTGTTGTTTTCTTTCTTTTCATATAACAGCTGTTAAATAATGAAGCGATAACATCAACTATTAAGGTTAACATTAACTATTAATGTTAACATCAACTATTAATGTTAACATCAACTATTAATGTTAACATCAACTATTAATGTTAACATCAACTATTAAGGTTAACATTAACTATTAATGTTAACATTAACTTAAGGGAAATCCTATAAAATTACGCTCGGCACTATTTCCAACCACCTATTATTGCATAAAAACATATTTAATGTTTTTTTTGTTTGTTTTTTTAAATGAATACAGTAATTTATAGTAAGTTTAATTGGACACGATAATGCTGATAAACATCTTGTCATGTTGGAATTTTTAATATGGCCTATATAAATAAATGGTGCAGAGCGGAAGAGAAATAAGTCTGTTTTTAATATGCCACAACAGAAATAATCGCTACCCAACAATTTTTACAAAATGGTAAAAATAAAAACCGGTTTCATTTGTATTTTTATTATAGGAGAGGGTATTTTCCCTTGTAGCATATTGCAAACAGGTTTATTTATCTTCTGTTCTGCACTATTATTTACATCGGCCATCTTGAAAACATCTACCGTAACGAGATGTTTTTCAGCATTTTGTGTGTACGATTAAACCTGATATAATTTAATTAGTGTTTTTTCTTAAAAAAAATAATTATAATAGGTTTTATGTATTAATAGGTTGTTTTGAAATAGGACCGAACGACATTTTTTTAGGATTCCACTTAAGTTAATGTAAAATTTTTCAAAAAAGGGACAAGACTCATTAACTCACTTAGCTAAGAGGCTGGGATCCAACAGGGTCCAGAACCGCGTGTGCCATGCTCAGGCAAGGAACACATACTCATACTTGACTCCCTTTCGTACCCACAAGCTTTTGTTGAATTCTCTGGAATGTAATTTCTTTCTATCACATCTAATTTTAACCCCAAGCTGATGCTTGAATATAAAATCAGATCCTGATGAAAATGTCACCACCCTATATAATCTCTTCAAACGCATCGTCCACATTACCATTCTAGTTACGACCAGGATCGTGAGAAACACAATTGGTGTCTTACTAACCCACAGTGCGTCAACATTGTCAATCATAGTAACAACATCCAGCAGCACCAACTGTTCGAGATCGATGCAAGCCGTCATCTCATTGACATATCTCCAGAATAGCCGAAGTTCACTGCAGGTGAAGAAGGTGCGCCTAGGTGTGCTCAGCTATTTCTTCCTCAACACTTTTGCAACACTTTTGCAACACTTTTGCTACGTGGACAATCAGGCATGTCTGCTATGTTTGAACTGAAATATATGCCATTGATGGGTAACACATTCTAAACGAATTGTCAGGTAAGAGAGTACCCAGAGTTGCTGAGATATCCCGAACCTGGCACCCAACTCCATCGACCACCCCAGCTGCTCACCAAGCGAATCCAAAGTAGAAGCTTCCACTAACTATAGTATAGCTTCCACTAATATAGTAGTTTTCTAGGCCATGAAAAGTCATTGGACCAAGGAAGCTTTGTAGCACAACATTTGGTGAAGAACTGTGATTCATCTCTCAGTCTACGATGATCCTCAACTGAAGGGCTTAAGATAAGGTTGGGAAATGCACTCTGGACTGCATGATCCCATGCAGAATCCTCTGTCAAGATTCGACTCAAGAAAGATTTGCAACGTCAAGCATCCCCAAGCATTCCTCATACAGATGTTGAATACAAACTTGTTTGCAAACCCACGGCCTTCCTCTAATTCAAAGAAGCGAGGACAAAAGGCACTGAAAAGCCATTACACAGCGGGCAGGTAGAGAACGTACAGCCAGTCAGTAAAGGATAAAAGTAAAGATATACATGACACATGCCTCAGCTCTACTCTTCAACGAAAGATTTTTTCAAAATCATGTCTTAATCGATGACGACCTTTGATTCGCACTTCCGATGGCGACCTTTGACTGCACTTCCGACCAATTCCTCTCAAACTGGAGATCTGGTCTGAGCCACACGCGGAAGATTCGAACTGAACCATCCATCCAGTAGAAAGGACCCGGAAGCGAAGCATTGATGCTCTGGGTACCAACCGCAGACTGATCAACTTGCTCCAGTTGATTTTTGCTCATGTAATCGTTTTGTAACTTGTAAGCACCTCCGTCACTACTTCGCTCCTCCAGATAAGGCGATTCCGCATGGGATCGAACTTAATCTGCATAGTAGCAGCTCCAACGCAAATACATCAAGTAGGGGTGACAACCATGGCAACCCTGAACGAAAGACAGCAAACGACTCTAGACGCTTTCTATCCACATGTACCACTGCCTTTGGCGATTGATACAGAATGGAGATCCATTTGCAGAAGTCCAATTTCAAACTCGTTGTCTTCAAAACAGGTGACAAGAAGCGATGATCGACTCCATCGCACTGGTCAAGCGTTTTTCGATCCCAACCTAAAGGCTGGGGTATTTACCCGCTCAGCAAGTCAATTTAACGTGGGGTTGGGGGATCCAGCTCTCCCGAGTGAGAACTCCTGGACGGTTATAAAAATACCTGGTTGGGTGCCTCAGACTACTGACAATAAACCAATCCCTCCTCCTAAAGGAGGAGATAATGCCTAGTACTGACCCATACCTGATTCAGACAAAAAATGGTCGGGCTCCTGGGCAAGACAGATCGCAGTGTCAGAATGTGCTCATTAAGGTTGGGAACCAGCACGAAAGTCAATTACTTGAAAATATTTTTTATCTGTCTTTTATTTATTCATTTATTTTTGTGTCATCACTTATCAAGGCCAAACGCCAATCCAGGATTATCGGTTTAGTGATGAAGAATACTATGAGAGGATTGAAAGTGATGAACGGAATGAACAAAAGTTTGATTACTTATGAGGACGATTTATGACAAGTATTTGTTGACATTGGATTTGAAGACAACCATGTTGTAATCTACAGGGAAGCAGTCCCGTATTAATGCGTAACACGGGTGAAAAGTTCTTAAAAAGACACTCTGTTCATGGAAATTCCGTCTGGCGCTAGGCACATGGAAGAAGAAAGGAAGATTCTTTTCAGTTGTGATAGGAAGGCGAGTTCTTCTCACAAACCATTTAAGTAACTCACTCACATTGCGCCTTGGCCTTTTGGCTAAGATCAAAGTGTAGTATCTGTTCCGATGGATACTGCACCCCATAGACTGGTATTGTCTTGTCCTTCGGGACTTGATTTACGCCGGTCTATGGGTCTGTCCTGTGCAGTTCTAGGAGGTCCACCCTCCCAGGCTTTGCCTCCCCTCTTTGGGGGAGGAGTAAGTTTATTGCTTACTGCTTGAGGCGCCCCTACCGGGGAATGCCGACGGGGCTGCCCAGGCAATTTTTGATGGTCAGAGTGCTCACTTCTCGGGCGCTGACTTTTCAACCCCCACTTTCCGACCCGACCTTGGGTCACATCTTACTTGTGGGAGTAGGATAAAACTGGCCTTGTGCCTAACTCCTGGAGAGGAGTAAATAATACTCACTCACATTGTGAGTGAGATTACTGTTTGACAATTCTTTTTTCTTCTTCTTTTCTTCTTCTTATTAGAGAGAGAGAGAGAGGGAGGGAGAGAGAGAGAGAGAGAGAGAAAATTGTCATCATTTCAGTTCGATGAGTGTCCTCCAAAAAAGCCCACGCAACAAAATAGTTGTATACCCCCCCCCACCCCCACCTTCCCGGTAACACCCAGCCGACTTCCAACTCCTTTAATAACATGTTTCACACTCGACTCGTCATAGTTATGCTTGGTGTCGTCGGCGTCAGCGACGTTGCCCACACCCCCACACCCACACCCCACACCCGCGATAGACGACGGACGTTTTGGTTAAAGGACATATTGGCTAAATGATAAAGCTCACTATGAATTAATTTTAACTTTTCAATTTAAAATAATTTTTCTTCTTTTTTTTTTTTAATGTTCTAATATTTTTTTAATGAGTCGGCACTTATCAAGGCCAAAAGCAACTCGAGGATAAAGGTTGATGAGGTGGATGGAGTGTCCCTATTTAATTGCTCCCCCCCCCCCCCCGCGAGGATAGAGTTAGACACAAGGTCGGTTTTTAATGTGAGGAAACCACAACTCTCTGGATGGGGACGAAAATTGAAATTGTCTCAGTGTAGAAGGATGTCTCATTCACTTACTGAGGATAGAAAAGATGAAGTGTAGTATCAAAACAGGTACTACACTTTGTTCCTAGTCAAAAGGCCAAGATTGGACGAAGTTTGAATGAAGGGCGGTTTATGACAAGTAGTTGTTGACATTGGATTTGAAGATGATCATATTGTAGTCTGCATGGAAGTAGCCCAGTAGTAATGTGTTCCACAGATAGGAAGTTCTTGGAAAGAAACTCGGGTTAGGGTTAGGCACACGGATGAAGAAATGAACATTATTGACAATGGTGATAGAAGATGCGTTCTTAACTGCGAATGTCGTACAAGAAGGAACCAGAGATTGGAGCTCAGTCGAGAACCTTCCATAGAGAATGGCGTTAAAAGAACTTTACTTGAAGATTGTAGTTTTTCGAATCTTTTTTAACTTTCATTTTTCAATGAAAATATCCAAAAATATATCCACTTTACTCCCGAGAAAAATAAAAATGAATTACGTTTTAATATTTTTAATTAATTATTTATGGTTTAAACTAAATTAAAACGAGCATTTCTGAGAGCTTCCGTGAAATAAGTTAGTTTAATCTCGTATTTAAAAAAAAATAATAATAATTTCAAGTAAATGGGCCCATAAAGTAACTGGGAAAAGTAGCTGACCAAAATATCCGAAACGTCCAAGAATCTTACACGTAAGGACTCCAAGCTTTGTCGGCTCACGATCAACATGTAGAAAACAAAACAATTTCTACACAAAAACAACTTCTCCTTCTCCCCCCCCTCTCTCTCTCTCTCTCTCTCTCTCTCTCTCTCTCTCTCACACACACACACAATATCCACGAAAAACACATTGTTTGTCTGTTAACTGAAACGCCCACACTGGACAACAACAACAACAACAACACTTAAAATAGTAAATCACTAACTCTCGCTTTCGTTTCCTGATAAACAAGTTAGAAAAAGCGACGGGTGCGCCCGAAAGTTGATAAAATTTGCGTGTATATTGAACACTAAAAAAAAGGTCTGAAGACTAAAAAAAACAATAAGAGTTCCCGGTTGCTTTATTGTCTAAAAAAAAGAAAAAAAAAAGAAAAGAAGAAACATGTCTAAAGGAAGCTTAAGTTACCTAAATATACTTTGATAAAAGTGTATGTTCACTTTCATCGTACAACAAGTCGGATCAACCGTATTTAAAAAAGAGTAAGAAAGAATCTATAAACAGGGAAGTCAGATGAAAAATTTGCATACAATTTACTTGCAAATAAGAATTGGTCGAAAGGCAAGCCAGAAGGATATCCACAAAAGACAATTTCGAAGATTTCAAGATTATTCCTTCATATTGTAAGTAGCTTTCTTTTACCGAAATAATTGTTTCGAAATGCTTAAAAAACAAAGGGGGGGGGGGGGCTTCTAATGTGTTATACAGTAAACCCTTTTGTTTTCGTTTTATTAATTTTTTTTTTCTTCTTCAATTCACCCCAAAACAAGGGGCACACTGTCACTGATACGTAAGGGGGCTACTGTGAATTAGGGGCCAAATTTATAGGAGCATCCTAAGTAGGGAGTTGTGCAGCGAGATGCTTGCTCACACTGCGTTTAAATTTCTGCTAGTTGGTATAGTCGGAGAAACAGGGAGCAGGGAGGGAATTCCAAAGGCAAGCGGTTCGGGGGGGGGGGGGGAAGAAGCAATTAGAGTAGAAAGCCTTCCCGCATCTGGGGACTTCTACGTTGAAGGGGAGGGAGTTTGCTGCTTGTCGGTGGTATTTACGTTGAGGTGGCGCAAGTGCAGCAAGTCCGTCGGAGGACGTCCTGTTGAAGTGCTAGTGAAACAAACACACGGATGAAACATTGCGGCGATGGGACAGGGGCTGGGACTCGGTAGACAGACCTAGAAAGATCGATAAGCGAGATGAAACGATGGCACTATTGTTTCAAATCTATACGAGTGGCGCAGTACCTGGGAATGCCACTTTCCATCTCTACCGCTTGATTGCTAGTACGAAGAGAATATTTGTGAAATTTTGCAGGGGAAAAAAAATGCTACTAGTTTTTGCATGAGAGAGTAAGTAACGACGATGAATTTATTTACATATTGTTTTTATTGGCAAAAAAGCACTTTCTCAAACCGGAAACTATTCTCTATCCATACAAATCTACTATCAGATCATGTAGGAAGTACTGTTGTTACATTTTGGCTGGTGAATCTATGTTCCATTTGAGGGTTCTTGATAAGGAGCAGAAACGTATCTGTAATTTGATTGGCAACACCCTTTCTCTTTCTCTGCACCCTCTCTCTCTCTCTCTTACAGACGTGGTGTTGCTAGTCTCAGTCTTTTCTATAAACACTATTATGGCATGTGTTCTTCAGAATTGTGTGATCTATTCCTTGCTTCTTTTGTTTCAGCTCGTTTGACTCGTTGGTCTAGTGGTCTCCATCAATTCACTGTTTTGATACCTATTGTAATACAGCTTCCTATTCCAGTAGCTTTTTTCCAAGAACCGCAGGCTTGTGGAACTCTCTTCCTGCTGACTGTTCTCTTCCTACCTATAGCCTTGGTCTTTTCAAGACTAAGGCCAATAGAAATCTCCTGTCTTTGCGATAATAGTCTTTTGTTCTTGTTAGCTTCTTATATCAAATGGCTTCATGCCTTGTCTGGAGCGATTTTCATAAAAAAAAAAAAAAATAGCATTAGAAATTATGTTTTTAAGCAAAAATAATTCGTTTTGAACGAATGCCGAATACATTTTATGTCTGCTTTGTTTGTGGATTATCGAAAAAATGGGTAATTTAGTATTTAAAAATATATATTCATGTCATGTTTTTATCGTATTATCTTATGTTAATTGTATTTAATTTATAAAACACGTATTCAGTTTTAAAATATCCTTTAGGCTTACGTGAGATTTGAACTCGGGTATTAACATCGTAAAAACTACCGCCTTTGTAATGTGTACTCTGCCTATTCCTTTTTTATCAACTAATCACATGTTTGTATTTGCGTACGAACAAACGCTAAAAACACCAGAACTGCTGCAAAGGAAGTGGGCTCCCTCTACCGTGCTAGTAAACTTCTCACACCTGACATTATCCTATATCTCTACAAAGCCACGATCCGCCCATGCATAGAGTATTGTTGCCACATATGGGCTGGTGCATCATCCACTAGTCTCTCCCTCTTAGACAAGGTCCAAAAAAGAGTCGCCAACTTAATAGGTCTCTCACTATCCACCAAGCTCCAGCCCCTGTCCCACCGCCGCAATGTTGCTTACTTGTGCCTGTTTTACAAGCACTTCAATGGACTGTGCTCTGATGAACTTGCTGCTCTGGTACCCCCACGACGCAAATTCACTAGACCAACTCGACAATCTGCTAAATCCCATCCATTCACTGTGGAGGTCCCCAAATGCCGAAGAGCTTTCTACTCCAAAAGCTTCTTTCCTCATGCTGCTGGCCTCTGGAACTCCCTCCCTGCTCCCTGTTTTCCTGACGGTACTGACATGCAGAAATTTAAAACTAATGTAAACAGACATCTCGCTGCACAGCTCCCAATTTAGGTTGACCCCTCCCCTACCCCCCCTCCCTAAAAAAAAACCTCTCACCCTTTTTCTCAGTAGCCCCTTACGTCTACAGTGGCATACTGCCTTGTTTGGGGTGAACTATGTTTTAAAAAAAAGAAAAGATAAATTCATGTCATTTCTGTGGTCCCACCATACAGAAGGCCCCCACCACAAATAACAAGCCATTATAATTACCAGTGTTGCTCTGGGAGAAGACCCTTTTAGAGGGCCTGAATGAGGTATGGTCTGCTTCGGTCCTAGAACACTATGCTCCTAGGCATTGCCTCTTCCTCCGGGAGAGGGGATTGGTTTATTGCCAGTTGCCTGAAGAGCCTCTATCAGGGAATGCTGATGGATTCATTCTCGGCTATTTTGTACTCTTCCAGAGTAGCCGCCCTCTCCCACCTTTCGGTTTTTCTCCCACATTAAACTTACTTCATATCTAACCTTACTGCAGTGGCAAGCGGGTAAGTACCTAAGAGGTCACACCACTCAGTTAGCAGTGAGTTTTTTTTTTACTTCTTATATTTGATTTTTGTCATTTGTTGAATACATGATAATTACGTCGGGTGCTAATCCTCTGCTCTATGATCAAGACTGATGCATATTTATTTGTATATAAATAAGTATATATCCGCCCCATAACACAAAAGATAGCGAGTAAAAAAAAAAAGAAAAGCCAGATGAAATAATTTCAAGTGTTATGGAGAAGGGAGAAAGCAAAAAGTCCAACAACTCCCCCTCCACCATCGCCGTCTGAAATTAATTAATCCATAACTCTATTTCCATAATGAGACGTTTTCTTTATTTTTCCCCTTTCTTTCTATACCGATTGATACGTTTTTTTCTTTTTTGTAACTTTATAGTTTGAGACGTTTTCTTTCTTTCTTCTTTCTTGTTTTAATTTCACCGATTGAGACGTTATTTTCATGTGAATATGAATATTAGCGACCTCTAACAAAGCATACCGTCATTTTTGACAGAGGGTTAGGGTTAGAGTTACTTGTAATTCCTAATTGTGTTGTCCTTGACTGTAAATTGTAAACAACCATGAAACAGTAACAATAGTAGCGATTAAAAAGATACTTGTCCTTGAAACTTCAACTGACTCTGCGTTGCCGTGACCGAATCACGCCTAACTACTCTTGCGTGACCATTAGCAAATTGCGACATATCACAGGAATTAGATTTCACAAATATTATCAGCGACCTTGCATCATACAAGCCACGCAAAGTCTCTATGAAGTTTTCTACCCCGATTGTGTTATGACCAGTCTTGATTATGTTATGACCCGTCTTGATTGTGTTATGACCAGTCTTGATTGTGTTATGACCAGTCTTGATTGTGTTATGACCAGTCTTGATTGTGTTATGACCAGTCTTGATTATGTTATGACCAGTCTTGATTAATATAAAGTTAAGTATGTTCATATATTTGTATGCACAGGATTAACTCCTAAACTAATTAACCAAACATTATGTATTTTGGAACACAGCTGCTGGGTGTAAGGGGTTCAAATGTGGGCTATATTTAGATTAATTTAGTTTTATAAAAAGGGGAATAAAAAGGGAGTAGAAGCCCTTTGTGAAAATTCAGATAACTCCAATTTTTTTGTGAAATTTTAACAATACGTATTAGACATCAATTAATAAATATTCTCCAAATTCCAGTTTCTTTGGAATATTTTAAATGGGTTTTAAGGGGTCATAATATGGGCACGGCCTCTCGTTTGAAAATTCAAATATATCAGATTTGTATTGTCATTTAAGAAAGATTCCATGAATTTCAATTTCTTTTTAAGACCCCTTATGCTTTTTAGACATTTTCTAGAATCAAAATCATGTAATGGATTTTGATCAAAATTAGAATAAGGATTCTAGACATCAGTTTTAATATCATTATATCTTGTTTTAAATCTTCACAAAGGGACATAAAAGTGGTGCAGAACTGTTCTGTTCGGGGAATTAATTGTATTCTTTTAGTGTATTTATAAAATAAAATGGTTTACGGTCACATTATTATTTCCTAGTGTATTGAGATAACACCATTATTATTTCCTAGTGTATTGAGATAACACCATTATTATTTCCTAGTGTATTGAGATAACACCATTATTATTTCCTAGTGTATGGAGATAACACCACTTTTATTTCCTAGTGTATGGAGATAACACCATTTTTATTTCCTAGTGTATTGAGATAACACCATTATTATTTCCTAGTGTATGGAGATAACACCATTATTATTTCCTAGTGTATTGAGATAACACCATTTTTATTTCCTAGTGTATTGAGATAACACCATTATTATTTCCTAGTGTATGGAGATAACACCATTATTATTTCCTAGTGTATTGAGATAACACCATTATTATTTCCTAGTGTATTGAGATAACACCATTATTATTTCCTAGTGTATTGAGATAACACCATTATTATTTCCTAGTGTATGGAGATAACACCATTATTATTTCCTAGTGTATTGAGATAACACCATTTTTATTTCCTAGTGTATTGAGATAACACCATTATTATTTCCTAGTGTATGGAGATAACACCATTATTATTTCCTAGTGTATTGAGATAACACCATTATTATTTCCTAGTGTATTGAGATAACACCATTATTATTTCCTAGTGTATTGAGATAACACCATTATTATTTCCTAGTGTATGGAGATAACACCATTATTATTTCCTAGTGTATTGAGAGAACACCATTATTATTTCCTAGTGTATTGAGATAACACCATTATTATTTCCTAGTGTATTGAGATAACACCATTATTATTTCCTAGTGTATTGAGATAACACCATTTTTATTTCCTAGTGTATTGAGATAACAACATTATTATTTCCTAGTGTATGGAGATAACACCATTATTATTTCCTAGTGTATTGAGATAACACCATTTTTATTTCCTAGTGTATTGAGATAACACCATTATTATTTCCTAGTGTATGGAGATAACACCATTATTATTTCCTAGTGTATTGAGATAACACCATTTTTATTTCCTAGTGTATTGAGATAACACCATTATTATTTCCTAGTGTATTGAGATAACACCATTATTATTTCCTAGTGTATTGAGATAACACCATTATTATTTCCTAGTGTATTGAGATAACACCATTATTATTTCCTAGTGTATTGAGATAACACCATTATTATTTCCTAATGTATTGAGATAACACCATTATTATTTCCTAGTGTATTGAGATAACACCATTATTATTTCCTAGTGTATGGAGATAACACCATTATTATTTCCTAGTGTATTGAGATAACACCATTTTTATTTCCTAGTGTATTGAGATAACACCATTATTATTTCCTAGTGTATGGAGATAACACCATTATTATTTCCTAGTGTATGGAGATAACACCATTATTATTTCCTAGTGTATTGAGATAACACCATTATTATTTCCTAGTGTATTGAGATAACACCATTATTATTTCCTAGTGTATGGAGATAACACCATTATTATTTCCTAGTGTATTGAGATAACACCATTATTATTTCCTAGTGTATTGAGATAACACCATTATTATTTCCTAGTGTATTGAGATAACACCATTATTATTTCCTAGTGTATTGAGATAACACCATTATTATTTCCTAGTGTATTGAGATAACACCATTTTTATTTCCTAGTGTATTGAGATAACACCATTATTATTTCCTAGTGTATGGAGATAACACCATTATTATTTCCTAGTGTATTGAGATAACACCATTATTATTTCCTAGTGTATTGAGATAACACCATTATTATTTCCTAGTGTATTGAGATAACACCATTATTATTTCCTAGTGTATTGAGATAACACCATTATTATTTCCTAGTGTATTGAGATAACACCATTATTATTTCCTAGTGTATTGAGATAACACCATTATTATTTCCTAGTGTATTGAGATAACACCATTATTATTTCCTAGTGTATTGAGATAACACCATTTTTATTTCCTAGTGTATTGAGATAACACCATTATTATTTCCTAGTGTATGGAGATAACACCATTATTATTTCCTAGTGTATTGAGATAACACCATTATTATTTCCTAGTGTATTGAGATAACACCATTATTATTTCCTAGTGTATTGACATAACACCATTATTATTTCCTAGTGTATGGAGATAACACCATTATTATTTCCTAGTGTATTGAGATAACACCATTATTATTTCCTAGTGTATTGAGATAACACCATTTTTATTTCCTAGTGTATTGAGATAACACCATTATTATTTCCTAGTGTATGGAGATAACACCATTATTATTTCCTAGTGTATTGAGACAACACCATTATTATTTCCTAGTGTATTGAGATAACACCATTATTATTTCCTAGTGTATTGAGATAACACCATTATTATTTCCTAGTGTATGGAGATAACACCATTATTATTTCCTAGTGTATTGAGATAACACCATTATTATTTCCTAGTGTATGGAGATAACACCATTCTTATTTCCTAGTGTATTGAGATAACACCATTATTATTTCCTAATGTATTGAGATAACACCATTTTTATTTCCTAGTGTATTGAGATAACACCATTATTATTTCCTAATGTATTGAGATAACACCATTATTATTTCCTAGTGTATTGAGATAACACCATTATTATTTCCTAGTGTATTGAGATAACACCATTATTATTTCCTAGTGTATTGAGATAACACCATTATTATTTCCTAGTGTATGGAGATAACACCATTATTATTTCCTAGTGTATTGAGATAACACCATTATTATTTCCTAGTGTATTGAGATAACACCATTATTATTTCCTAGTGTATTGAGATAACACCATTATTATTTCCTAGTGTATGGAGATAACACCATTATTATTTCCTAGTGTATTGAGACAACACCATTATTATTTCCTAGTGTATTGAGATAACACCATTATTATTTCCTAGTGTATGGAGATAACACCATTATTATTTCCTAGTGTATTGAGATAACACCATTATTATTTCCTAGTGTATTGAGATAACACCATTATTATTTCCTAATGTATTGAGATAACACCATTATTATTTCCTAGTGTATGGAGATAACACCATTATTATTACCTAGTGTATTGAGATAACACCATTATTATTTCCTAGTGTATTGAGATAACACCATTATTATTTCCTAGTGTATTGAGATAACACCATTATTATTTCCTAGTGTATTGAGATAACACCATTATTATTTCCTAGTGTATGGAGATAACACCATTATTATTTCCTAGTGTATTGAGATAACACCATTATTATTTCCTAGTGTATTGAGATAACACCATTATTATTTCCTAGTGTATTGAGATAACACCATTATTATTTCCTAGTGTATGGAGATAACACCATTATTATTTCCTAGTGTATTGAGATAACACCATTATTATTTCCTAGTGTATGGAGATAACACCATTATTATTTCCTAGTGTATTGAGATAACACCATTATTATTTCCTAGTGTATTGAGATAACACCATTATTATTTCCTAGTGTATTGAGATAACACCATTATTATTTCCTAGTGTATGGAGATAACACCATTATTATTTCCTAGTGTATTGAGATAACACTATTATTTCCAACCACTGACTACCATGGCTAATAGCACCCTACCGAGTACAACATTCAAACTCCTCGACTTAACATTCACAGCTAACATGAATTGAAACAAATACATATGAGATACTGCCAAGTCTGCTGCAAAGAAGGTAGGGCTCTCTCTACTATGCTAGAATACTTTTCATACCTGTCAGTATCCTCTATCTCTATAAAGTCACCATTCACCCAAGCATGGAGTACAGTTGTCATACTTGGGCTGGTGCACCAACCACTAGTCTCTCCCTCTTAGACAGGGTCCCCAAAAAAGAGCCTCTCACCTAATAGGTCTTACACTGTCTTCCAAGCCCATGTCCGATCACCGAAATGTTGCATCCGTGTGCTTGTTTTACAAGTACTTAAACAGAATGTGCTCCGACGAACTTGCTGCACTTGTTGCCCCTCAACGTAAATACCCACGACCAACCCGACATTCAGCAAAATCCCACCCCTTCACTGTAGAGGCAGCTTCTTTCTTCAAACCACTTGCCTTTGGAATTACTTGTTTCCCCGACTGTACAGAAATTAAATGTAATGTGAACAAACATCTCGCTGCACAACTCCCCACTTAGGATGCCCCTATAAATCTGGCCCCTAAATAACAGTAACCCCCTTATGTCTCAGTAGTAATGTGCCTCGGTTAGGGTGAATAAAAGTAACAAAAAAAAAGGGAAAGTAAATTCCTCAGAATAAGTCTGGTACGACCATTTTGACCGATTCGATTCTGTTATTGGCATTGATTTCCTTGATTCTTTCAGGTACTTAGAAGAGTGAAGGTTGCCAACATCCATATATGGAAGTAGCACTGTGAAACTGACTTAATTCGAACTTGGCACAGCCAGGTCGTCAGTCAGTCAGCGTCGCAAGTCACCTCTCCATTATTAAAGAACGAAGGATCTTTCTGAGATATCATTATTCAGCTTAGTAGGCCCCATCAAAAAGGAGCACACTCTAGCAAGTCAGGCTAATCCGGCCCGTGTCAAAGGATCAAAGGATCCATGGAAGATCAATAATCATAATCACGAGGTGTGTGTAGGGGAAAGCGTGATTTTCCTTCTTTACTGGCGTTTATTCCAGATTTCCTATACATGTTGGGCGTTACTTTAAAATAACTTGTTTTCTATTAAAATCCTGATTTATTTAATTTTATTGTGCAAAAACATCATGTGAACGTGCACTGTGTGTGTGTTCACTGCACATGACGTGGTCGTCCACTCGTTGTGCTGTTCGAAAATCATGAATCGATTCCGACAAATAAAATCACAACTCCAGTTTAAAATACGTAACAAAGGTTTATTTTATTGGAGGTTGCAATGATATTCGTTTTCTTTTACTGAACAACAGACTTGCAAATGAGAATTCTTAGTTCGACCAAATCAAAACACAAGTCCAATAGCTTAGAGCCCAACTGACTGTGAGACGCTCAGAAATCTAACTGACCCCCTCTGACCTCTGCTGGAATATATATAGATATCACTGGGACCACCCCAGAAAGGCCACTTGAGATAATGGTCAGCCTTATCTATGAACATAAAAAACCTCATTCCAAGGGAGCCCTGTATCTTGCCGGCCATTATGTTTGGCAAAACTCAAGTGAGTCATAACCACAGTAGGGAACCTCGTATCTGAAGGACCATTATTTTCTCAAGTGCACAAATCGAATTCTGGGTGGCCAAACCCAAAATCAGAGATATTGCCCATATCTTGGGTGATTTTTCTTAGTTAAATACTTATCACTTGCAGCAAGCCTGTTATTAGCATGCATTGCAACTATGCAACCCACTAAACATGCAATCACCGGGTGCATGTTTACAACCATCATCATATTCGGTTTAACGTCTGTCTACAAGCTGACATGTGTTGGAACGCTTTTTTAAAATTGACTTCCAAACTAACCTATCTTTATTTATCCCTCTTTTTTCAAGTTTATTCTTATCACTTCCTCCCATGTTTTCCGTGGCCTTCCCCTGTGAACTGAACCTGCTACCTCAACTGTTCTACTGCATCTACTAACCTAAGAACACTCATTCATTTTTTTCAGTGTGACCATACCATTAAAGTCTCCTGTCTTGCACACATATCCCCATACTGTTCAGATTTAATCTTCTTCTGAGGTCATCAGATCTAAGCCTGTCTTTAAGACTCACATTATGCATATCATTCTCAGATCATTTCTCTCCATGCAACGCATGTCCTCAACACTCACACGCACCAAGTCTCACTTCCATAAATCATCACACTGCGTACACATGCCTGATAGACTCTTCCTCTTGTTGACAGTGATAACGCTATGCTGGTTAGTAATGGCAGAAGTTTACAAAAAACAATGCTAAAAAAACATCAGCTGATACTGAATATTACCTTAATAGTAATCACACTGACATTCAACCTGATGGACGGTCTCTAAACTTGGCAGTAACCTTTTTCTATCCGGCCGGCCGGCCATCCAATAACTACCGAACAAGATCTAACAGCAAATAGAAAAAGAAATGGTGGAAGAAGAGGAATAATATCGTACGGCATTCACCCTGGGCAGGTTGAGCCGAATTCCTTCAAAGAGGGAAGTTTCTAGGGAATATTGAATTCCCAAGCGGTCCCCCCAGTTGCATGTATATCCTGGTCAAGGAAGATAACAACGTTAGTTTTTGCAGTTTTTTTGCATGGATGTGTTGTCCTTCTACATTCAGCTCCTGGTATTCTCAAATGGTCACCCATCTTATATATGTTCACATCTGCATTATTGACCGCCGAGAGTGCTCAGTTTTTTTTACAAAAAGTTATGCCTTACACTAAGTGGCAACCGTTTATTCCTTTACTAGAAAGCTCAACCCACAAATAGTGAGATGTCCTATAGTCAGTTAAATTCAGAAAAAAATAGACAGTCACATTTTTTCCTCTTTCATTCTTTCTTTCTTTGATGATGTTTAAAGACTTTTAACGTTCCATCATTATTTATTTTTCGTCCCTCTTTCATAGCGTTTTTATTGTCATCTTTTCGTCCGCTAAATTTTAAACCGTGTATTTTTTGTTGCTGTTGATTTCGTTTATTTTTCTTCTTCGCTGGCCTCCATACTCATAAAAAGTGGGTTGACTTTACAGATTTAAATGACAGAAGTAAAATGTATATTTACTATATAAAGTAAAGTCAGTCTCTTTATCGTTTCTTTGTCATCGATTGCTTTCGTCCTTCTTATAAAATCAATATTTGATTCTGGTCTGTCAGTTCCTGTGATGGATTGTTGCAGCATGTTGTTAAGAAGACTAAAATGTAATTGTAATTAATTCCTTCAAGAAAATACTTTGACCAGATCGGAATCATTTTCACATGAAGGCCATCTTCAAGAAAAGGGACGTAATTATATATTCGTCAATACAGAGTTACTTCCCTTTGTTTGGAACAAAAAATAATAATAGTTTAAAAGACGAAACAAAACACTTGCAAGTAAAAACACTACCAGGCAACGCCGGGTCTCGACTAAACAAAAACCAACAAACAAAAACCAACAAAAAGCCAAGAAGAAAGTCAGTGAAACTAGCAATCACAAATGGTTGAAGAAAGAACGGAACTTGAATATATCGTTGATAGAGTGAAAAGTAGCAAATAAATAAATAAACCGAAAAACAAAAAAACAAAACACCCTGAAGAAGGTCGGTGATTAAAACGTCCGGAAGTGATTTTAATTATCGGACAAACGATACAGATTGAATCATGTGAATTCAAATATATCGCTATATATTTAGTAGATGCGATATTCGTGTAGAGACAATTGGAAAAGTTCCAACCAAAATTGGCACGTCTCTTCAACTATCTGACATTTCTGTACTGATGCAGAGACATGAAGTTGGTTCCAACTAGCTGAAGAATCTCGCAGAGTACAATTGGTCACAGAAGAGAGTAAGTTCTGGAAGCGCCATCCTAAGATCGATGCGATACTCAAATGTAAATCTAAAAGGTTTGCTGACCAAAAATAGATAAACTGGAGTGTGTGTGTGTGAGGAGGGGTCAACCATTTGTAAGCATGTGCGATTTTTTAAATATTTTTAATTTAGATGTACCATACAAACTTGTACCACTTTTAGAGTTCCTTCAAATATGGTAATATCAACATATTTGTTATACATTCACTCATTATATATATATATATATATATATATATATATATAATGTGTACATATATATACATAAAGATATTTATATATATATATATATAGAGAGAGAGAGAGAGATATAAAGAGAGAGAGAGAGATAGAAATATATATATAGAGAGAGATATATACACAAACAATAATATTTATGAATAAATATTAATTATTTTAATACCTACAGACATCGATGTTTCATGCTAACACAATCTTCAGTGTAGGAACTAATTCTCAACGGTCGGTGGGCGCGAACCCCGATCACAAATCGCCACTGATTCATAGTCGAGGATCTTATCCATCGGCCATAGCCAATTAGTTAGTAAATATAGAAGAATTTTAAATGTAAATAGCTAATTGGCGGCTAGATACCAAGCAGTATAGAGTGATCTACAAAACGGCGTTCGGATCGTGCATATATATATATATATATATATATAAGAGATAGAGGTATATGGATATATATATATATATATATAAAGAGATAGAGGTATATGGATATATACGCTAGGAAGTAAGTGTAGTATCTGTTCCGATGGATACTGCACGCCTGTCCTGTGCAGTTCTAGGAGGTCCACCCTCCCAGGCTTCGCCTCCCCTCTTTGGGAGGAGTAAGTTTATTGCTTACTGCCTGAGGCGCCCCTACCGGGGAATGCCGACGGGGCTGCCCAGGCAATTTTTAAATGGCCAGAGTGCTCACCTCTCGAGCGCTGGCTTTTAACCCCACTTACTCGACCCAAGCTGTGGTCACATCTTACTGGTGGGAGTAAGATAAAACTGGCCTTGTGCCTAACTCCTGCAGAGGAGTAAATAAATATATATATATATATATATATATATATATATATATATATATATATATATATAAAGAGATAGAGGTATATGGATATATATATATATATATATATAAAGAGATAGAGGTATATGGATATATATATATATATATATAAAGAGATAGAGGTATATGGATATATATATATATATATATAAAGAGATAGAGGTATATGGATATATATATATATATATATATAAAGAGATAGAGGTATATATATATATATATATATATATATAAAGAGATAGAGGTATATATATATATATGTATATATATATATATAAAGAGATAGAGGTATATATATATATATATATATATATATATATATATATATATAAGAGATAGAGGTATATAATATATATATATATATATATATATATATATATATATAAAGAGATAGAGGTATATATATATATATATATATATATATATATATATATATATATATAAAGAGATAGAGGTATATATATATATATATATATATATATAAAGAGATAGAGGTATATATATATATATATATATATATATATAAAGAGATAGAGGTATATGGATATATATATATATATATAAAGAGATAGAGGTATATGGATATATATATATATATCTTAACTAATGACTATAAATGATCCACTGACTTAAGACTCAAATGAAGGATATTTCTTTCTACGTTCATGGCATGAAATGACCCGAATAGGGTTGATGTGCCATTAAGCAATATCTTACCTTTAGATAACAATAACAACTGCATACATAAAGACGTGGTTTATAAATGCATAGCCAGACAAGTGTGCTATAGTTTAAATAACCCAACCAATTTATGACAGTACCAACCTATATAATGTTGCAGCCAACAATAACTATAACTATAACAATATAAATACCTCTAATAATATTCCATGATAAATGCCAGTATACTGAACTCATATGCCTTTAATAAAAAATTTGGGAATTTCCTTGCTTTTGTACATTTAGTGTATATGAATTTTCATCTTAACCCTATTAAGGGCATATGATTTCAGTATACTGGCATTTATCATGTAATGTCACTACTTTTGTAAAGGCTATGCCTCAATACAATAGTAATTTTTAAGGTTTTTGGGAATTTTCTGGAAAACTAAGGTATATGGTAAACTGAAATTAAAATGCCATCAACTAGACCCTAGAACCTCTATCTCTGCCAAAAATCAGCTGAATCCATCAAACAGGGTGGCACATACGTATGTACGTACACACGGATAACACAAAATCATGCCTGACCTTTCTGGATGTCTGGGTTGCCTTGACTAATGATGCTGAAATTCTACACACTTATAGAACCTATCAAATAAAAATGTTGTGCAAAGTTTTAACTAATTTGGTTTATTTGTTTTTGAGTTATGATTGATCAAAGAAATGAGATTTCTAGCATAGGCCGTTTTTGAAGTCGATTAAGGGATAGAGCGCTATCACGCCTCCCTTGATTCAAATAACAATAAGACTCACAATACAAAATCTGATTACACTATTTTTACCTACTTTGGCACCACTTTGATGTAATTAAGCAACAGATTTCAAGGCATCAAAGTCCAGTTATAAAACGAAGATACAATGCTATTACTTGAAAAGCCAGAAAGTTAAGCAACATTGAGTCTGGTCAGTACTAAATGGGTGACCATTTGGGGACACCAGGTGCTGTATGTGGCCTGAAGAGCACATGGGCACTAACAGGTTCTATCATCCCCACAGAAAAGTTAGGACAGATAGAGTATCTGCCTGACTTCCCGAGGACGTCCGCAGACGTTATGGGAAAACAACAACAACAATAAACCTGGTGTATCCAGCGTGGTAAATGTTGAAGGACTTCCACGATGGAATGGTTAGATTTTAAATTCAGTTTCATCCATTTTCAGACCCGAAAGTGACCGTTTATGGTCGAAATAATTATTGTCTGGTATGTGCTAAGTTTTCCTGTTATCATTTATCCTTATATATATATATATATATATATATATATATATATATATATAGTGAATGCTTTTATTCAAACATGTACAAGGTCTGCTACACTGGCATGTCGATGTTATCGATCTACAGCTCTCAAGAGCTGAGGTCTCATCAGGCAGAAAATTGTTTTTTGATTCAACTGGTTGCTGAATTCCAGGGAGAATGAAGTCAAGCAAAAAAGAAGAGGAGAAAGAAATAAAAGTCATGTGACCGATTTTAAAATATGATTGCCGTTAGAAATTACTATTTTCTTATTTTTATCTTTTACATATTTTATATATATATATATCCAACGAGTGCGTATGTGCGCTCAACATCCAGCTCACAAAACTACTTATTACCAAAACCAATTTTTAAATATTTAAATAATTATATACTGATCACTTTAATTAAAATTACTGGCCCCCACCATTTCTAATCCCCCCCTTCATAGACCATAACTTGCGTTAACAATTTTAACTAGAACACCTTACCACTAATACTATAACAGGTGTTAACCCCACCATTAATAATAGGATCACAACGAATAATAAAATTTATTTATTTATACCACTGAAATTAATCGATATATAAATTCCATTAAAAATAAAAGCAATTACCAGTATGCTTTATTAATCCATCACTAACTATTATTTATAATCGAAATACATTTATTCATACTCCAAAATAATTAAAACTAAATATAATAGTATAATCCATCTATATCAATGTCATAAACTTGTATACGATCCTTACCAAGAATAATTCCCAATATATTTTAACTCATTAGTACCTAGAACTAACCTACTAATATTACTGCCAATAATCCATATATGAATCTTACTAAAAATAAAGACAATTACCATTATGTTTTATTAATTAACTGATAAATATTATTTAAAATACATTTAACTATCCATCAAAATAATCAAAATTAAATGCCAATTGATCAAAATATAACAACATAATTTATTAACAATAAGGCCATAAATCCACCAATGGGTTTAAACTAAAATATCCCCGTAAGCTGGGTGTCATGTAATTGTTATATGTCTGCATTGACAGGAAGCAGACACAACAAACTTGAACCCCCCCCTCTTCCTTCATCTTCTCTTTCGCTCTTGTTTAATCTCCCCCCGACCCCCCTCTTTATCCAGCCCAGCGCTGAATAAAAATAAATATGAATTTAACTCAGAACCATTCCCGCAACAAATCCTAAATGGCTATAGACATCCACCCCTAACACCCCTCAACCCCTTTCTCTTTCTTTTTCTTCCAACCCCCCCCCCCCCCACCCTAACTAAGCGTTGGATAAAAATACAAAATAAAAATATAAACAGCTGTAAATTAAACTTTTCTGACAGCAATTGTATCTCTTTCCCCTTCTTTTTTCTTTTTCTTTTCCTAGCCCCCCCCCCCTTTCTACCCCAGCTCAGCGTTGGATATATATATATATATAAAATATGTAAAAGATAAAAATAAGAAAATAGTAATTTCTAACGGCAATCATATTTTAAAATCGGTCACATGACTTTTATTTCTTTCTCCTCTTCTTTTTTGCTTGACTTCATTCTCCCTGGAATTCAGCAACCAGTTGAATCAAAAAACAATTTTCTGCCTGATGAGACCTCAGCTCTTGAGAGCTGTAGATCGATAACATCGACATGCCAGTGTAGCAGACCTTGTACATGTTTGAATAAAAGCATTCACAATACAGCTCTATATTTTTATTGAGCACTCTTTTATAAACCCGGTTTGATTCCCTTTGGATTTCTACCCTGTGGATTTTTACCCTACCTGGATTAATATATATATATATATATATATATATATATAAATTCCCGAAACAGTTTTTCATGGTAAACAACTGATGATCCCTTAAAATAGTGTTAGAAATAAACTAATATAATAACTGTAAAAAATAAATTGACTTACATGAGTAATTTTCCACTGGAAGACTTGGGACTATAAGTTTTTGTTTTTTTTGTTTTTTTTAATATAGTTTTAATGGTTGAGAAACTTCCGAGACTATATATATATATATATATATATATATATATATATATATATAAGCCTAAGTACAATGCTCTGAATCTGTTGTTGAGTACTATCGAATGTTTAGATATTTATGCTTGCCGAAAGTGACCGTTTATGGTCGAAATAATTATTGTCTGGTATGTGCTAAGTTTTACTGTTATCATTTATCCCTATATATATATATATATATATATATATATATATACATATATAAAGCCTAAGTGCAATGCTCTGAATCTGTTGTTAAGTACTATCGAATGTTTAGATATTTATGCTTGCTGCTTTCAGTGTAAATATCACTTTATTTCTACGTTATCATGTGACAGTCTCTCGTGGCCTAATGGGACTAGGTGAACCCTTACAAATTCAAGGTGTCTCTGTGGACCGGGTTCGCGCCCTATGACCGTCTGAGATTGTTATTTCCGTGCACTGAAGAGAGCCATAAGCTCGAAACGACGTTGTACATCAGTAAAATATTAAAAAATAATTTAATATTTTTTAAGTAAATAATATTAAATTATTTTTACCTACATACATCAGCGTTTCAAGCTTTTGCACTCATCAGTGCAAGGATGATAATCTCGGATGGTCGCACGGTTCGAACCCCTGCCGCAGAGTCAATCTAGACTCTGTAAGCAACTAGGCCACGGAACATTACCACATTCAAGAAGGGAATTTAAGTTCTATTTATGCGAAGGAGGCATATCTAGAAAGACTGACTAAAGATTCTACGAACGTTGTCGGAATATGCCATATAGCTACGTATCAGTCTATTTTTAACTTTCCCGAACAGGGCTCAACTTTAATCTTATGAAACAATATTAATTTTAAGTAAATAATATTAAATTATTTTTACCTACCTACGCCAGCGTTTCAAACTTTCGCTCTCATCAGTGTAGTGATGATAGTCTCAGATGGTCGCATATATATATATATATATATATATATATATATATATATATATATATATATTTAAATAAATTTTTAGTGGTACAAAATTTGATAACGGCGAGGAATACGGACGTTTGGGACATTTTTTGGAGGGTCGAATGAGATTAAACAAATATAAAAAAAACGAGAGAAAACGATTAAAAAGAAATTAATTAATGTACTGAACCGGTTTTCGTCCACACTCATCAGAGTAAAACGTGGAAATGATTGAATACGACTAAAACCTAAAAATAATTTGTAATGAACACTAGTGACAAGTTTAGGAGAAAAAAAAAAAAAAAAAAAAAAAAAAAAAAAAAATATGGGGAGGAGAGTCATAAGTTGATCACATTAAGTCCTAAAAGCCATTCCTTTTGCTTACAAAGGGAAGGTTTGATTGACTTTATATATATGGCTTCCAGGACTTTGAGGTGGAATAGGGAATGCGATCTACTTATGACAGAAAACCAGTCACTAGTGTAAGTCGACGCACATTCGGCGCTATTTATGAGATGGGCAGCAATAGCAGACCCGGATGTATTAACTAAATTATTTAAATTATTTAGTCGGCCCTGGCGTATGGCAGGGGGGATGTGTTGTTTGATTCTGGATTCAAACCTTTGCACTGTTCTTCCCACGTATACGGCATCGCACCGACATTTAAAAAGATAAATAATATTACTAATATGTTGGGGTGGGAGAACATCCTTATGAATAGATTTGAGCAAAGGTCGAGCAGAAAAAACAATTCTAGGATTAGATGCCTGGTAACACCGACGCACAGCTACAGAAATTTGATTGGCAAATTTTATGCTAATATTACCCAACCAAGGTAATCTGAGGTACGCCGGGCATTTTGGAGGACCAAAAAGTTTAGGCTTGTTAAAATGAGCGATCTTAGTAACGATATTGGAATTAACAATATCGAGAGGGTACCCATTTTCAACGAGCACCTCTTTGATAAATTCAATCTCCGAATCAATCAGGGATTCAGAGCAAATCTTTAAAGCACGATGAACCAAACATTTAATAAGATTTATTTTTCTTTGTATGGGGCAAAAAGAGTCCCAGTGACAATATAAACCAGTAAATGTAGGTTTGCGGAAAACAGATGTTAAGAACAATGAATCAGATTTATGCACTAATACATCCAGAAAAGGAAGGGTGGAGTTGTGTTCCTTCTCACAAGTAAACTTTAAGGCTGGGTGTAATTGATTGAGTGCATTAAGGAATAATATGGAATCTGACTCATTGTTAAACACGCAAAATGTATCATCTACGTATCGAAAATAAGTAAGTGGTTTATTGATACGGGCCAAGAGATTATGCTCGTGAAAACCTACAAAGATATTGGCCAACGCAGGACCAAGGGGTGACCCCATAGAAATGCCGTCGATTTGCTGATACATGACATTATCAAAACTGAATTCGACAGACATGGTAGCAAACCGCATCAGCTCTATGAAGACCTCCTCAGAGATAATAGGACCAACTGAGAAACCGCGATATAAAACATCAGCACAAATATCGATGGTTTCTTGTAAGGGAACACATGTAAATAAACTGCTGATGTCAAAAGAACACATAAACTTATTCTCAGCAGAAAAAGGGCAATTACGTATATATTCAGCAAAAGTGAACGAATCTTTAATACAGTTGGCCGAATATACTTCAAGCACAGGTTGAAGCAATTCAGCCAACCATTTAGCTAACTGATGCTGAACCGACCCGACCATAGAAAGAATCGGTCTTACGGGTATATTTTCCTTATGCGTTTTTGGTAGGCCGTAAAGACGAGGTCTTATAGACCCTATTGGTCGGATTATATCGTATATTTTCCCAGGAAGAACACCTTTCTTAACTAATTTAAGCAATCTTTTTTGAAAATTAGTTTCAATGGAAAGGGTCTTGTCATGCGTATTAACAGGTCCGAGTCTTTTAAATTTATCGACGTCATCTAAGATCACCATCATATATATATATATTACTTCATGTATTATAAGGTGATATAATATTTGTGTATAGATTTTCGGTATTTACTTCAACAGTGCGAATATGTGAGTAGTGATTAGCCTAACGATTTCCTGCAGGGATGAAACGTGTACGCCTCTGTGTAGCTTGATTGCCATAAATATATTTTCATACTTTACTATATATATATATATATATAACTTTGAAATGTAAGAATCAGTTAACATGACGCGAGATTTTGAAATGAAATATTTATTAAATCATTTTTTTTTTTATATCCAAATTTTCAGTTTTATAAACCTTCTTCATGGGACAGACAATATTTTCCTTTTTTTATTTCATAGTCGAAGTCTTACGACTTTAGCCGAAGATCGATCTTCATGTGTTATAAAGATACTGGTTTTTTTTATATGTCCGATTTGTAGTCTAAGCGCACTGAAACGCATGTGTGATAATGAGATTTAAATTTTACTACAGTTTTAGAAGCGCCGTTATAATGATAACTTTGAAATGTTAACTGATTCTTACATACTTTCTCGCAGTTTTAAAGTGAAATTGGAACCATTAGTTGTTTTTGCGATTTGCTTGTAATTCGTCCTTTAAGGCATAATTCTTGAATATGATGGACATTCTGTGTCTAGTAGATCTATTAATCATTGTTTCCAAAATTCTAACAAACTTCCGCAAGTTGGGTGTGAGGTCAATAAAACATTTTCAGAATGCATGTTGTTGTCTGTCATTTTCTTCATTTCTTAAGGAATTTTGTAAGTTTGGAGGAGGCTCTAAGTATCTCTCTCTCTCTCTCTCTCTCTCTCTCTCTCTCTCTCTCTCTCTCTCTCTCTCTCTCTCTCTCTCTCTCGTTCCCTCTCTATCTCTCTCTTTCTTTCTCTCTCTGGCTCTCTCCCTCTCTCTCTCTCTCTCTCTCTATCTCGTTCCCTCTCTCTCGTTCCCTCTCTATATCTCTCTCGCTCTCTCTCTCTCTTGTTCCCTCTCTCCCTCTCTCTCTCGCGCTCTAATACTTTTGGAAAAGGTATGAACCCATCTCATTCCTCATCCTCGATATGTATGAATTAGAAGGGTAGACTAGTCCCTCAAGCCTTGCTATAATAAGTAATCTAATAGAAGGAAAGAATTATCAAATTGCGTTTCCATTCTGTTTTAACATAGTCAAAATCGGGGGTAATTTTTTAATTGATTTACTATTAAAAGAAAATTGTACCTTGATCTCTAATGTGCTATAAATCATATTAAGAAGATTCAATGTGTTAGCTGTTGAAATAAATATTTTATGAACAGTCAAGGTTTCACTTCTGTGTCATTTTTGCACGTTTTTTTTTTTTTTTTCGAAAGGTAATGGGATTTTGGTTTGATCTAATAATTATTGCTTCCATTATGATTAATTTTCATTTACCACAAAATAACATTACATTTTTAAGGATTTTTCACTTGTCTGATGTTCGCATTGTATAGTTATTCAGCACCAATAGCAAACAAGGTGACACATTTTCTAATTTCCAACGAACTTTGAACGGTCATAAATCGATGGCTAATTGAGCTACCAAAATAAATTTGGTACCATTGTTTATGTTTTGCAAAGATCTATTTGCCCACATTAAGTTTTGAAATCTAATGAAAATAAAATTTTGGTTTGGTATACCTATTTATATAGACATGGGGTTTTCTGTCTGTCAACCAGAAGTGTATGGTGGCTTCAGTCCAGGTCAACTTTGCAAATGTGTACGCCATTCACTAAGTGGACATTATATAATCGGTCAGAGTTAGGTCTACTTAAGACGATAGCGCCCCTGATATCGCTACACCCTCTCATTTCGAGGCAATGGTGATAAGTTCGGTCTGGTAGGTATGTATGTATGTAAAAAATTATATATATATATATATATCAGGGCCGCGGGACAATTATGAAAGTGGGGGGGGGGGGCTTCTCCTAAAAAGTGTGGGGGGGGCGGTTAAACACATGCATATCAACTTAATTATTGATGACCGTAAAGTAGGGGGCCCAAGTCAAAAAGCTTCACCCCCCCCCCCCCGGTGCCGCCGTCCATGAAAATATATATATATATATATATATAATTTTTTACATACATACATACCTACCAGACCAAACTTATCACCATTGCCTCGAAATGAGAGCGTGTAGCGATATCAGGCGCGCTATCGTACCCAGGCGCGATGCTACCCTACTCGGCAAGAAGGACCTGTAAATTTTGTTAGATCATCCAACTAGGAGACAGAAACTCCGATATAAAACCTGCGCTCGACATCGTCTCTTAGTTATCTTGCTTCGACTTGTCACTGAAACCAGACTTTGTAGAAGGAGAGCGTGCTCTGCGTGTCGTAGAAACGCAGAGCATGGTCATCTACACGTACAGATATTCCTACAAGACCCACAGCGATGAAGACCTGTAAAAATAAACCGTGCCTGCAGAACAATATGCACGACCACAACCGGGCATTGCAATCTTTGTAGGGATGGCCTTCTTCTGTAAATAAGTGGCAATCATCATGTATGTATGTAAGAGGGCGGTAGGGGTTGTCTGGAGTTAAGCTTTATACTGATTTTATACCCCCCTCCACCTAAAAAGAGGTTAAAAAAAACGATAAGTGATAAGGGCTATTTTTACCCGTGAGAATCTTTTTGGGGTTTTAACGAGTAAATTTCTGGATTTTACTTTTGATAACTTCTAACCCTTGAGATGATCGTTTTTTTTTTATCTGGTTGTTATATGAGCAGCGATATCATTTGGAATTGGATGATAATTGTTTGCATGTCCCAGCAAATAAGGACGACACGATTCGATGTATCTCTGGAGTCAGACGAAATAAAACTCCAAAATTTTATTACAGTGTCGATTTATATTAGGGCAAGTCTTTACAATCACTTCATCATGAAAACAAAAAAGGCCTGATTTATTTTTCTGAATATTTTTCACATTCTCGGCGTGGTTGTTCCAATAATCATACAATCGTTGAATATTAGTGCATTTCGATAAAAAAAAAAGAAGTATTTTTTAAATTTTACTTTAGAATATTATTTACTACATAATAATAATATTATGGGTGTCGCCATGTTGATTGCGTATGTAGTAAAATTAAATAATTAAAAAGAATGCTTAGAATAAATTTTTAAAACCGTTTTTTTTTTACGGGAGAACAGGATTCGATTTTGGAACAATTCATTTTAAAATGGGTAAAGTATGAATTTTGTTACTTTAGTGACATATATATATATATATATATATATATATATATATATATATATATATATATATATATATATATACTTGCAAAACCTACCCGCCCTCCGGCAGCAATTAATTGGGAGGGGGCGTTAATTTTAAAAAAAATATTTTTAACTCAGAATTCCATAATTTTTTAATAAACTTTGGTAAATTTGTAGAGTAACATCCTCAGCTAAATTCCCCCCCCCCCCACCTTAAAAATGAGATTCTATTTAGGGTCATTCTAGATTGGTAGGGCAGTTAATGTATTTTTAACACTAACCCTAAGTTTGACTGGCAAGGTCGTAAAACCACACGAAATCGCTAGAAAAAAATAACTCACAGAATTCATCTTCAATGGCAAAAAAATGGTAAACTGCCATAAAACCCTAGAATGGCATGAAAATAGAGGATTATTTTACATTAAATTTATATGCTAAACTGATCCCCATTCTAAATTCTAAAATATTTTTTGCTGTTTCTCTTTCGGCCAGGTTTTTCAAGGTATTCACACGTAATCGCCTGAAAAAGTAGAATCTCATTTTATCGAGGGTGGGGTGGGTATGGGAGGCGTTAATCTACAATTATATCAAATCGTTCAATATTTTTATTTATGCCATACAAATAAGATATTTAATTAGTTAGATAATTTTAAAGTTATTTATTTAATTTTCACCGGAAAGGTAAACACAACTAAAAATCAATTGCTTAAAATAAAAAGGGGCATAGTAAAAAAAAAGTATAAGACTTTTAAAAAATTAAATATGGGTAAATTTGTAGATTAACACCGCCCATTAATACCTCACCACCCCGAAAAAATGACATTCTGCTTTTTTAGGGGATTAGTTGTTTTCACCATAAAAAGATAGAAAAACAAATAATTTAGAATTTAGAGTGAGGGATCAGTTTTATATATATTTAACATAAAATATTCCCCACATTTCCGGGGCATTGTATTTGTTAAGGAACTTAACATTTTTTTACCATTAACCTTAAGTCAGAGTAGCAGGGTCATAAAACTACATATAAAGTAACGTCCCCCTCCCCTCCCCCCCCCAAAAAAATGTAGGGGATTTAACTCACATAACAAAAAAGAATTTAGTTAATTGTTCTAAAACTGTCCCGAAAAATCGAATTTATATACGAAAATTTTCCCCACTTTAAATTATAAAATAATTGTTTTTTTTCTTTTCTTTTCTTTTCTTTTCTTTTCTTCTTTCCATCAAGTTAAAAAAGTAAACACTGCAGAAAGAGGGCGAAATAAAAGGGGGCAGAAAGTGTGAGCAAGACAACGACACTCCCCCACCCCCACACACACACTCACCCTTTCTCTTCTCGCTTCTGCCTCGCTTGTAGCAAGCCAAGACAACCACACTCTCTCTCCCACTCCCCCTTTCTTTTCTCGCTTGCACGACCTTCGATAAGGTCGTCGGTGAGCGCATAGAGTTAAAATCTCATTTTGCAAGTCTGCCATTCAACCTAGGGACACGAATTTCATTTGTAACCTCCAACAAATAAACCTTTTACTTGTTTTGCAAGTCTGCCATTCAACCTAGGGACACGAGTTTCATTTGTAACCTCCAACAAATAAACCATTTACTTGTTTTGCAAGTCTGCCATTCAACCTAGGGACACGAGTTTCATTTGTAACCTCCAACAAATAAATCTTTTACTTGTTTTGCCAGTCTGCCATTCAACCTAGGGACACGAGTTTCATTTGTAACCTCCAACAAATAAAACTTTTACTTGTTTTGCAAGCCTACCATTCAACCTAGGGACACGAGTTTCATTTGTAACCTCCAACAAATAAACCATTTACTTGTTTTGCAAGTCTTCCATTCAACCTAGGGACACGAGTTTCATTTGTAACCTCTAATTAATAAACCTTTTACTTGTTTTGCAAGTCTGCCATTCAACCTAGGGACACGAGTTTCATTTGTAACCTCCAACAAATAAATCTTTTACTTGTTTTGCCAGTCTGCCATTCAACCTAGGGACACGAGTTTCATTTGTAACCTCCAACAAATAAAACTTTTACTTGTTTTGCAAGCCTACCATTCAACCTAGGGACACGAGTTTCATTTGTAACCTCCAACAAATAAACCATTTACTTGTTTTGCAAGTCTTCCATTCAACCTAGGGACACGAGTTTCATTTGTAACCTCTAATTAATAAACCTTTTACTTGTTTTGCAAGTCTGCCATTCAACCTAGGGACACGAGTTTCATTTGTAACCGCTAATTAATAAACCATTTACTTGTTTTGCAAGTCTGCCATTCAACCTAGGGACACGAGTTTCATTTGTAACCTCCAACAAATAAACCATTTACTTGTATTGCAAGTCTGCCATTCAACCTAGGGACACGAGTTTCATTTGTAACCTCCAACAAATAAACCTTTTACTTGTTTTGCAAGTCTGCCATTCAACCTAGGGACACGAGTTTCATTTGTAACCTCCAACAAATAAACCATTTACTAGTTTTGCAAGTCTGCCATTCAACCTAGGGACACGAGTTTCATTTGTAACCTCCAACAAATAAACCTTTTACTTGTTTTGCAAGTCTGCCATTCAACCTAGGGAAACGAGTTTCATTTGTAACCTCCAACAAATAAACCATTTACTTGTTTTGCAAGTCTGCTATT